>CM055109.1:38940843-39347885 GCA_029204225.1 Diphasiastrum complanatum | reverse complement strand
TGATGATGAAACTGAGATGATTGATGAAAAGTGAAGGTGGAACCGCTAGCCCCCAGCAGGGCTACTCCAGCCATTACCAGTGCCAGCATACCCTTGGGACTCAGTGAGCATGGATTTTATTGTTCAACTACCACGTTGCCAGGGTTTTGACTCAATTTATGTGGTGGTTGACCGTTTTTCAAAACAAGCTCACCTTGTACCAACTAAAAGTTCAGTGACAGCTGAAGAAGTGGCGAGGTTATTTTTCAAATGTGTCTTCAAATACCATGGCCTACCTAGAACGATTATTTCTGACCGAGACACCAAGTTCGTCGGAAAGTTTTGGACTTGCTTATTTCATCTCGTGGGAACTGGACTGAATATGTGTGGCTTGTCTTTGCCTTTGGTTACCTTTTGGGGACGGATTCTGAGTTGGCTTTCGGGTTGGTTGGGATTCCAGTTTTTTTAAGTCTGAATGGTTAAGCTTGTTACGTTTCTGAGTTGGCTTTTACGTAAGTGCATGATGGATGAATGTTAGACTTAAGCGCGTGTTGGGGAAACCGCTCTCAAGTCCCAGCGCCTTTTGAGGCGCCGGTGCAACAGTTACCTACCATTGTTGGAATTTGCTTGTAATGATAAAAAAAATTCATGTACAAAGATAAGGCCTTTCAAGCTCAGTTATAGTTTTAGACCAACCAATCCTTTAACCATAGGTATGCCTCATAGATGCCTAGTGTTGTGAAATTTCTAACTCACATGCAACATATGTTGGAGTTAGCAAAGGAAAATGTGAGAGTGGCTATGATTCGGGCAAAGACTTATGTTAATTTTGGATCGTATGCCAAGAGAGTTCGACAAACAAAACATGATGTTTTTCAGGATTACAAAGGACTCAAACACCTTAAGACAGGGAAGTGTTATAGGCTGTCACCTAGATGTTATGGACCTCAAAAAATTGTTAAAAGGATAAATAGTGTTGCTTATGAATTGGATTTGACATTGTCATCCTGTTTTTCATGTTTCATGCTTAAAAAAGGTTTTACATGACAGTGATAACTTGTGGGCTGATGGACTTGTTTTATCTGAGGAGCATGGGGAGGTGATGCATGGACCAGCGAAAGTATTGGACTGGAAGCAGAGGCGAATGCGGAATCGTTTGCTCCATGAGTACTTTGGTTGCATGGCATAGCTGACCTCTTAGTGATGCTACCTAGGAGACCGCGCATGGGTTACATGCATAGTATCTAGCTAAGTGGCCTCAGAACGGCATTTTGGGCCCCTACGTTCCAGAACGTTGCGTTCCGAACTCCAAACACTGTCAACAAAAAAACTCTAAAAAAATTTGTTAACAGCCACGATGCCCCATTTCCAACACATCGGAACAGAGCACATCTACAAGGAATCAAAAGTACATATCCAAAACACAAACTTTTGTGCTGGAAAGGACCTATCATAGATCCATGAAAGTGATGAATTCCAACTATACAGTCTTGAGTGAAATTTTTACAGGCAATTCTTAGGTATTGTTTGAAAAAAAATTTAACACATTATGGACCAGTATGTTCCGACCCATTTTGGTCGAAATGGGCTTCTGAGCTGTCTTGTAACTTACGGGAGTTATTAATGATCTTTTGGATGTGTGAAATTCTAATTATGCTGAAGCTTTATGCTTCGATTAGGCGATGTTAATGTCACATGAAATGCTATTCATTATGCAGACAAGTTTTGAGATTCAAAACAATGCTTCATTCAAATTTCAGGTTTTGGAATTTCGCAATTTGATGATTTCCAAAACAGCTGAAAAAAAAAACCAAAAAGAAAATTTATGGCGTTTCCGATCCGGAACGTTGCTAAATCCCAGAACCACTCCAAACGCTCGTGGCTCTAGGCTCACAACTTTCCTGAACGGCGTGCATCTTTGGTATCCAGACTTTGCCATCAAGGGCAATGTCATCTAAGGAGGGAAGGGATGTCACATGTACTTTAAATCCCTTTGCCTATTTTAAATTGTAAATGGCTAAGTCACTGGCTTGTGGAGACAATTGTAAATTGCAACGTAAATATCAGTGTAAGTGGTGAATTCCGGGTTGGCCAAGGGATACTGGGTCTCAAATAGAGTTTGTTGGACTGACCTCCTAAAAGGAGGGTTGATCGGTCAACAACACGCGTCATATGCTCTTTGGTCCAATGTTTGAGTGTCATGTGTCGATGTTAGGATGTGTCAACGTTAATGGGCATAGCATAAGCCTTGCCAGGCAATTCCTGTGCAGCTATGGTTGGGAAGAGACTTGCAATAGAGATCTTATGTTTGCTTGTTGATCTATGTACTATTACATGAGATTGATAAAGAGATAGACTTGCTAAGTGATTTTGGTATATTTACTTAAGGTTTTATCAGCTTGTGTAACACTTCAAGTACTGATTCCTGAAAAAATATAGTTTCCCTCCTCTCTTCAAAATCACAAATTCTTGCACATGTTTTTGGAAGTTCTAGAAGCTTCCAATGACTTTTAGATTTTAACATGTCAAAAATGCATTGTGCCACTAGGTACCATTTCACATAAATATACTAATTCGACATATCTATAACTCCATATACCATAAAGACTTGTATTCTAACATGGTATATGGTATATGGAGTTACAAATATGTCAAATTAGTATATGGTACTTAAACCCTAAACCCATATGCAACTTCAACAGCTTCAAGGAGGTGAACTAGCATACCATCATTCTCTTCTTTTTTTTATACACCATTCTAAATTTTTCTTTGCAATTTTTTTCTGAGAGAATGCTGGACTTTATTGTTCAAGATGAATTGATACGATAGTCAACTTTCAAAGACATCAATGTATTGCAAACAGACGATAAGGAACTAGCTTTATGACACTTTTGATTGATAAGTTAAATTGTTGTATTCTGGAATTTCTCTATGCAGATGCTTTTGAACTCCAAGTTCAGTTCTTTTTCAGAACTATAGCTAGGGTTTTGAACCTGTGAATTGGAGAAGAACTCAAAAAGGTCTTCTCTTTTAAAAAGGGTATTGGCATGGCATTTGTCCGTCATCATGCTAGGACCTACCTTGATGTCCATCTTCACATCGTCTTAATGTACTAAGTGCTCTACTACAAATAAACGTGTGTGTCCCTTAGTAATCATCTCAGGTTTCATCCATAGCATATAATCAATCGGCTTTGCACTGGTCTGAAACCAGTTAGAAGTCCTGGCTGTATAAAACAAGGTTAAAGTTAAAGTGCCTTTCAGACCTAGCTAAGTTCTACAGTGCTGAAAATAAAAACTACGCATCTAAGAACCCAGTTAAGTTCTCTTCCACCTTCATTGACCACACTTTGATTATGAACGATATACACTCCAATGCCCCAGAGTTGAATAATATTAAAGACGAGCATCACATGAAACCATAGTTGCACACCCATTGCAGAAACGCGTTCAGAAACACGGTCAGAAATGCATTTCTGAACCGCGTTTCTGAAATGGCAGAGCGTTTCTCAGAAACATTTTTTTTTGGGATTTTTGTGGGCAATATGGCTATCAGATTAAAGCTTTGATCAAGGACATTGCATTTTTATAGGTTGCCAGGTGTTTTGGTTACACTTGGGTTGGAAACAGCATGGTTTAGGTCTAGTCTAGGGCAATTTTAGGGCAACAAATATATATAATCTGTTTTTTTTTGGGCACGATTCTGCTCCCAGAAACGCATTTATGGGCAACTATGCATCGAACACACCTAACATCATACATAAACTTAATTCAACCTTGTATTTGACCCCAAGCTTTTCAATCTTGCGGATACAATGAAATGGAGTATAAACATGAACCTTTTTCATCAAATTATATTGAGAAACTTCTCAAAAATTCAATAGCATAATCACTTCTATTCACAGCTTTGAACCCTTGTGTTCTTAGGAAGAAACAAAATTAATAGAAAGAAAAAAGTTATTTCTCACACTAAGCTTTATAAGGTAACCACTGTGATGAAAAAACATATCAAAAGCACCAAGCAGTTGCTGCTTTAAAAATTTCCAACGGGTGATTGAATCAATGTAACTATGAGGAAATTGGTAGCCAAACCTTCTCTGTACAGGGATGGGACTAGTCCATCAGGGAAATTACTACTGGACCATCTGGAAGAGGCTCACCATCCTGCAGAATAAGACTTCATAATGTAAGTAGCATAGGAGGAGGTACAATCAGCTCAATTCATATATTTCCTAATAAGCTTGTACTTTATGTCAATGTCCAAATCCACAGATATACTAACTTTACAAACCTCCTCTTAACCTCGACATATGAAAATTCATCTTCATGCAAGAACTTAATGCAAACTCACTGCTGAATGTGCCGATAAAATAATGTGATACCCTAGTGCAGCTATTTTTTTGATAAATATGACATGTGATATAAGCAATACCCCTTGCACTTCAGCTTTTTTAAGGTTGTAAATTCTTGAAAGGAGACTGTAAAACAATTCATTTCCTTAACAGACCCTGTGACAAGTGCCGGATGTGGTATTTTGCAAGGAAAAACTTGCCATCCTTGAATATAAGCTAACAACGACTAAGGGCTATCATGAAAACTTGTTCAATAAACTATCCAATTCCACTCATAGATTTACAAATCTGAAATTTACTTCCTCTAATCAGAATTCAACATTAGTCGCATGCAATAAGTTCCAGTCTTCCACAAACAGAACAGAAGCATTGAAACCATCAAAATGTTGTATCAGCTTGTCTTTCAGAAAAGTCAATTTCAATTCCGGGCACATGCTAGTAAATCATGTGCCAAGGAGATCAATAAGCCTATTAGGACAAAAGTTCCTGGGGCTAAGCAATAACCACTTCATACCATTACTAAAGATACAACAAAAAAACTGAACACATTTACGTTATTTTAGAAAGACTGCTGCTATGTTTCTACATCAAACCTTTAGTCAATTATTTAAAGTGCATACCAGGCTCGTTAATTATTGAGTATCACCAAAGCTTCAACTGACGTTAAATTACCAAAACTTGATCAGGTAGGCAAACCTTCTCACCTGCTTGAGATTCAGCAGGAACTGACGTGTAATGTAAGCTTGAGTAATAGCTCTGGCACTTAAGAACATCAACTCGTATCCATTATCCTGAGATGCCAATACTCCCGAGTTACTTCATTACCAGGGCCCAGGCTATAATCAAGGCATACCCTCCAAAGGATTTAGTCAAAGCCCTAAATTCAAATAGTGACAAATTCATGCAAAAACAGGTGACCCAAAAACATGACTTGTTCCATAGACATGTATGGTGTCACAAAACAGAAACTTAGTGCAATAAGTTGATATAAAATACATTAGCTTCTCAACAATATATATGTGTTCAAAGCTCAAAATTTTTAAGAAACTCACACATCTAGGTGCTAGTAAGAAATACTGCAAATCTCTTGCTTTGAAAAGGAAACGGCCAATTGGCTGCAACATCATGGACCTACTACTAATCATCAGAAATGGGCTGAGAAAATAAAAAACCAGCTTACTTTTATCTTTTGCAAAGAGAAAGATATGAAACCTTGATAGCAGAGAAAAGACGAGTGACGCCTGTCTGTGTCCAATCTTTCCCAACTAGGGGCATCACTTGGCCCAACACATCTGACCTGCAATTCCAATCTTAACTCCAATACATGCATGAATACAGAATTAACATTTACATCTTATGAAAGAAGTTTCTAGAACAAACATATCAGGTTCCAAACCAATTTCGCAAACCAATTCAATTACTGCAAGATTGTGCTCATATTCATGGAACATGCAGTACAGACGGAGTTTAGCTGCTTCTACTTGATGGTAAAACATTACACAGTGCATAGAAACTATTGAGAACTAGCCATGGAGCCCATCTTAATCCTGAACTGTTGACTAATGTACAGTGCCACACTCTCGATTCGAATTCCATGCACAACAAGAACCAAATAATACAATATCAAAGATCTGAAAGCCTGTAAATATGTAAGCAACGTTCAAAAAACTACTAATAAAGACTCCAGGACAAGAAATTAAAGCCAATGCTAGCAAAACAAGAGCACCAAAAGGAGAATTATTGGGTTGAATCCAACCCTTCTCTAGGTCTTCAAACAGTTGTTCTTTTGATTTATTCCTCCTCTTTAAAGGATAGCCTATAGGTGTCCTATGGACAGGTTTACTACAAGGAACCATATCTATTGCAACCTCAACAAGACAAGGGAAACCAGAAGGAAAATATTTTGCAAAAATATCATAAGAACTTAAAAGAGCATCCACAATGTCTTTTTCTTTGTTAACTTTGCTATCCCTCATTTCTTTCTAGATCCAAACCATCAGTTGAATCATGAGCATAGTGACCAGGGAACGTGGGAACGTGGCTCTTAAGACGTGCCACACATTTCCAGCATAATCTTGTTGGGAACATTCTTGGGAACGTGAGTTTGGGAACGTGACCAAAGAATGCGTTCCCAAGGAATGGGAACGCATTCCCTGGTCACAGTTTCTGCAACGACTCAAAAACAAGATAAATGGAGGGGAAGCCTTGGAAATGTGTTCCCTGGTCACAGTTTCTGCTAAGACCTAAAAACAAGATAAATGAAAGAGGACTGCTTGTATTATGTGTAATTTCAATACACAAAATTCTATAAATTTCAAATTTTGATGTGTATGTGTATGTTTTGATTGAATGTTATTATATTGACGTGGCGTTCTCGTTCCCGTTCCCATTTTTTCAGGGTCGTTTTCGTTCCCATTCCCTGATCACTATGATCATGAGTGCAAGAAATGACAATTATTGGAGTGGCACGACTTGCTCGCAACCAGCTAGTGTAGGAAAGCCTATTTGAAGTACATCACTGAACATCACAAAAAATTGCAAGAGGAAATGCATGTCAATCAATCCCCAACTTCAACACGTTCCTTGAACCTAGAACCTTCGAACAATGAGAGAAGGACTCATTGAAAAGACATAGGCATAGATCCCACAATGAGAGTCTAGGGAGATAGGTAAACAACTAATGCTTTATCCTAGAATATATTGGGGTTTAGAAATGTAGATCACATGTGAACTGAAGAGATCGTGATATACCACTAAACATTTGAATTAAATATGGGATCTAAGGAGTTGTAGCACTTTGTAAAGACAACAATTCACAAAACCGATTAATTGGCTGGGCCATCCTACAAGGGCAAGTGTGGTGACTGCTAATTATTTGGTAAGATATCTACCCTTACTTGGGTGACACTATATTCATGGAAAAGAATTGGATTTGAATGACAAAATTTGGTATTTTCTTTTGGAAATATATGAAGGGCTCAATGCATTGCATTCACCTCGTGTGGAACTACATCTGACTTGTCTATCAACTTGATTGGTATTGCATGTTAAAGATTCTACACACATGATGTAGCATAGAGAGTGATGCATGTGCTGAACAGAAGGTCATGGCATCGCATGGTGGAGCACTACTTAGAGTCACTACACGCTTTAACATCTGGCTTGCACAAAGTTTGTAGATTCCATGTGAGCCCAAAGCCTAACAAGGTTTCTTCTATTGCTCCTCTTCACAAAGAAATATCCAACCGCAAAATGCCTGTGAGTTATTGTACTCACGTTGTTCCAAGGCTCCTTAAGGCGACCTCCTAGATACTACCAAAATAGGGCTAGAACTACCATGGAACTTGCACCCTACCTGAAATCCCTCTGGCTCATATTGCTTAGTCTTATCAAAATGGATCCAACTTAATGAACCCCGTCAAAATGAAATCAAGGCTTCGATGATAAGGTCCTAGCCAATGTTTCCACGAATCGTGATTCGAACATTGAATCACAATTCAATCATTTTAATCGGACGAACCACCGGAATCCGGTTCGAACCGGACTGTTGGCTTTTTTGCAAGGGCCAAATCGAACGCACCCTCAATTCTGAGCAAGAGAGAGAGAGAGAGAGGGGGGGGGGGCAAATGATCATCCATGATTCATCAAGACTCGAGAGTGGAAGTGGTGTGCACTATGTAGAAAGTTTAATGGGAAAAAAATTGCCATGTATTCATTGAAGAGGGCTTAGTGTTGAGGAATGTTTTGCATTGTGAGAACTTGCCCTAAAATTTGAAGGCTGACTCCTAACTTCCTAAGTGGTAAGTCCTAAATCCTTGCTCGTTTTCAACCAACAAAACTGTTTTAGGGCTGTTTTTCTTGGCATTTACCATTGGCTTTTGTTCAAAAACACTACACATGTCACATTTCAGAATCACCCAATTTCCAAAAAAAAACAAACAGTTCAAACCATTTTCCGATTTGAACCAGTTTGGCCGATTCAAATCGGCCAAATCGGTCAGGTTCGAATCGGATGGAAGCATTAGTCCTGGCATTGGCCATAACTCCATCATACTGGTCAAGTCAAAGGCAGATGAATTGTGTCAAAACCATACTCAACCTAATGATCATCAAGTGACCCAAGGATAGTAAAGTAGCTCTAATAAGTGGGCTATGATGGGAAACCTCGCTCTCATCCCAAGCTAGTCATAGTTGACGAGCTTGTCATAAACCATCAATAGAAAACCAAAAAGCTTCCAATCGGGTCCAATCCACATGGAAAGCCTTGATAAACAAAGTTTGACAAGTTGGTAAACTTAGAAAATAACAAATAAGTCAAACTTTCACATTTCATTTCTTCCATCCACATAGAGGCTGAACCTGGCTTATTCTTCTATGGCACAAAAAAGTTACAGACTATCTTGCTTCCTCTGACTGATCCTTCCAGTTGAGCAAAAATTGCAGATTTCCATGTAATGTAAACATAACATCTGTGGGAGTATCAAACTTCCAAATGTTTCGATGACTTCTGTGATTTGCTGTCAATGTTGTCCTTCATCGATCACATTCATGCTCCCAAATAGCCATGATAAGGAATCTTTTTATCTAACATGTGCTATAGTTTGTGACAAATCAAAAGTCATCTTCATGTAAAGAATCAAGCCATATCAGTTTCTGTACATAATCTGAACTTGTCTGTACACAACTTCAGGGCTTGCAATTTGTAAAAAGATTGTTCACTACGCAAGGATTCACTCTGTGTTTCAGAAAAAAAGCCCTGTGTCTTAATTTTGTTAAAATTGCAACATCGGTTAAGCAAATTAAGTCCGTACAGTCTGTCAAAAGGTACCTAAAATAGAGAATAAGATGGTTTGCAGTCTTGAATTTTCGACTCTTTACTGCCAAAGGAGCACTTCCAAAAATTTTGATAAAATTTTTACCAGCTGGGTGAATGTTACAAAGCTAATTGCATCATATATAGCTACATCATCACGATCAGTCAAGATGATCTCCATAATATGCCAAAATTCTTTGCAGCTAAGTGCACCAGATAAGCTCTCATGCTCTTTATTAACTGGACTGTTGCAATGTATTGCACCTTCACGATCAATTTTTTGCAATTTGGTACCAGTAAGTGGTAGTTATGTGTCACTCTTTGTAAATGTTACCAGTTTCGTGAAAATGCCCAACATTAGCATGATAGAAACCTTGAAGTTCAAAGTATAGCAGAAACAAGCCCCTACTATGCCACTATGCCAAGGCAAAGCATCAATGAATCCATAGCAACTAAAGATGAGCTAATACTTTCACTGATCATGCTGATTACTATCATAGAGCCATATTGAGCTATGTCAATAAGTTAAGCTTATGAAGTATGAACAACTGATGCTCATTAAAGTGCACAGCAAAAGAGCTCAGAGGACTAAAGTTTTGGTAACACAAATTAATGCAAATCAGAATTGCTCTGGAGAGCTGATTTCAAAATTTACCCATTAAAATCTCTCAAAACTAAAAGAGTATCTGTACAGAAAATGACAGCAAGCGAACAGGTCTATATGAAAAAACTCACCTTGTGATTGTCCCATCTACATCAGATATTACTATCCGCGCATTCCATTTCCATAGATATATATGGGCATCCACCTGGACAAACAAGAAACTTTTTAGATGCCAATAACTAATCATAATTTATGGATAGTCCACCTTAGGACTTCAGACCATTAACTTAGCATTCTTCCCGTTCCAGGGAGGACTTTCACAGCCCTAATCCATCAATAGAACCTATAAGCAGTACATTTGTGCACAATTTACAGAATTCAACGGACATAAACTTAACAAGCCTCAGTTACTGTTCCAAAAGAAGCAAAAATCACTGAGATTCCATATGTTGTAAGGGGTAAACAAATTATGAAGACTCCCAAAAACACCAAATAATCACAGATCACAAATATAAACCGTACAGGCAAAGCTGTAGCCCACATACCTGCTGGCTTCCCAGTACGTTGGTGAAGAATGTGAATGTTATCTTATTCTTTCCCTCCTTCAAATTGAGAGATGCTAGTTGCTTTGAAGTTGGAACCTTCGTTCGTAATATATGTCTTCGTAATGGATACCCATAGTAACCATTTTTGTGCAAAAAATCATTTGTCAAGGGAGCTTCTACAGCCATTGTTGAAGCGACTAATAAAGCTTTTGTTGAAAAGGTTGATTTTGCATTTCCTTTTTCAGGAGTCTTGGGCCTTCGCAAAAGAAAAGGCCAAAGCCTCCATAACCCTGCAGAAGTGGTAGATGCATCCAATACAGCTTTTGGGTATTTAACTGCTGCTGGGGCTTCAACTACAATTTCTCCCTCAGTATCTGGAAAAACAAACTGCCCAAAGGCCAGCATTCCAAGAATGATTGGTGCAGCTACAGTCCAGGGATAGTATTTACCACCAACTCTAACAACAAGCTTTTCATTCCCCGCGATAGATGCCCCGGAACTCTTGAAACGTTGCAGTGAAAGTTTTTCAGAATCAAATGCCTTGGCAGCAGCCTCCTTCCCCATGCCTTTTGTTAGTAGATGCTTACACAGAGAAAGCTCAAAGCCTGCATGACTTACAAACAGTTACAAGTGATCCCAAAAAGGAGAAACAAGAATTGCAACTGCCACACAATTCCTACATATGAAAAGCGGATCTAGAAGTAATAGTAGAAAGACTACGTTGTTCTTTGTTTAGCAAAAAGCATTAACTCCTCTAGCCAGTTTCGTTTCATATACCTGTGTCAGGAGTGTTGACTTGTGTATCAATCAAAGAGACCTCTCCTCCAGCAGATGCCATATGATATGTATGAATATGGTCAGATGCTTGCCTAAGGACAGACGGACTGGAACTCTTGAAGGGACGTTCAAGTGCTTTAGAACCTTCCTGTTCTGAGTTCTTACGCAAATCATTTTCCTTTCCAATCAAATGGAAATACTCAATGCTTGAAGTCAAATTGACACTGGCCTGATTATCAGAATCAGAAGCTAACTCAGGTTTCTCATGGTGATCTTCCAGCAAAGAATGGGTACCGAGCGAACAGCTAAATACTTTTTGTGCGTTGAGTTCTCCAAAATCTATGGTTTTACTTCTGAAATTTGGCATTGATTCTGATAGATGTTTTATAGCAGGCCTTCTGGCAAAATTCCTCAATTCTCTTGGAACATTAACTGGGGTAGAATGTTTTGCAGTCATAGATTCCGTGCATTGTACCTCTGTGAGTGCGTGATCACCATGTAAAGGAATGTGTCTCTCATCTGGATTTCCCGAGTCAGGAACAGGCTGAAGATCCTGAGCCTCATCGCTGTTCTCTTGCTCCTCATCCTCGCCAGCGAGAGACAATAGGTCGGGAAGAGCCAGACAGCTCTTGAAAACATCCTCAGTAACAATATCGTCATTAACAGGACTGTCAATGTTGCTTCCAAGAGGCTCATAATACTCTTCTAAATCTTTAAAAGACAAGTAACGTCGAGACTTTGTGCCCACTGATTTCTCTACTGTTTTGTTGGAAAATCTTGAAGCCATATCAGTTGAGCAATCAGCTACTGCAGCTGAAGTAGCTGAACCAGCATCACAATTCAAATCAGAACTACCAGGAGACACCACTCCAGGCAACTGTAGATCATATGAGACCTGACTGCCATCATCATTTCCGAGATTGGTCCCCTTATCCACTTGTTCGTTTACACCCTTATCAATATCAACTTCAAACTGGCCCCTTGCAGCCACACTTGCTTCATCAGGTATATCACAACACGCCAAGCTTTCCTTACTGTACAATTTTGCCCTATCCACCATACCATGCTCCTCTGACCTAGCTCTTTCAGGCTTGAAAGCATTTGAACCTTCATCAAGACATAAGTGGGATCCAATTCTTGCATCTTCCGTAACTTTAGTTCCCAAAAAGGTTAGATGACTTCTGCAGCCTCCATTTGAATCTACTTCCAGTTCTTCAATAGACTTGGAGGGAGAGCGTTCTGATGTGTTTGCCTCAGCATCTGATAGCTCATCCTGCTGAATTATGTATTCAGCTCTTTTGAGATTTTCTATTGATCTGTTAAGAACATCAGGAGGTGAAGCTTCTACCAGGAATTCATCCCTACATTTGAGACCATTCTCAGATAAATGGTTCTTATCAATAAATTCTTGAGTAAACCCATTGATAACATCCACTTTTTTTTCTAATGTCACAGACTTATTGTGCTGGTCAACTTGATAACCTTCTGGGACAAATAAATTTTCAACTGAAGTTGTAGACTCCAACAACAAGGTTCTGTCCACTTGACTGCGTGATGTGACAGAAAGGTTACTCGGGGAAAAAGCAAATGCACTCTCAACCTTACTCTCATCCAGTATGCAGTTGTGTAGTTCAGTTTGTTCCTGCACCTGAGGCAAAATAGTGCCTTCAAGGAGTAGAGCTCCCCTTAACAACTCTTCCTCTTTTTCACCAGTTTCTGAATCACCAGTATTGCTAATTAATGTTGTCTTTGTACATGATTCGTCAATTTCCACATTGCTATTTCCCTCCTCCAGATTAATGGCATTTACATGTTCTGCAAAATGACTACCCTGCATTGATGGAGTATATGACAGTGGTAACCTCTGAGTGTCTTTACCTTTGATCTGACTACTCATGCTCCACTTCCTTTCCAAAAGCTCGGCAATTATTTCAGCTCTCTCTACCAAGCTTTCCTTCTGCTGTTCTCCCTCAACGTCGATATGTTCTGATTTAAGTGTTGCTGCATGCTCCTGCAAGCCACTTTGGGCTCTACCACTTCCTCCAAATACACGGCTTAAGATTGATCTTGTTGGCTTTAAACCATCTCTAGGCTTCAAAATTGCTTCTTGTTCGCTTGCTCCTTTCATGCTCTGGCTGGACAAAGAGACTGATTCCTTTCCCGTTTCAACAAGATTAGTTCCTTCTTCTGAAAAGGGACCTTGGTTATCACTAGAAGCTGCCACTCCTATAAGCATATCTTTTTGTATTTCGACCTCAATCGGTTTATCAGCATTGCTTGAAGGTGAGCTGTGGGAATTGTCCTTGTGGTTAGTCATTCCCAAAGTCAATTCAGTCATGGAGTCTTTCACTTCAGTAGGCGCTTCTGTGGGACAAATGTCACTCAGGCCATCTTTCATGGACTTACTATTTCTGCCAGAGAGTTTTCGTGAAAGTCTAGAGGAACGTCGGTCAGGCTTTTCAATCATTTGCTTTTTTTGAGGAGAACTTCCTCTCCAGCCCCACCAACCCCACGACTTTTTCTCCAATGAATCTGATAGCTCTCCAGAATCTTCAAGACCTATTTGCTTGGGATTGGCTCTACTAGCTGCTGTTGGGGCATCCTTTAAAGCCAATGCTGCTTTTTCCAAGACCTTCCTCCAGGCTCTCTCTTGCTCTACCACAACCTCTGTATGTGGGCTCATTATGACATCACTAAAAGGCTTTGCTGAGCTCTGCAGAGACGAATTGCCAACCAGAGCTCCTTCTGACAAGTTTCTCCTTTCTGTAGACAACTCTTCTTCATCCTTTGACAACTCCTGTAGCACGACTATTTTCTCTGGCGTCTCCACGTTCACTTCAATTTGTTTGTTTTCAGGTAATCCTTTCTGGGAACTGGTACTCTCTTTTTCATCCAGTATAACATTGCTCCCCAAATTTAGTACTTCGGTACAAACAGAGACCCCCTGGCTAGAGAACAAATTTCTCGTATCAGAAACCTTTATGCTCTCACCTTTCAAAGTTTCTTCAGTATCATCTAGTTCTCCTAAGGCCACTTCAACATGTTGCAGTTGTACATTGACAGAGGATAAACTAAAACCACCTAAATTCCCAGGGTTGAATTCAGCACCTGATTGAAAGATGCCAGCATGAGAATTTACTTCTTCGCTAACTGGTGTCTTAATGATTTTGCTTGAATCAGCAACCTGAAAATCTGTCTTCATGCCCTCCACTACCATCAAGCTGTCAGATTCTACTAAGGATATGTCATTTTCCAACTTCGAAATATGGGATGGAGTACTGGCATCATCCAAACCACCAGAAAGCTGATCAGAAGTAGAAGCAACTTTAGCAAATGACGAGAAAGCATTGTTTGCAATAAGAACAGAAGCTGGACCTGAAACTCTACATTCTTCTAGCCCAATAGCATTACTCAGCAATTTATGCATCGTCTCGCCATTGTGTGCCGTACTCTCGTCTGGTCCTCTGGCCAAATCCTTGATCACAGCCCTAGAGGATGAAAGCTCTTCAGTTGACACCTCTGTGACCTCCAAAACCCCTCCTGTTATCTTCACGGGCTCACTATCCGTAACACATGTACTGTCAAGACCATCAATCACGTCATCTTGGGGCATTGCATGCTTTACATCTGAACCTTTTTCATCAGCTTGCAGGCCTTTTTCCAACTTGTAATCTTCCTCTTTTCTGGTACTTGCAAGCTTCAATCCTTCATCACCAGACACACTGGATTCGTTCTTTGTGGACAAGTCATCTTCTTGTACAGGAGGCCTCTCATCTGTTTCCAACTCTTGTGCTTTGTGATACTCAATTGCAAGAGGCTTCACTGGACCCTCGTCACCAGATGAAGGTGCACTAGATGGTGAAAGGACGTTATCGTCATTGACTGAGCCTGCATCTTCGAGAAAATAAGCCTCACCCTTGTGATCCAAATACATGTGAAAATCAGCTTCCACATCATTGACTGCCACATCCACAAGCTTCTCCCGGCGTTTGAGAACACCTTGAAATTTTCCAAATTTGACATTCCAGGGAGTACTTTTGAAACTGCCATCCTGTTGTTGAACTGCAATGATGTCAATAGCACCACCAAAAGGATGAAAAGGGCCTGCTACAGTGTAAACCCCTTGTGATATGTAGGTGCTCAGTTTTCCCACAGCATACATTTTAATATATTCCAAAGTTTGGACAACGTGCACACATCGAAGCTTGCTTGTTGGAATCAGAAATTGAAGAGAAGATATAATTCAGGCTGAGCTTTGTTTTCAGCCGTTTGCAGGCACGGTATGCTCCCGCCTTTATTTAGCTACAAACATACAGCTGATTCTCCGTAGATAAGAAACGTGAACATGCAATTGCCTAATTGCGGCAAATACACAAATTACTATTGGAATAAAAAAGGCTATCTATATGTGCTAGTAGTAGCCTGTGAAGAATCAAATGTTGTAACGAATCGGAGAAATCCGTTATATCTCATGCCTTCAGGCAGTCAAACCTTTTTTCTCACGGTCTCTTTCTAGAGTTTCGTTTCAGTTTGTGGAAATAGTTCAGACTCGATATTGCCTAAAAAGCGACAAATATGCTCAAAGTGAGTCGAAACGCGAACGATCATGTTACAATCATCAGAGACGTCCTAAGTTCCATATAAACTGGAAAACGCCCTTACTTTGCCAAACTGCTACCGGAATGTGGATATGTCCATCATGCCAAAGTACAGATTTCATAGGTTTAAAAGATGCTGCATGACACAATAATGATTAGGGCATGAGTTTGATGAATGTCAAATTTCATTAAGTTTGAGAGACCTATACGATGGAAGGTTATGCATTTGAAGGAAAACACAGACAGCTTCAATTATTGGCTCCAAATGAAACACACTCACACAAAGCTGCCAAACAAACACGGAAAACTAGCTCCAAAACCGGCACACGCCAACTTCTGCAAGTGAATAGCAGCTCAAGGACAGGGAAAGATAAATGATATGTCTACATTGCATTTCCGATAATAGGCAAAGGCATGAACATGAATACTCGAGGATGATTCCGTAGCTGCGAATTTGAATCAAATAGAAACGAAACGCGGTGCACTAAAATAAAAACCTTCGTTACAATCCCCCTTATCCCAAAACCATCTATACGGTGCAATTGCGTCGACTTTCTAAAGAATTTCCACCAGGTTCATGAAAAACCTTCAAAAGGCAACAATATTGAACGGCCGCAAGCAAATAGCCAAGAGCAGCCCCCTTACTCACACATCTCACCGGAAAACAAATCAAACTACTCAACCAAATCTAAGATCATATGCAAATCGAAGTTGCGGGGTCGAGAGCGAGACAAAACCACAAGAGCCTGAGCGAAAAAACAAAACAAAGCCAATGAGAATCCAATCAAACCTCAAAGAATCAAGCGCTTTCCAGGCATGTCCTGCAGCAGCTGCCCCGGTGACACAAAAGCTGAATGCCAGAGATGAAAACAAAAAATGGCGCAGCGGAAAGCATCGAATGCAACGAAGATCGCTCTCGCCTCCAGAAATCGAGAGCCAGCGAGCGAGAGAGCGAGCAAGCCAACAAGAGAATGCGAGAAACGACGACGCTTGCGTCTCTTCTCTTCTCTCTTATTTCTCTTCTCCTTCTTCTCGTTTCTGCGACGTCGAGGACGATCGATGACAAAAAACTGGAGCAAAAGGAAAACGCAAACGCAGAAACAAACGGCATATGCTTTGAATATCTCACAGCCTTTGTACTTTTGAGCTCCAGCGCCCTAACACCTCCCACCACCGTCCGATCCACAAACCTCGTTCCGATTTCGCCACGTCTCCATCGGGTCCACTGTTGAGAGACATCCACGTGTCTCTTACAACACGTGTCACAATCTGCATGGTCTACACCGTGCCACGTCATCGCGGCGTTTAACAGCACACGACGCATTAGAAATCTCCATCATTGGATCCAGGTCCAACCGCTCCGATTTTGCCACGTTTCAAAACACTACACCATACTTCCAAGTGTCACTATGCCACGTGTCAAAGATCTAGCGGGTGGCTGTCAGATAGATCGTGCCATTGAGTACGGTGCAGGTCCACCAACCGACGACCTCGCCAATCAGGAATTTCCGACAACTTGATGTTCTGGGCTTTTTTTATCCTACGTGGCACGGGCGACGAGAAAACCCAAGGGGCCAGGTCAAAAAATTTCTTGTTAATAAAGTAATGGCAAGTCTTCGGCGTGCAACTCTTAGTACTTTGGTGCTACTAAATTACCAACTTTTTTGGGTTAGTTGAGCTAGGCCTACTACTCATAGTTTGCATCACCTTATCCAATACGGACATTTAGGCCTCCAATCCCACACTAGGTATGATAGGTCATGTAGAGAACCCAACTTATTGGTGCAATTCTCAATATTTTAGTGTCATTGGAGATTTCTATAGAGTAGAATCTTGTTTCAATGAATGGTGGACACTTTATTACCATGATATAATGGCCAAAGACTTCAGCTTCGAACCCACTAGCGCTTGTGAGAGGCCAAGAGTGCATCCAACAATGACAATATGCAATTGTGAGCATCATCTAATGGGCAGCTAACATACAAGGGAAGGTCCCTACCTAAGGGCCTTTTTGGATTTGAGAACTAGAGCAGAGTGAAACCTAACAAGTAGCATCTCAACTTTAACAAAAAGGTTTTACGAGTCGAAACTTTTTTTACATAAAAAACTTCAAAAGTCCATCTTTTACTTGAGATAGCAAATATCTTTCGAGACTTTCCTTGTATGTAAAAACCATAAGAAATCCATGTTTTACTTGACATAATGGAGATCTTATTTGAGATTTCCAAAAATTTAGAGTACACTCACGATTTTTAAAAGGTACTAATAGTGATGGAAACCATGTGACAACTCCATTGATTGTGGTGTGGAAAAGCATAATAGTGATGGAAGCCATTTGACAACACCATTAATTGTGGTGTGGAAAAACATGAGCATAAAGCTCTCATGTCCTCATGCATATGGGGACTTAAACCTAGGTCTTGAAGACCATATGCCAAGGCTTATCCAACTCATTTATAATTTGAAGACATAGTTTTATTGTCGCAATTTAATGGATATTAGAGCATTGTGTGCAAATGTATATTTATATGGCAAATATGTATAAGAATTGCCAAATTATTTTCAATCCTACAATGCTAATTACCAACTTTTAGGAAGTTAGTTTTACATTGGGATAAACTTTGTCTTTCTACGATACTCATTACCTTTTTTATATGTTAGAGACAGAATGAATATATTGTTACAAATAAGCATGGAAATATTATATGCAACACCATCATCCCCCCCCTCCCTCCTTTCCTTCTTATCTTGTGATTGTGAGAATTTTTAGCAACCCCTTTACTACCACTCCATGCTCGTTGAAATCAGCTAGAAAAGGAACTACCCCTAGTCTTTTATGGCTCCTTGTGGTTCAAGAAATTATCTTGGGCACCCTTGCAGATCTTGTAGGTTGTTGAGTGTACAAACCCTTTTTCCCTTGTTTAGCGCGCTTCCTCCCCTCTTTTTCCATGAGCATTGCTTCATCTCTCTCTCTCTCTCTCTCTCTCTCTCTCTCTCTCTCTCTCTCTCTCTCTCTCTCTCTCTCTCTCTCTCTCTCTCTCTCTCTCTCTCTCTCTCTCTCTCTCTCTCTCTCTCTCTCTCTCTCTCTCTCTCTCTCTCTCTCTCTCTCTCTCTCTCTCTCTCTCATGGACTCTACTACATGCATATTTTTCCATATTATATTTCCATAAGCAATACACTATGGGTGCCCTAAGTAACCATGTTGGCTTTTGCCTCGCCTTGTTAATTTAAATCTCTTCTACCTTATACATTCGAAGGGGCCTTTTCAAAATTTGTTAAAACTTGCTTAACAAGTCTCTGTTACATGGTGAAGATTGCTACACGAGTTTCAAGTTATAATCTAACGGTGTGCAACGTTGCTAGCTTAGTGCTCCAATTTTACCTCAATAAACTATAAGAAGAGGATTGGAATACCTTTGTTCCATCTTTCCTCTTGTGGTCTTTTGCTTTCTCCTCTCTTTGCTCTCTCTTTACTATCCCTACGACGATTGGCTACTACTACGATTTGACGTGGTGGGGATATAGCAATGCTTATGGAAGGATAACACACTCTTGCCATTGCTCTTACAATAGATACAAGTTTGTTAGTTATTATTGGGCAGTGAACTACTGTTGTTTTCTCTAGTTTTTTGCTTCATGATGAAGAGGTTTACTTGCCTTTGCAAGGGTGATTGATTGGCTAACCAATGCACTTATGATGTATGCTGGACAACTTCGTAAAGCATACGTAAAATCAGATTTTTCAGTTTACGATAGATCGCTGCCTCCATAGAGGATTGCGCCCACTTATATGGTATGTATCTTGCGTGTAGCTATAATACCTTTGCTTTGGTACTGGTCGTTGGTGAACCAGCACTATATGTGATTCAGTGAGGAAGTTCTATCATGAACTAATGATATATCGTTGGTAAACCAACTCATTTTTTACCATAATATACACGTTTTTTGGTTTATAGTCCATTGTTGATGGATTTGCTAAATGTGATTCAATGAGGAAGTTCGTTCACTTGCTAATGATGAATCGCTATTGGTCATGTGCATTTTTACACCATAATGCATCGTTGTTATTACAACATTTAATATACAGATTCGCTATTGTTCTATCTCATTGCATTCGTGTTGAATGTTCGTTAACTCTCACTCTTCTTTCGCAAGTATCATAAATGAAGAAATGTATGTATGTCTTTGACGCCTAATTGTTTTTACATTTTTTTATATCAGAACATTGGTAAAAGAGTATTGCATGGCTGTCTCAGACACTTAATTATTTTTGCAATCTCTCTCTATGGTTGTCTAAGACACCTAAACTGATCAGAACAGCTCCGTCTTCCAAGTAATCCAAATCCTTATCATCAGTTATCATTGTTCATTGTTTCCATCTATTGGGACGATGGCCTCCATTTCCGCTTCGGCCCAGACCTTGTTGCTCCAACATTAGTGGTATCAGAACGCATGGCTTTGGATTTACTAGAGTGTAGGACCTAATACGTTCTTGTTTTCAGAGCTACTTTATATTCTGCTTGTGTTCAATCTCTGTTCATCGATCATAATGAAAAGTTCAACCTCTAAGATCCACTTGATCAACAAGTTCAACGGAGATAATTTTTATATGTGGAAATTCAAGATGAGGATGATGTTATTGAGAAGGAGCTATGGGGATATGTAAATTGTTCAATAGCCAGACCAGCAGAACAAGACATGCTACCCGCATGGGAAGCAAAGGATGGCAAAGCACTTGCCCTTGTATCATTGAATCTAAAGAACACTCAGATTGCTCACTTATCAAATAGTACCACCTCCAAATAGGCGTGGGATATCTTAACAAGTATTTATGAGTCTTCAGATGTATTGACTCGTCTCTTTTTGAAAAAGAATCCCCTTACACTCAAGATGAGCCTAGGCACCCCAGTTAGTGATCATCTGAACGAGTTCAAACAGTTGCTAAATCAACTTGCTGCAATAGGCTCTCCTATTTCTGAAGAAGAATCAACAATGTCTCTTCTCGCCAGTCTTCCATCCTCCTATGACAACCTAGTATTACTCTTGAGCAATACTCCTGCGTTGTCACTCCAAATGCTGACAGCAAGTCTATTGTAGGAAGAAGTTACGAGAAAGAGCTTATCTACAACGAGTACCAAGTCAATGGCATTATACTCTAATAAGCAGCAGTCCAAAAAGAAGAACTTCAAGGACAAGAAGACAGCCAAATTCAACGCAACAACAATAATAGTAGCACAATCGACAACAACAACCAGCCAATTACAACATCAAAGACTGTCAGATCCTTAAGCAGAATGAAGCGAGAAAAAAAATGCAATAGCACCAGGAAGGAGTTTTTGACTCTGTCAAAAATTTCCAAGAAGATGAGAAGGTGCTGATGGTACAAGATCAACCACGCAAAGATGCCTATGAATGGTATCTCGATTCAAGTGCTTCACAGCACATGACACCGTGTAACAACCTATTCTCTACTCTCATAGCCACGGAATCAAAGTACATTTTCTTCGGAGACTCAAACTCACACAAAGTCGAAGGCCAAGGCTCCATTTGAGTATAGTTCCCTGATGGCATCACTAGATAGTTAGACGGTGTACTTTATGTACCCAAGTTAACAAAGAATCTGCTGGTTATAAGCAAGATCACTGATCAAGGCTATAGAGCTTTGTTTATTGCTAGACGATGTACTTTTATTGATGAAATCCTCTCTGCACACAAAGAAGAAAATTTGTATATCTTTTGTCACGATTATGCACTTTTTGTGAGTAACTTGTGAGAGATTTCAATTAGTTTAGTCTAGTTTAGTCATATTTTGGTAAATTGTCAATATGAGGCCAAAACTCATTTCAGACTTAGAGATAAACTTTTTGAAGTTATATTAGTTTAAAATACATTCAATAATCACTTTTTGAAAGTGTGAGAAAGTTGGTAGTCGAGTTTGAGAGAGATTCAAATTTGAATGTTGGGTACATTGAATCTAGACCCAAAAATAATAAGGTTTACATTTTGGAGGGAAAGCCAAGTGGTCAAATAGGGTTTGGACCTAATAAAACAATATAACTCGTGGAGAGACACATCTTCTCTCTTCTCTCTCTCATTTCATCATTATACATGGTCCTCTTTGGGTTCTACTACTCATTGGTGCACTCTCATGATGTTATCTTGCAATTATGTGTGTAGAATAATCATTTATTGCTATTTTCAATTCCACACGTGTGAAATACAGTAGGGTACTGTAATTGTATGGATAGCAAACATATTTTATATTTTGGTTCATGTTTGATCAGTATCTCTTAGAGTTTGCATCTCATTTTGTATGTAGATGCTGAATTTTCTACATTGGCAGAATTGTTGGTTTGCTCCTTATTGTAACCAAAGATTTGGTACATGGATTGGATCTTGAATAGTCTGAGATCCTTCAATGGTATCAGAGCTATTATTTTTCAGTTTATGAAAGCTCAATATGGCAAGTGGAATCTCTGGGATTCGATTTATACCGTTGGAAGAGTGTAGGTGTGTGATGGCGGTGCTTACAATAGGTGTGGTGCTATTGTTGACGATAGTTGTGGCTCAAGGTGATCACTACGGTGTATGGTAGGTGTGTGCGATGGCTACGGTGCAAGGTGTGAAGCAATAGGATTTTGTTGAATCTATTCCCTATGGCTCAATGCAGTTCTCAGGGTGCAGAGCGGTCACTACGGGGCAATGCGGTTGTTACGGTTGGAAGGTGGTCACAATGACTATAGTGTGTTTTATGATGGTCTCAACGGTTCAAGGGTCGGTTGAGATCTAAGACCATCCGTCGGTCTAGAACTGACGCGAGGGCGTCGGTGGAGACCTGACGCGAGGACGTTGGTCGAGATCTGACGCGAGATCGTCGGTTGAGTTTTGACGCGAGATCGTTGGTTGAGTGATGACGTGAGGTCGTCGGTTGAGATTGGGACGGAAGCTGTCGATCGAGATCTGACACGAGGTCGTCGGTCGAGATCTGACGTGAGAGCGTCAGTTGAGACATGAGCAAATGCGTCAGTTGAGACATGAGCAAATGTCTCAACTGACGAGCAAATGAGTCGGTTGAGACATGAGCAAATGCGTCGGTTGAGACTTGAGCAAATGCGTTGGTTGAGATTTAAGCAAATGCGTCGGTTGAGATTTAAGCAAATGCGTCGATTGAGACGTAAGCAAATGTGTCGGTTGAGACGTAAGCAAATGCATTGGTTGAGACTTAAGCGAATGCGTCGGTTGAGACTTAAGCAAATGTGTCGGTTGAGACTTAACTCAAGACATGGTAGGATTGTTCTATAGTGGCTCGGTCGAGAGTCAATGTGTAGCAGTCCGATCCAGACGAGAGTCGTGGCTCGGCTTGGAAAGGAGCGTGAAGCGTCGGTTGAGACTGAGCTTTGCGCTAGTCAGGACGAAAGTGGTGTGGTCTATAATGAAGGTGTGAGAGTCCTGAGAGCGATGGTTGTGCTGCACAGATCAGAATGGTTTGGGGCTGTTTAATGTCTGTGTAGCTGCGGAATGGCGCCAAATGTTCACAAGTTCCACTCTATCTGTGAACATGGTTCTTGGGTTTCTTTACTTCTTCGTTCTTTCTTTTGTAGTTATGGTTCTTACGGATCTTCTTCTTTATCAGAACAGTTGTGTTACTCAGGTTGCACCGTGTATTTCCCAGCCTGTCAATGGGAGTCACGGATCCGATACTCAGCTACATGCATTAACCAGCCATGTAACCAGTCTTAGCTCAAGAAGATCGACGTTTTGGAATAGGGAGTATTCCTACCACTATCTACTAAATCAGAAAACAATCAAGAACAAGATTAACTACTCAAACAAGAAACAATAAACAAGAAACTAGATCTCTAACAACATAGCAACAGTCCAAGAATCAAGAAACACTCATTTCTTGATGCTTAGATTGCCCAAGAACAATCAAGAACTGGAATGTAAGAAAGTATGCAAGACCTACACCACAAACCAGCCTATTTAGTTTACTTGCATGCTGATTCCTACCTTTTTCAACAAACAAGAAATGAATCCTAATCCACAACTAAGTAAGAAACAAGAAAACAAGATCCTAGTTAATCCACAATGCAAGGAAATCAAGCATGCTCATAGAAACTTCACCCAAAAACATTGCCATGAACAAAGAGCTTAACAATTATCAAGAACTCATGGAGGATCCTCTTTATTTGCTCAAGAGAACTTTTGTGCCAAAGCTCCACTTGAGTCAACTCCTCCCTAACCATATCCATCTTGAAAATGGATAAGTGCATAGCTAGTGGCATTTAGCAAGGAAGGCTCTTTAAGTTTGATGCTAATGTGGCTATTGAAAGTGTGAAACACACTCCATTCTTGAAATGTACATCTAGTCCATTGTCCATTAATTGACCAACACTAAGCAAGTTTTTTGTAATGGACGGAACATACAAAACATTATCAAGATCTATCCTCTTAGATGATCCTAAGCATAATGGAATAGATCTTATGTCATCTATCTTGCATTCTTGATCACTAGTAGTGTATATTGACTTCTTAGAATCATTACAAGAAAGTAGATTAGAAAAATAATGCTTGTTGAATGACATGTGGGAACTAGCCCCACTATCAATCCACCATGTCTCTTGGCTTGATCTTGGTGTAGATGCTACCATCAAGGATGTGTTGAAGCCATCCTCTTCCTCCTCCCCTTGTGCAAGATTGCCTTGATCTTCAATCCCTTGTGCATTCTTTTTCTTATAACATTCAGAAGCAAAGTGTCCTTTCTTTCCACAAAAGAAACACTTTAGCTTGGCTTTGTTCTTTTGCTTCCCTTTGGAGGTAGATCCTCCATCCTTTGCCTCGGCCTCCTTGCCTTGGATCTTCTTGAAAGGATGAGTTTTCTTTTTGCCTTTAGATGTGAAGTTTGATTTCTCATCACTATTATGTAGTGATAAGGACCCCATTCTTGTTTTGAGGTGTAGAAGCCTACTCTCATCGGCCACAAGAACATTACGCAATTTTTCAATTGATGGAAGTTGGTCTTGAATAGCAAAAGATTGAACTAGATTAGAGAACTCATCTCCTAATACATTCAAGATTACTTGTACTAGTTCATTGTCTTGGATATTCTCTCCTATAGATCCCAATTCTTTGTTCAAAGATTTTATCCTTAGGACATACTCTTGTCCATTTTTTCCACTTTCCCTCATGCTTTGCAAGATCAAGTTTCTTAGCATAAGAACTCTTGAAGTGTTATTAGATTTATAAATGTTCTTTAGTGAATCCCAAACCTCTTTTGATGTGGTACAAGAAGCCACCTCCTTCAAGAGGTCATTGCTTACATTCAACTTTAAGCAATGTAGGGCTAATCTAACCCTCTTCTTGTATTTTAGTTGTTCTTGGGCAGCTTGAGGCTCTTCCTCAACTCCTAAAACAATATCAAAGAGGTCATGAACCACAAGTAGTGATTCCATCCTTACTTTCCAAATGGAATAGTTTGTGGAAGTTAGTTTCTGACTAGATTCTAACATATATCGACCCATGGATGACATTGTGAATGAAAGCCTATGAGATGCACACAGATCTCTTATAAAGAGTGATCTAAGATAGATTTATAGCTTTCAAAAGGCTTCTAATCTCGGCCCAATCAATCCTAGTTCAACTTGGATGATGGTATAATAGATCTACTTCAAATATCCTAGCAAATCACTCCTACAAAAAAATTGATTTTAGTTCAATTTTGTTTGATATTTCACACACACTTAAGATCTGAACAAATCAGCCTTATAGATCTGATCTAATCTTCAAAATGAATTGCTTCAATGACTCAAATAACTATTTATTCATTAGCATTCAATAGATTGAACCTAGATCTAAACAATGCACTAAAAACCTTGAATTTTAAACTAATATGCACATTTTTGGGTCACAAACACTAATGGAAGTTAATTTGAAGGTTGTTGTATGGTTTCACACTTGTGGATAGTACTTCAGCAGCCCACAAATCGATTTTGACCAAAAATAATGATGATACCTCTCTCCTTTAACTTGCCCTCTCAAGTAAAACTCAAAAACAACACATTGTCAATGATTTCACAAGAACTATTAATCATTTAGATCACTCTTAGACTTGGCTCTAATACCATGTCAACTTTAAGAGAAAAAGGACAATTATGATTGTAGTTATCAATCATTAAGAGTTATTGATTGCTTAATCCAAAGATCTATCAAGTTCTAGGTGTTAGATCTTGATCTAGATGCTTTACACTATGATTTAAGCAAGTGCAATGGATCAAATGATTAAAAACATGGATGAGCAATCTCACACGTGTGGAGGATAGTACCTGTACAGCCTGTTTATAGAGAGTAAAGTACTAAAGCTTAGAAATGCATTTCAATCACAAAAACACAAGACAAATGTGGAAAATACAAGCAAGACTAGAATTTGCCAATGTCACATCAACTTCTCATTGATTTGGTTGATCCATTTTACATCCATGAGCTATGTACTATCCAGCAAGCCTTCACACGTGTGAAGAGTGCCTAGTCATCTAGATCCACCAATGGGATCCATATGTGCTCATTTCCCAAAGTTGACTATTCTCTTTGGATAGAAAACAAAAAGCTAGTCTTCCACTTTTATAGGGATATTTCCTATAAAATAGGATCTAATGGAATATTCTTATGTTATCATCTAGAAGCTTACCCACGTGTGTGAATGGTATCTTGACATGTGTGAGTAATAACTCATTCACATGGAAGTCCAATCTACTTACATAAAGTCTGACCAATTTGACCAATTTCAAGATTCTACTCAAAGGTCAATTTCACACTAGTGTAGATCAAGCTAAAATCAATCTAACTTTATAAAAGTGACCTATGTAAGTTCTTTCACATGTGGGAACAGACTCCACATGTGTGAGATCCTATCAAGATCAATTAACTTAAGATCTACAAGGTACATCAAGTTGGAAGTGCTATTTTTAACATCCTTGGTATTAATGGTGATTTGCTCTCTTTCCCACATGGCTATTAGGAGGCCCCATGGCTAATTTCCTTAGCCCTTGGTCCATTGCCCATTTGATCATACACCATGTTCTCTCTTCTTCTCTTTGACATTGGTCCTCCTTTTGATTTTGCACTTTGTAGATCTCTTAACCTTAACCATTTGATTTTTTGACTCGCTATTCTGCATTTGTGGTAAGTGAGCCCCCTCTCTTCCCACTGAGCAACAACCTGAAAACACAATACTTTTGGTTTTTATATTAGTATCAAAAATCACAGTACATTGCGAAATTTGGTGTAATAGTTGAACCTATACTATAGGTCAATTTTTAAAGGCCATCAAAATTTTTTAAGGGCCAATTCTAAGGCCATAGTTTTCTCTAGCCACATAACGGGCGAGCTGGGACCCTTATCTATTGGCAAATTTCAACCATTTTACATTAAAATTTTGCGGCTTTTAGTGTCGATTTCTATATCATAGCAAAATTGGTCTCAAAATTAGGCCAATTTTTGGTGTCAAAATTCGGCTAACATGTGCGATCTCCACTGGGTTGCATGGTCCCCATGTGGCAGATCCAGAATCTCTGGTTTTAAGTGTTGTCAGTTGCATTTGTTGTAGTATCGATCTGGGATCAGCACCCTTTGAGGGGTGATGCTAACCATCTTTCTTTGTCGATTAGCTTGTGAGTTCAGCTACCAAGTGCTCTATATGCATCAGTCTTCTTGACAGGTGGTACCCTCATTCGCGCAAGTTTATTAGAAAGGCATGGATGCATATCATTTTGCAGTAATGTGTCTATGTGCGCAAACATTGTGTGTGTGTAAATGCAAGATAGGCTCTTGAGTATTCTCACTTTTTGTCTTTTGAGCACCCAGTCGTTGACCAAAAATACCTTGTGCTTCCGAGATAGATAGGCATAGTGCCTTGCCATGTCCTCCCCCTGGACACTTCTTATGCTAACTTTAGCCAGCTATAACACAAGGAAATCAGCTGCGGCTTGCACCCTAAGGTTTTTCATGCCAACACTAATCGGTGATCAAGGTTGATAACCATACATAAGCATGAAAGGGCTGAATCCAGTCGCTGAATGTTTTGCACTATTATATGAAAATTTCACCAATGGAAGGTAATTTTTCCAATCAGTAGACTGTCAATGGCATATGCTCACAGCATATCCTCCATTGTCTGTTTGGTCCTTTCCGTTTGACCGTTTGATTTTCGATGATCTGTAGAACTCATACTTAAAGTCGTTTCCGATTTTTCAAATACTGCTTGCAAAAAATTCCTAGTGAATTTTGGGTCACGGTCGTTAAATATCACAAGGCAGCCCGTATAGTCAAAAAAGCTTCTCAACAAACAATTGAGCTAGTTCTGGAGCTTTAACAGTAGTTTTTGTTGGGATAAATTGAGCAAACTTCGTAAGTCTATCAACAATGGCCCAAACCGAATCATGGCCCTTTCCTATACGTGGAAGCCCGACCAAAAAATCCATAGATATGTTTTTCCACTTTTCAGTAGGAATATCTAAAGGATGTAATAGGCCACTAGCTTTTAGCCTCTCTGCTTCATTTAACTGGCACTTAGCACATTTAAGTACATAGGCCTCTACTTGACTTTTCATCTTAGGCCACCAAAATTGTCGTCGAACTAAGTCAAGTGTTCTTTGTATACCTGGATGTCCTAGGCATGGACTATCATGACACTCATGCAAGATTTGGGCCCTTACCGTGTCATTATCTGGTACACACACCTTGCCTTTATGAAACAAAATCATGTTTATGCAAAATCTCATTTCAGTCTTTCCCTGATTCGAGGAATCTTGCATACCTGAATCGACAGAAAGTACTTGTTGTCAATACTTTCCGAAAAAAGGATCGGACTCATATAGTCCTTGGAGAGACTGAAACAACCCCGGTTCTATAACAGTAAAGCATAACTTATTGATAATCGGTAAACAACTCAAAGCATTTGCTAGAGTATTTTGATTTCCTTTACAATAACGTATAGAAAAGTCAAAGATTTGCATCAGCGCAGCCCATCTAGCTTGCCTCCCCTTTAAATCTGTAGCATCACAGAAATATCAAAGAGTTTGATGATCCGTCAAAATCTCAAATCTGGCTCCATACAAATAATGTCGCCAAATTTTCAAAGCATAAATAGTTGCAAACAATTCTTTCTCATAGGTACAATACCTAGATTGAACATGATTGAGTTTCTTGCTTTCATAAGCAACAAGATGTCCATCCTACATCAAAACAGCTCCAATAGCATAATCACTGGCATCAATCCTAACCACAAAAGTCTTACTAGGATCGCCAATGATTAGTATTGGTGCTGAAGTGACACTTTTCTTAAGAAACTCAAAACAATTATTCATATCCTCTGTCCACTCCACTATGGACTCTTAGCCCTCCGACTTAGCTTCTTATAGTCTTTCAAGGCATGGATAAGAGGAAATGCTAATCGAGCAAAATGGGGAATATATAGACGGAAAAGTCCTACAAATCCCCAAGAAAAGCTTGATTTCTCGAACCATGATAAGAATAGGCCATTCAATAACCCTCTGGATACGATCGGCCTTGATCTCCACTCCTCGTTCGAAAATCTTATGCCCCAAGTAGGACAATTCATTAGCAAAAAAGTCACAATTAGACTCTTTGGCAAAGAGCTTTTCCCTTCTTAGGATGTCCAAGACAATTCTAAGATGCTCTTTATGATCCGCCAAAGTCTTACTGAACACTAGGATATCATCTAAGAATACCACTATGAATCTTCCCAAATATGGCCTGAACAAATCGTTCATCATCTGTTGGAAAGTTGCCGGTGCATTGGTTAGACCAAAAGACAACACCAATAATTCGTAGTGTCCAAAGCAAGTTCGAAAACCTGTTTTTGGTATATCTTCTGTCCTAATGCATATATGATGGTATCTTGATCTTAGATCTATCTTGGTAAAGTACTTAGCACCACCAAGATAATCTATTAGGTCATCCATTTGCGATAGTGGATATCTATTCTCAACGGTTACCTTGTTCAATTTCTTATAATCGACGTAAAACCTTATAGTCCCATCCTTCTTGGCAACCAGAACCACTGTGATGCCCAAGGAGACTTACTAGGTTGTACCCACCCCTTCTTTAGGTAATCATGTAAATGCTTACTTACCTTAGCCTCTTCCAATGCACTCATTCGATAAGGACGTTGTGCGATCAAAATTGAACTAGGTATAACATCGATTTTATGATCAACTGTCCTTTCGAGTGGTAAACCTACAAGAAGGTCTAAAAACTAAAAAACTAAGGAAACATACATCCATCTCAATACTTCGAGATAGATTACTTGAGGTAGAAGCTGGTTTTTTGACGCAATCTCGTGCAAGGTGACCCTCACCATTGCACTTGAAGCACGGGTTCTTCTTACAAGCTTCAACTATATCTTTGCCACCCTTATGGTTTTTAAAGTTTTTCTTGGTTATACTAGGATTGTTGGAATTGGGATGAGTTTCATTAACAGCTTCTCTATCCTTCCTCTTGAATTGAAAACCTTTCTTTGACTCATTAGGCTGGTGACCCCTAGATGGCTTAGGTGTGTCATCAAAATACTTTGCAGCCCTAATAACATCCTCTAGGGTTTTTGGATGGTTCCTACAAACATCCACTTGGTAATCTTTTGGTAACCCATCAATAAACATTAATATTTGTACCTTTGGTGGAATGTCACTATAAAGTGGATTCAGGTACTCATGAAAATCTTGAATAAATTGTTCCAAACCTTTATTCATTGTTAAATGACTCAACTTTTGAAAATGTTCATAGTCATCTAATAGTGGTAGGAAGTACTCCCTAAAAATTATGCAAAAATCATCCCATGTACAAGGTTGATTGCCTTTTGCAACCATGTCATCCCACCACACTAAGGCTCTTCCTTCAAGGAACATAGTTACAGAGGACAACTTTTCACATTTAGGGAATTGGTTCATGCCAAAGTATTTGTTCCATACATTAAGCCATGATGATGGATTTTCATTAGTTTGATCCATTGGAGTTGCCTGTGTGTTTTTCTATTATGCAAATACAACAACAAGTAATTCTAATTAGAATGATAGAAATGCTTCCATTCTTACATAATCCAATGCATATAAAAGCATTTACTTCTACTCATTCAATACTTATTGTTTGTAAGCTCAATCCAAGCCTACTTTTTGCAAGCTCAATTTTGCAAGCTCAATCCAAGCTTAACACAATGATATTCTCATACAAGAACTTGGCAATTTCTCGAGCATCAACTATTCGTATTGCCTTGGCTTCAACCCACATGGTGAGGTAGTCTGTTGCCACGATAATATATTGGGCCTATGTACCTCTTGCAGGGTGAATTGGACCGATATAATCCAATCCCCAAATCTCGAATGGTGCTTGAGCTAGGACTGGATGTAAGAGATCATAGTTCAGCCTTGTCGGCCTCCTTGCTCTTTGGCACACATCGCATTATTTCAAGTATTCATCCATATATTTATGAATTGTTGGCCACCAGCATCCTGATTGCAGGATCTTGCAAACTGTAATGTCGGATGCAAAATGGCCACCACTCATTGAAAGCGAAATGATTTGGGTGGTCTCATGAGGAAGAATACAATGTCAAAGAATTCCATCTGGCCCTCTTCGGTACACTAATTGGCCGGCAATCAGCTGACCCAAAACTAACACTCTGGGTTCAGAGATATCTGGTACTCGCGACATTTCTTCAGCACCTTTTCCAGATTGGATAAGTGCTCTGAATTCGGTCATGCATGCACAGATCATCTAAGAAAATTTTCAGAAATTTTTGTAAACACTCTTTGAATGTCGCCTGCATAACTCGCTGGAAAGTACTTGGGGCATTGCAAAGTCCAAATGGCATCACCTTCTAGGCATAGGTCCCCCATTCCATGGCGAATGCTATCTTGTGCTGATCTTGCGGCGCTATCTTCACCTGATTGTAACCGTTAAAGCCATCCAGGAAACTGTAGGCTTATGTTCCCACTACTCTATCCAGGACGCTTTATGTAAATGGCAAGAAAAAATGGTCCTTCTTGGTGACTACATTTAACGCTTTAAGATTCACATAGATCCGCATCATGTCATTATGTACAAATCATTTTTTTCATGGCTTCTAGTATTTTTGAGGTTTTTACTTCTTATGATGCAATCCTTAAGAGGGAGTCTTATGAAGGAAAGAGCAATGGAATATTGGTTCTTGGGAAGATCCAAGGCATGGATCTCACATATCCTCATTAACTCAAAGAATTCTATGATTATGAGTTGATCACTCATGATCGAGATGGCAAAAGGTTGGTTGGAGAAGACTACATGGAGCAAATTGAGAGGCAATTCCTTCAAGGCAAGGGAGATCTCATTGGTGAGCTTATTGAGGTTTTTTATGGACTCAAGAAGGCTGGATTTATTGGGTTTGATACTCATCTTCACCTACTCTACTTCATGTTGGATGGGAAGTTTGGAATCTATCTTTTGCTTTATGATGGTGCCACCAATGACATTGTTTTCACTAACCTTTGTGGAAATTCGAGATCAAGCATTGATGAGATCTTGTTGGGTCTAGATCATATGGTTGAGAGGGAGTATTTTTAGAGGTTTAGGTCTGAAGATATTCATATCTTTGATATCTTTGATGTTCAAGAAGAAGGTAAGCAAGTGGAAGCGACTCACTTTGCTTTACTCACATGTTCTGGAAAATCTTTTTGTGTGGATGATACTATGCAAGTGGATATTGGTTTTCATGGTTTTCATGCTATAAAAGAAAGTAATGGATTTGGAACAAAAATTTTGCTCAATGAATTTGATGTTCAAGGGAAAGATCAAGAGGTTGGTCTCAAAGGGCTTCAATAACACAAAAGGAAATGTGGCAATTTGGAGCTAGTCAAGAGCATCAAAGGAAGGTTATTTGGCAAAGATGTTATGGATCTATTTTTGCAGGAGTCTTTAAACTCAAATAAGGTCAAAGGAGTAGCAATAAAGTGCTGTTTAAGTTTACTTTACTTGTTCTATCTCATGTTTAAGCTATTTCATGTGGATGTGTGCAAATTATCAAGATATGGACAAACTAGCTACATTGTCTTGCAATATCTTATTGTTGGAATTGTACTAGCAATCTTGGCTGGCTTTGCTGATGGAAATGAAGCTATTGGAGGTTCATTATGTCACTCATTCATGGCCAAGTCATCAAGTGTTGATGATATCTTGTGGCAAGATGGAGATGGAGGCTCATTCATGGAGTTTTATGGTGAAGACATATAAAAAAAGGACAAAGTTGAGGGAGACAAACAAGCAAATGGTCATAACTCATATTTATTGTTTGGTTGCTATAATTTTCCAGAGAGTTCAAAGTTTGAAGCATGGGGAAATCATTTCATTCACATTCTATTTGGTTCTTCATATTCTAGTTATATCTTGATGTGTAAAATTGATGTAAGAAATAGTCAAGCATCCAATTTGGACACTATTCTCTGTATCAATTATGGAAACTACTTTAGAACCTTAGAAAAGAGATCTATACTTAGGATGGAGATCATTCTAAAGTTGGATCAAAGTAGTATGGCTAAAACTATGCCAAAACTAGTTGAAGAGGGAGTGTGAGAGCTTTCAACTAGTTTAGTCATATTTTGGTAAATTGTCAATATGAGGCCAAAACTCTTTTTAGACTTAGAAATAAACTTTTTGAAGTTATATTAGTTTATACATTAAATAAACACTTTTTGAAAGTGTGGGAAAGTTGGTCAAGTTTGAGAGAGATTCAAATTTGAATGTTTGGTACATTGAATCTAGACCCAAAATAGTAGGGTTTACATTTTGGAGGGAAAGCCAAGTGGCCAAATAGGGTTTGGACCTATTACAAAAGGATGTAACTTGTGGAGAGACACATCTTCTATCTTCTCTCTCTCTTTTCATCATTATACATGGTTCTCTTTGGGTTCTAGTACTCATTGGTGCACTCTCATGATGTTATCTTGCAATTATATGTGTAAAATGATCATTTATTGATATTTTCAGTTTCACACGTGTGAAATATAGTAGGGTACTGTAATTGTATGGAGAACAAACATATTTTATGTTTTGATTCATGTTTGATCAGCATCTCTTAGAGTTTGCATCTCATTTTGTATATAGATGTTGATTTTTCTACATTGGCAGGACTGTTGGTTTGTTCCTTATTGTAACCAAAGATCAGAGACATGGATTGGATCTTGAATGACCTGAAATCCTTCACATAACATTTGTGAAAATTGTCAACATTTCCTAGCTAGTTTGAGGCCTAAATTGGCTAAAATTGTAAATAGTTTTGGTTCTGGAGTTTCACACGTGTGAACCAGGCCACAATGTTTTTATTTACTGTATTTTTTCAGTATGATGAAGTGTCAAACTTCATACCCTTCAAAATGAGACCATTTTGATGTATTTTGGTCATATAAGCCATTTTTAGCTATTTTTCCTATATAGGGAATATCTAGGGTCAAGTACCTTCTAGAGAGAGGAGAGAGAGTCATCTTCCTCATCCATAAATAGTAGAGAAGTCGTGGAGAACAGGTTGGAGAAACCTTTTGTATGCTTCATTGAGATCAATAGATCATTGTCATTGTTTCTTCCTCCATTGAGAGCATTGTTGTGTGTATTGTCTTCAAGCTATTGTGTATGATCTTAGGTGCTTTCCAAAAGTGGTAGGCTGATGTATTATGGACTGTATAATGCTATTTTGGGCCGCACTTGATGTTTATGGAAGTTTCCATTTGTGATAAATGCTTTTTGATCAAGTTCTTTGCATTCTAGGTAGCATAGAATGTGTTGCCAATTCCTAGCTTATGTAGTTTGGAGTGCAAGCATTCAAGCCAATGATCTTGGAGTTTAGATCCACTTAGGATCTGTATTTTTCACATGGTATCAGAGCTGGTTGGCTTCTATTTACAGTAAGTATTCCATTTTTGGTGATATTTGGATGTTTGATCAAGTTCTAGCATGATTTTGCATTGCTTTGTTGATCAAATCTTACTAACCTTTGTTTTGTGAGTTGAACTTGTGGATCAAAAGCATATTTCAGGTCTATTGAAGATCAGAGGCTGAAAAGAAACTATTTTGGATCAGATCATAACACCTAATCATTTGTGATTGTGAGGCTTGTGCATATTCAATACTAACAATGTTCTTTTCAATCCTATTGTTGACAATCTCCATTCTTGGATGAACACTCTCCTTAAGTGGATGAAACTTCTCCTTAAGTGGATGACAAATGCTCTTTTGAGTGAGTTGTAATTCTCCTAAAGGCTGAGCAAAGCTCCCATTTGGATGAAAGATCCCCTTTTTTGGGTGAACATATTGTAAGCTCCATTGTGAAGAGCATATTGTAAAGATTGTCATCAATTTTGGCATAATTTTTGGTGTACTTTGTTGAGCATGTAAGTAACTCTCCTTATGTAATTTGATTGGAGCATTTGCTAGAAGGTGTTAACCATTATGCAAGTGTGTTTTCAGGTTCTTAACAGGTTGAGGAACATTCTCATGTGAAGTGATCTTAGATCTACATCTAAACACCAAGATTTGACAAGATAGTGAAGCTAGTCTTGTGATTCACTAAGTGTGCTCATTCATTCACCTCTAAATCTTGTATTTATCACTTGTTGGAGTTTATAAACTTTTAGAAGTGTGGTTTACATGTGGTTTTACAGGTTGAATCAATATCTTAGTGTGTTGATCATATGTTGATCAAGTTTGTTCATTACTAGGTAATCTTGGCATCCTAGTTTTGGGTATTTTCTAAGAATGCAAGTAACTCTTCACACCATAACTTGATTTGGTCACTTGCTGGAAAGTTTGAGAGCTTAAGCAAGAGTGTGTTCAGGTTGGTTTGATTTTGTAATCCATTCTTAGTGTGTGCAAAGTGTTGCATGTGTTTCAATCTTCCTTTCTATGCTTGGAAACCATCTAGGTTCAAGATAGAAGTGTTTTAGGGTCCTAAATCTTCATAGATCTCTTTATCTATCATTTGTTGAGAGAAAAGTGAGTGCTAAGTGCTTTAGGACAAAACCTAAAAGTTGAAGAAACATTAGAATCATGGCTTCCAATGGTGGGATCATGCTAGAGTCTAGTGAAAGGTTGAGTTCATCAAACTACTCTACTTGGAAAGTGAGGATGGAGTCCTTACTTGAGTTGAATGAACTCATGGACATAGTTGCAGAAATTGAAGAGAGACCTCTCACACTTCAAGAGCAACAAAGGTTTGATAAGAAGGCCAAAAGGGCTCTTCATATCATTAAAATGAATGTTACAAATGAACTTCTCAAGGAAGTTGGAAAGTGTCAAAGTGCAAGTGAGGCATGGAATGCCTTAAAGAAGCTCTTTGAATCAAAGTCCACATCTAGGGTATTGTCCCTAAGGAGACAAATATTTTCTAGTAGGCAAAGAGAGGGTGAAAGTGCTCATGCATTTATCTTGAGAGTTAAGTCCCTAAGTGATGATTTAGCATGCATTGATGAGAACATAAAAGATGGTGAAATAGTCCAAGTTATGTTGAATGGTTTGCTAAATGAACATGCTAACCTTGTGCAAAGTTTTGCCATTCAAAGAGTCTTGCCAAGTGTGGTTGACTTGCAAGAAATCTTATTGGCTGAAGAACATAGGTTGCAATCAAAGCTTGATGGTGCATCCTTGCAAGGTGGAGGTGAAGAGGCTTTCTTCACAAAAGGCAAATTCAAGGGCAAAGGTAAAGGCAAAGGGAAATGGTCCAAAGGTGGTAACTTTGATCATGATGATCACTCTTCCTCTTCCTCTTCTACTAAGAACAATAAGTCAAAGTTCAAGTGCTTTTATTGTGGGATAAAAGGTCATTTTGCAAATGAATGTTATAAGAAGAAAAGAGAGCAAGGAGAGAGGCAAGGAAATCTTACAATAGATGAGGAAGAACATAACACATGTGAATCACTTGTTATGACTTCAAGTTTGTTAGCCAACATAGATGATAATGATCCTTGGTGGATTGATAGTGGAGCCTCATCTCACATGACCAGACATAAGGAATACTTTACATCCTTATTGTCTTATGAGGGAGAAGGTAACATCATCTACACTGCAAATGATGGTCAATGTGACATCAAAGGCATAGGCACTATTCCTATTTCCCTTTCAACAAATAGGAAAGCAAATCTTGAAAATGTTTTGTACATTCCTTCAATCACTAAGAATTTGCTTAGTGTAAGTCAAATGATTGACAAAGGACTTGATGTGGAGTTCATTGGAGATGCATGTTTGATAAGTAAATGTGGATCCTTGATTGCTCAAGGTAGGAGGCATGGTAAACTTTTCAAGCTTGATGCATGTGTGATCTCTAATCATGAAGGATGTATGGCTAGGGAGCAATTGACAAACCAAGAAGTTTGGCACAAGAGGTTGGGCCATCCCAACTTCAAATCTTTGGAGGTAATGGCAAAGAAAGAGCTTGTTCTTGGTCTCCCTAAAAGTCTCGTTGCAAACAATAGTGTTTGTGAACATTGTGCCTTGTCCAAATCTCATAGACTTGCTTATTCTAGATCTACTTCTAGATCTAAAGAAGCTTTTCAACTTGTGCATTCTGATATTCATTCTTCTAGTACAACTAGCAATGGTGGGGCAAAGATGTATGCAACTTTCATTGATGACTTTAGTAGGTATACTTGGATCTATCTTCTTAAAAGTAAGGATGAAGTGTTTGCTGCATTTGTCAAGTTCAAGAATGAAATGGAAAACCAATTCAATACAAAGATCAAATGCTTAAGATCTGATAATGGAGGGGAATACACCTCAAATAGGTTCAAAGACTTTTGTATAGCACATGGGATTAAGAGGGAGATGTCTAGTCCTAGGACTCCACAACAGAATGGAGTGGCCGAGAGGAAGAATAGAACCCTTTGTGAATGTGCCAAGGCAATGAGACTACATGCTAATCTTGCTAAGTCTTTTTGGGGGGAAGCTTTAGCATGTGCTAACTATCTATGTAATAGATGGACAAGTGCTTCCTTGGATGGTAAAACTCCTCATGAGGTTCTTTATGGTAGAAGGCCGAGTGTCAAGCATTGTAGGATCTTTGGATGTACATGTTTTGTCAATATCACACTTGATGATAGAACTAAAGAAGATCCTTCATCAAAGAAGGGTGTGTTTGTTGGCTATAGTGAAGTAAGCAAGGCTTACAAAGTGTACATTCCTTCTACAAAGAAAGTTGTCATAAGTAGGGATGTCATCTTTCATGAAGAGAATGTTTCCAATGTTGTTGATGTTGATGTTGATGTGCCTACTAATCATCATGATGTGCAAGATGTCTTGGATGAAGATGGAGATGCCACTCCAAAGCAAACTTCAAGGAAGACTCAAAGGCAAAGGGCTAAGCCATCAAGGCTAACCTATGATGAAAAAGGAAAGCAAGTGGTGGACAACTCTAACTTTGCTTTTCTTACCTCTTTTGATGAACCAACTTGTGTAGGTGAAGCAATTCAAAAGAAGGAATGGATCCAAGCCATGGATCATGAGCATCAAGCACTCATCAAAAGCAACACATGGAGGTTGGTAAAGCTTCCAAAGGACAAGAAGGCAATTGGTTGTAAGTGGATCTTCAAGATCAAGACAAATCAAGATGGATCAATCAACAAGTACAAGGCAAGGTTGGTGGCAAAGGGGTATGCTCAAGAATATGGTATTGACTATGATGAGACCTTTGCACCCGTGGCAAAGATGGTAACTATTCGAATCCTAATCTCTCTTGCAACTCTTTATGATTGGGATATGTGGCAAATGGATGTTACTAATGCCTTCTTGAATGGTGATCTTGAAGAAGATATTTACATGGAGCAACCCGAGGGCTATGTTTCACATGATGAGCCTAATCATGTGTGCTATCTCCAAAAGAGTTTGTATGGGCTAAAGCAAGCACCAAGGAGTTGGTATGCTAAGCTCAATTCCTTCTTACTTTCTCAAAACTTTGTTATGAGTGAGTATGATCATTCTCTCTACTTTAGATTGAATGAAAATGATATCACTTTACTTTTGATCTATGTTGATGACATTATCTTAAGTGGTGGTAACAATCTAGATATAGATGAAATCAAGATGGCACTCAAAAGAGAGTTTGAAATTCAAGATCTTGGTAAACTTCATTATATCTTAGGAATAGAGATTATTAGAACTTCTAAATCTACATTCATATGTCAAGAAAAGTATGTTAACTCTATTCTAAAAAGGTTTCATATGGAAGATTGTAAAGTTGTTTCTACTCCTATGGAATCAAATGTAAAGCTAACTACAAGAAGTAATGAAAGATCCTTCAAGGACATTACTCTCTATAGAAAGCTAATAGGATCTCTTATATGGTTAACCATCACAAGACCTGATCTAAGCTTTGTGGTTGGTAAACTAAGTCAATTTATGCAAGATCCTAGTGAGGCTCATTGGAAGCTAGGAAAGAGAGTACTTAGATACATCTCGGGATCTAGAGATTTTGGCATCTTGTATGGAGGTACTACACCTAACCTTTGTGGATTTTCAGATTCAGATTTTGCAGGTGATCAAATGGATAGAAAGTCAACAAGTGCCTTTGCAATCTATCTTGGAGATGGAGTGGTCTCATGGCTATCAAAGAAGCAACCAACTATCTCTCTATCTTCCACCGAAGCCGAGTACAAGGCATTAACAACATGCACCAAGGAGATTCTTTGGATCAAGAGGATGTTATTGGATCTTCACTTGCTGGAACCAGAGAAGACTCCAATCATACTTTGTGATAACCTTTCAGCCCAAAGCTTGGCAAGCAATCCTGTTTTTCATGCAAGGAGCAAGCACATTGAGATTGCTCACCATTTTGTGAGAGATCAAGTCATTGCCAAAGAGGTGGAGCTTCAACATGTCTCTTCAAAGGAGTGTGTGGCTGATATCTTCACCAAACCATTGGGAAAGGACCTATATTTAATGCATAGATCTAATCTTGGAATGTTCTCAAAGACTATGTTGAAACTAGCATCCAATGTTGAAGAGGGAGTGTGAAAATTGTCAACATTTCCTAGCTAGTTTGAGGCCTAAATTGGCTAAAATTGTAAATAGTTTTGGTTCTGGAGTTTCACACGTGTGAACCAGGCCACAATGTTTTTATTTACTGTATTTTTTCAGTATGATGAAGTGTCAAACTTCACACCCTTCAAAATGAGACCATTTTGATGTATTTTGGTCATATAAGCCATTTTTAGCTATTTTTCCTATATAGGGAATATCTAGGGTCAAGTACCTTCTAGAGAGAGGAGAGAGAGTCATCTTCCTCATCCATAAATAGTAGGGAAGTCGTGGAGAACAGGTTGGAGAAACCTTTTGTATGCTTCATTGAGATCAATAGATCATTGTCATTGTTTCTTCCTCCATTGAGAGCATTGTTGTGTGTATTGTCTTCAAGCTATTGTGTATGATCTTAGGTGCTTTCCAAAAGTGGTAGGCTGATGTATTATGGACTGTATAATGCTATTTTGGGCCGCACTTGATGTTTATGGAAGTTTCCATTTGTGATAAATGCTTTTTGATCAAGTTCTTTGCATTCTAGGTAGCATAGAATGTGTTGCCAATTCCTAGCTTATGTAGTTTGGAGTGCAAGCATTCAAGCCAATGATCTTGGAGTTTAGATCCACTTAGGATCTGTATTTTTCACAACATTGATGCTCATGTTTGGCATCAAAGATTAGGTCATCTAAACATAAGGTCAATCTTGTACATGCATCATAATAGTATAGTCAAGGACATGAATATTAATGTTGTATCCACAACAAATCAAATTATTTGTGAATGTGCTTACTAGAGAAACAACCTAGAACATAATTTCCAAGAGGATGAGCCAAAAGAGTGAAGTCCTTTCTGCCACTAATTCATAGTGACTTTATGTGGTCCTATGTGTGTGCCTTCTTTGGGTCACCATGCTCTATATTTCATCACTTTTATAGATGACCTCTCTCAATTCACCAGGATCATGTTCATAAAGAACAAGTCTAAAGCATTCAATTGTCCTAGAGAATTCAAGTAGTTTGTTGAGACCCAAATTGGTTGGAGGATCAAGACCCTATGGTCTAATTCAGGGAGAGAGTACATGTTTGACGAAATGGCAGACTATTTATCATCATGCGACGTGCACCATTCAGTTCACAACCAGCTACACACCATGACAGAATGGCGTAGCTAAATGAAAGAATCAAACATTGTTGGAGGTTGCACAATCCGTGATGTTTAACGCTCAATTATCCAAGAAAGTTTGGGCTGAAGCAATTTCTACCGTTTGTTATCTGCAAAATCATTTCAATATGAAGACAATTGACTCCTAAACACTGTTTGAAGCCTACTACGATTACAAACCAAGTTTGAAACATCTACGTGTGTTTGGATGTCTTTGCTATGCACAAATACCGTTTAATCTGAAAAAGAAACTGGACCCAATCAGTTGTAAGTATATCTTTTATTGGCTATTCAACATCGCATAAATCATTTTGCATTTATGATATTGAAACAAGTCAGCCGCAATGTTGTCTTCCTTGAAGACAAGTTTCATGATTTCAAGCAGAAACAAAAAATGTAGGAGTTTGTTCCAACAACTCCATTACCATCAATATGCCCAGACCTACGACTGTTCTCAACCACAAGCTGAAGTTATCCCAGTCATTCACCTAGGAGAAACATCTCTTAAGAACCTGTAGTGCGAAGATCTACATGACAATGACAACAACCTAGTCATTTTGTCCCTCAAGCGTTCATCATCAGTCATGATGAACCTGCCACAGTAGCAAAAGCTCTGTCAATGTCATATGCAGACAAATGAAAGCTGCCATGGATGCTGAGTACGATTCTTTAATGAAGAACAAGACTTGGAGTCTTCTTAATCCTCCTGCAGGTATAAAACTGATTGACTCTAAATGGATCTCCAAGTTAAAGCTTAAGCCAGATGGATCAATATCCAAATGGAAAGCTTGATTCGTGGTTAAAGAATTTGATTACACTAACACCTTCAGGCCAGTGGTAAAGCATCAATCTATTCGCACCTTGTTGGCTATAGCTACTGCAGAGGATTTGGACATTCACCAGATGGATGTCCAAACAACATTCATTCACGGATATGTACAAGAAAAAATATTCATTTATTAACCAAAAGGTTATATCCTTCAAGGCCCTGAGCATTTGGTATGTAAATTGCATAAGGCACTGTATGGCCTCAAGCAAGCTGCTAGGGCCTGGTATGAAAGAATTAGTCACTTGTTGTTGCAGCATAATTTTGCTTCTTGCTCTGCAGACTCAAATGTATATCTCAAACATAAAGGGTCAAGTTATTTTAAAATAGCATTGTATGTTGAAGATTATTTAATTATCAGCAATTCAAATCAATTACTACATGAAACAAAATCTATGCTTTCATCAAAATTTGAGATGATTGTAAGATCGTGCAAGCAGAACGATCAAGCCAAAAGTCTTATCTAATCAATGTACTTCGCAGATATGGCATGGATGACTATAAGCCGATAGACAAACCCATGAATCTAGAATCCAAACTATCTAAAGACATGTGTCCCACAACTCATATAGAACAGCAAGAAATGTGCAGATACCCTTATCAGTCCGTCATAGGATCTATAATGTATTCTATGATCCATTTCTACACGCTCTTTGAATTGTCGAAATATTTTGAAAGCCTCTGATTTTTGCTTAATAAAATAAACAGCTGTTCTTCTAGAATATTTGTCAATGAAGGTTTTGAAATACTTTGCATCAAGCAACGACGGAGTTTGCATTGGACCATGCATATTTGAATGAACAACATCTAGAACATCTTTTGTTGCATGCCTATGACACGATCTAAAAGGAATCCTAGTTCGCTTTCCAGTACAGCTATGACAGACAGGGAGCTCGACTTTGTCGGTTGGATAGTCGAGATCAAGTGCTAGGGATTGTTTAGACATGTTTGACATAGATGTATGATTCAAGTGTCCTAATTTGTCATGTCATAGTAATGCTTGACAAGAACAGAGGTTTCCAAGGCTTGACTAGTGCCATAATAACAATGTGTCAGTCTATATAAGTATCCATGCCTCTTGCCAAGTGCAAGGATCTTATTTGTCCTATCGATAGTTCGGCATTGATCAGACTCAAACTCTATCCTATGACCTAAATCAATGATTCTACTTACTGATAACAGACTCTGTTGGAAGGTTTGCGGATTCCAAGGCAACCCTAACCTTAGTTAATAAGTGAGAGGGATTTGGCACCCTACGTGTGTAAGTCCAACCCGATGATCACATAGAGATTTGATTAGTTACAAGTCAATAAAAGGACTTTAGGCCTTTTTGCGAGACTTTTAATGTCACAGGGCCTAGATGTCAAGTTAGTGAATAAAGTTGGGTTTCCCTCCAATTTGGATAGTTCTCACTCTTTTTTAAATTTGAATAATTAGGGAGGCAGAAATGGACCAATAGGATTCAGAGGCCAGGGTCCTCCTCTCTATTATAAAAAGGGACCAACTCGAGTTCCTACACATATTCATTTTCTAATTTCAATAAAGTAGATTGGTTTTCTTCATAGATTTATTGATGAATGTCCTTTCTCTCTATCACTTTTCTTCCAGCTCTCATGCTTTCTTTGGATTTTGCTAATTGTTGGATTTGATTGTTATTGGGATTGCATGTTATTATACTTTTTATGAGAGAGAAAGGGAGAGAGAGAAAGAGTAAGCTATCTTTGTTGTGGATGCGTAGTGTTAATGGATCGTAGGGTTAATGGATGTTAGAATTAGATGTGAATCCTCTATTCATGTTGAAATCTGAACTATACTATCGCTCTCATGGGAACGAATCTATGTGTGACAACTAACTCCGTTTCTTTGATGCTAGATTGACTAGATCTTGGATTCAAGTTAGGCAAGGAAAGAAATCCACTACAATTTTGGCGCCGTTGCTGGGGAGCTACGCCAATTTTTCTGTTTGTAGCATGTTTTTGGATGGTTAGCTTGCATTAGGCATCTTGTCATTGCATGAATAGTGTTAGATCTGCATTAGGATTAGTTTGGGAGTTATTTTTCTTGATTTGAGTGGATTTGCTTGTTTGAAACCTATTCTGATTGTAGAACAGAGAAATCTATCCAGATCACCAATCTATCCAGATTCCCAACAGATTTTCAAAAACATCAGAAAAACCATAAAAAAAAAATCAAAAAAATCATCAAAACCCTAAAAATACAGAAAAAGAATTTTTGCCCGATTCATTGTGCATAGGTGTGATTTAGATCTATCTACTGCCAGGTCGGCGAAGAATAATACCAAAAATAGAAGGTCTCCAAAGGATTAGTTGTCATATTGTCATATTTTTGGTCAAAAAAATCATTTTTTTGCAAAAATACCCATATTGCTCTTGATCCTTTGCCAGAACCTTCGCCGAGTTTCTAGAACATTTCTTTTATAGTAAAATACTATTTTTGAGTTTGGCAAAGATTCTTTTTGTCCAGATCATAGAAAATCTTGATCATTACCCTCGTCAAACTATAGAAACTATATTTTCTTGTGTCAAAAACCTTCGTCGAGTTTACCCTATTTTTTATCTGTGTCAGATCTTGCATCTGAGAGTTCGGCGAAGGTCATTTTCCTAAAAATTGTTAGAAAAATTGATCAGAGAGTTTTTTTCAAAATAGCACTGTTGAACCTTTGCCGAGCCAACCTTCGTCTAGAGAACCTTCGCAAATACTATTTTTAGATTCTGATTTTCCAAATCAAGTCTCTATCAAAATTTGGATCAAATCTTATATATTTTGATTTGGATTCTAAGAAATTTATCATTTTTGAGAAGTATCGATTGATTGAATTTTGAAATTTTTTTCACGATATAGAATCAGATTCTTGAAAAGTGGAATAGATCTAGCAGATCTGATCTGAGATAGTTTTTGATTGAAAAATTCAGATCCAATCTCATTGTTTGCTTGATTTGAATATGTTAAGATGGCTGCTCCTGGAGCTGTTCTAGGAGGTGCTTCTCAGGAAGTCAATCCAATTATTGTTAGAAGAACACCTTGTTTGGATCTACCCAAATATAATGGATTAACAGATCCAGTTAGATTCTTCAGATCTATGCTGAATCTTGTGAAGTCTATGGCAAAATTTTTCCTCAAGATAAACTTAAGTTGTTTCCTATTTGTCTGGTGTCCTATTTGTACAGAAAATCACACAATAAATGAGAGTTTTCAATTGAAAAAATGAATGGAAATCAATGTACGCCATTTGTGTAATTTGCCTGATCATGAGACTGCTTTTTGCAACTTCAATCCTCGGATAATTCAGCAACGGTATGCCCAAATGGGATATTGAGAACCACAGTATGGAGAAAATCCAGCAGCTAGACCTCGACAATCTGCTCTTGGATACCCGGAATGTTTAGCCTTACCTGCCCCATCAAAGCACTCCGCTCCTCCTGCCAATTTGATGGAACCAAAACTGTACATAAGTGACGAGCAATGGAACTATGGTAATGAGCAAGAAGGTGGATCTTCAGAACAATATGATATTTATGCTGTCGCACAACAACAAGCATCTAGAAACTGGACCAGAGCACCGCTTGGATGATTTGCATGTGGAGAAAATCACAGAGTTGCAGAATGTCCAAATAAAAAAAAAATTGTACCATTCTGTCGTGACTGTGGTTATGGGCATTGTTATAAAGACTGTCCAGCAAGACCAAAGCCATCACCAGCTACAGTGCCTGTAAATTTGATAACAATCAAGCAAAGACCAAAAGCTCAGAATGAAATCAAGTGTACCCTTGATGGTGGTCACCAGAGCACAGAAGCAGAAAGAACCAGTAGCAGATCCAGTACCTACTGATTCTATACCATTGAACGATATACCAACAACATCTGGAGTCTATCCCAATCTTCATGCAGAAAAACGACGATATTAGGATATGACGCAGTGGATTAGACATCTGCAAGAAGAAGAGGACCTGAAAGCTGCTAAAGCAACAGCCGAAGTACGTTCTTCACCATTGCAGCCACCAAGAAATTCACGTATAGATATGAATGATCAGTTGCATCATCATGAAGAACCCTTCAAGATGACTGAACCGGAAGCGTCACAGATAGAACTGCTCATGAATAATTTGTCTAGCAAGATCGCAAAAATTAACTCAAGTAGACCTAGAACTCCATCAAGAGCCACTTTTTTGTGCTGGATTTGAAGAATCTAATGAAGTACTCCATGTCAGAGCAGCTTGAAAAAGTGAACAAAAAGACATCACTCTGCAAATACATCATAGACAATTTCCTAAGAAAACAGTTGTGATAGATCGCGGTTCAGGAGTTAACCTGATTTCTACAAAGCTATGTGCAAAATGGGGCCTTACAAAGATCAAGCCTACAACTTTTGCCATTACCCCTGATCGAACGACAGTTCGTCCGTGAGAAATGGTTGAAGATATACCTGTCAGAATTGTGGGAGTACAGTTTGTCATTACTTTTGTAGTAATGGACTTACCAGAAGCGCCAAATGTCTACCGAGTTCTATTGGAACATCTATGGTTATGAGTTGCGCAAGTAATTCATAACTAGGGTACTGGAAAAATCACTTTTGAGATCGTGAACGTGCAGTCAAAGTTGATCCTGCAACTTGGACTATCAAACCAAACAGTGGTTCAAAAAGAGGATGATGATTCATCAACAATGAATCATACTTGTGACCATCCAGAGAAAAATTTGGGAGTTCATTACAATTCTCAAACAGATACTGTCAACTGGAATGAAGCTCTTGCAACGACTGATTGTACAATATGATATATGTGTCAACAAGATAATCAATCAGATTCGAGTGAGATTTCATTATTAGATCAAACTTTGGATACACCAATCACATGTCCATTGAATGTGCTGAATGTAGCCTGGATATCAACGAAACCTATACCAGATCCGATTGAAGATGATCTCATACATGTGAGTCATGCCTTGACTTATGATGACAATGCAAAACTTACAGATGAGCAGATTCTCAATCATATGGATCCGACCAGATTTGGAGTGCGTAATGTTCCTAATGAATCAACAATAAAACCACAATAAAACTGTGGAATCAATCAGGAGTTATGTGGCCAGCCCTCGCCAACTGCGGGTAGATCTCTATTATGTGCCAATGCCGAGAAGAAATAAATGGAAAGATTTGGGATTGGCTATGGAAAAGATCACAATCCATACGCCCAATTGGCCAATAATCCATCATTCCTACAATTGGACAATATCAGTAGACTTTCACTGGGCCTTACGAGCATATTAATGAGAGTATGTCCACTCTCCAGGTCTGACAATGTGACAATCGACACTGTTTGAAAAAGATTTAACTCTGTTGGCATCAGTGGCAACCAGATGGAACGATTGCCTCCCTCCTCTAGCATTCGATCCAAATAATCCTATGGCCTTAGAGAATATTAAAGATCAGTTGTCGGTTGCTCGTTTATATTTTCATGCAGCAATGATGGGAGGCTCCTAGGAATCTCACTTCACATCTTGGAAGACCTCAAAGTGGATTGTAGGAGTCCATCATTGTTTTTTGTCCCATAATTTGGATTTTAATACTGCTCGTCTCGACTTTATGGGGAAGGTGCAGTACCATTCAATAAAGATTCGGCGCAAAGCCAATAAAAATCTCCAATAACTGCATCTCGCAGGTGTCGTGGGACCGCCACCAATTTTGGTGAGTGATAATGTTGGAGGATTTGCGGATCCCAAGGCAACCCTTACCTTAGTTAATAAGCTAGAGGGATTTGGCACTCTGCGTGTGTAAGTCCAACCCGATGATCACATAGAGATTTGATTAGTTACAAGTCAACAAAAGGACTTTAGGCCTTTTTGCGGAACTTTTAATATCGTAGGGCCTAAATGTCAAGTTAGTGAATAAAGTTGGGTTTCCCTCCAATTTGGATGGTTCTCACTCTTTTTAAAATTTGACTAATTAGAAAGGCAGAAATAGACCAATATGATTCAGAGGCCAGAGTCCTCCTCTCTATTATAAAAAAGGACCAACTCAAGTTCCTACACATGTTCATTTTCTCATTTCACTAAAGCAGATTGGTTTTCTTCAGAAATGGATTAATGAATGTCCTTGCTCTCTATCACTTTTCCTCCTTCTCTCATGCTTTATTTGGATTTTGCTAATTGCTAGATCTGATTGTTATTGGGATTGCATGTTATTATACTTTTTATGAGAGAGAAAGAGTAAGCTATCTTTGTTCTGTGTGTAGAGTAATGTCTGGTATAATACACGGATTTCTATAAAACAACTCGACATCTGCAACATTTTACACAGAATCGAATCAACCGAAAAGGACGAATACCTGGACCTTCCGGCTAATCTTCATCTCCGCAGTAAAGGGTATTAATTTCCATTTGTATCTACATTCGAATGACATTTCAAATTGTTTGAAGCAGCTTGAAAACTTGGCCATCTCTGACTACTTTGACGATCGACTGGTCCAACTACTTTGACGATCGACTGATCCGACTACTTCGACGATCGACTGATCCGACTGCTTCGACGATCGACTGATCTGGCTACTTTGACGATCTACTGATCTGACCATTATACACATACATGATTGTATAGATGTCATAGTACATCAAATATTTGGTAAGTACATTCACGACCAATATTTGGTTAAACTAAACTAGTCTTGTAATTTTAAAGGAATTCTTTTAATCACAAGTATGTTGTGTATATATACATTCAGTTCGTATTTACTAAGCAGCAGAAGATTGAGCATTAGAATTTATGCCGCATTTATGCTGGAATCATGTGTTGTTTGTGATCCATATTGAGCAAATGCTCTTGTGACAAGCATTCAATGCAATATCAACAACACCTTCTACTATATGTGTTATGGCCATATTCAACTAAGGACATGGAATAGTCCTAATATGGTAGACCGGCCCTCCAGTGTTCAAGATTATTGGTCACGCTGAAATTTAATTCTATGTCGAGGCGTGTTTGTGACTAATTACCTTGAGAGTATCCCAGACACTCTAATTGAGACATATGGAGTAGTTCATGTACGTGTGATGGATATAGGCAGGAGGAATGCATGAAGAGCTGTGGCCTATTTATAGTTGACCTACATGGGTTCATGCACAGGACTCTACTCTATATATATTGCCTATGATAGATGTTTCTCCTTAATAACTCTTTTTTTTTTTCCTACTTCTCTCTCTTTTAATAGGAAACCACACGGGCGCATATCAATCTAGATTTGCTCTAGGAGAAGTCTTAAAGAAGAGATCCGAGAAAATCTTGAAAGTCAATAAAGGTGTTGCATCATCATAACCAAATACTGATAATGTCCCAACACATTTAGGTCACAAAAACTAGATGTCAATTTTAAATTGTGAATGACTTATCAAAAGATTTTCTTTATTACCAACACTGAGAATTAACCCGTAAATCAGAAAAGGACTTTTTGAAAATTCATACAAGGAAAACATTTAGAAAACAATTGCATTAACCATTCATGTGACATCGTCCAAGGTCAACGGGTAATAAAAATTACCTTCCAAGTAAGTACTCATAAGAAATCAGATTAATAGATGTTTAAGAAATTCACAAATATATATTTTATACAAAAATAGCTCGTAGGTTTCCGGTTTTGTAAATTTGAGATATCCATAAGGGGTTATGACCAATATCTCAAATTTCTGACAAAACACCCGTTCTATGAGCCATAGTATTTGGCAAAAATTAGATTCACGGCCTTACTACGGTCAACTGATCCAATTGGTTTTAGATCTTCATTTTGGAATCGCATGTGTCCCATACCACCGGTTTTTCCTCCATGAAGTCCCTCTACTTCTTGATCAAAGTGTCTCAAAAAGAAATTACAAGTATATGAAGTTCTTGGAAATTATTTACAAATTCCAACTTCATAAAAGAATTCCAATTCATTGTTGGGGGTATTCCTAACACAGAGCAAATAAATAAAGTTGGTGAATAAATGTGTTGCGAGGGCATGGCTTCCTGCACGTATAAGCCCATGGCCCAATGAGCACGCAAGTTAAATGTAAATAGAAATATTAGACTTGGGGGCCTCTTTTGTAATCAAAATAAAACTTGAGGCCCAAAGTCAAGTTAGAACTTAGTATTAAACTTTTTTAAGTTGGGTCCAATTTTGGACTCACATGAGTCTTGTGATTTCTAATGTACTTTTTGTGGACCGTTGGATTAAGTGGGTCCAAAATGAATGGATAGGATCAATGCACATATTAGCCAATAGGATTTTGGGGCATGGGCTTTCCCTTTTATAAAACGGCACCAATTGTACTCTATTTTTCATGCTTAATAGAGAGAAGGAGACTATTATTTTGGGAGCTCAAACATCCTCAATTGCTAATCACTCTTTGCTTATGCTGTTGTTGTGACCATTTTCCATGTTTTTAGTTTATGCTAGTTAAAGTTTCTCCATAATGATATTGAGCATTTGAGTTAACCTCCATCTCAAACCTCTCCTTCTCATTCTCTCTTTCTCTTCTATCCTCTCCTTTCCCTTCACTCTAAAATCAAGTGGAATGTTAGTTCAGTGGTGTAGAGTTAATGGTGGGTAATGTTAAAGGTGAGTAGAGTTAAGCAGAAGAGTAGTGAAATAACTAAAAGTAGCATCTTTGCATAGTTAGGTGCCTATCCTAGTGATCTTTGACAGGCGGAAGGGCTGTTCACCGACCATATCTATGTCCCTACAGTGGCGCCGTTGTCGGGGATAGGTTCTCTCTAACTAGTATAGCTGCCATTTTAGTTATTTCTTGCTTTTTAGAGTAGTTTTAGGTGGATAGATAGTTAGCTTTCTATATTTTGTTGTGTTTGGACTGTTCCCAACTAGCGAAGGAGGTGTGAGAGGATAGAAGAGGCCCTGAACAGCCTCTAAGGGCTTGACATCCAAACCAAAACTTGAAAAAATCCAAAAAATATACCAATCTACATTTTGGAGAGAAAAAGAGCCAAAAATCCCATCAGATTTTATTCTTTCCAAAACCAGTGAGAGTTAACCCTCGCATGACTGGCAGTAGCTCCAGGGTACTATCCCGGATCTGTATGAAAGCCTGTAAGAGTTAGTTTCAAGTAGATTGCAAAAATGTTGGCTGATTCTGACGAATCCCCAAGATACTCGGATAGAGCAACTCAAGAGCACCTCTCACCTTAGACCGAGGAGGTCTCTGAGAAGACGAGACTAATGAAAACTGAGAGCCGAGGAATACTAGTTAGTAAAGACATGCAAGAACTGTGTAAGCCTCGTGGTGAATCCCGAAAGATGGGATGACCATATAGAAACTAATATTTCTAAGCAAATGTAATAAATGCAAGTAGACTCCTCTTAAAGAAAGTAGAGTGAGACACCTTTTGATGGTGACCTCTAGTGGATAGCATTATTCCACTTGTAATTTGTGAAATGTGAAAATTCCACTAGGATGCCACCTAAGGAGCTCTCTTGCTTATTTAAGAGACTCCCTCTTTGTGAAGAGGAGCTTTTTGTGAATTCTATCAACTCCATGCTGAAATGAGAAGAGCCTTCACGAGTTTTGTGCATCCATTGAGCTCCTTGATCATGCTTGTTTCTTGAGTGATGCAGTTATGATCTTGCCCTTCCCTCCTTGTGTGTGCGGTTGTGGACTGTAGAGTGGATTAGATTTGTTGCTTTCGTAGAGTGGATTAGTTTCTTTCCTTGTTTGTGGATTAATGTAGGAACCAACATTCATGTAAACTAAATAGGCTGGATCTGTGGTGTAAATCTTGCATATTCTCTGACATTCCAGTTCTTGATGTTCTTGGGGTGTCCAAGAATCAAAAGGTTGGTTGGTTTCTTGATTCTTGGACTCCTAAAATGTTGTAGATTAGTTCTTGTTTCTTGTTTTGTCAATTTATGCAAGTGTAGCTCAGTGTTAGTATATTGTAGGCTCTGATTCAATTCGTTTTAGCTGTAGAATCTACTGAATGTTCATTTGGGTTGTATGCTGATCTGTGAATGAGCGTTCATGGCTTGCATCTTGTTTAGAATGTAAGTGCATTCAAGAGAGTTCGACCCTAAGTAGTCCTTTGACAGACAGAAAAAAAAACTATACTACAATGACCAATCTGTCCCTTCTGCCTAATATGGGCCTTTAAACAAGAAAGATAATATCAAGAAGTGCTCACAGCCTCTGCTAACAGGCAGAATACCAACCGTTAAGCTGTAAGCAAGAAATAAAGAAGACAAAGGAAAACCAACAGATCCTCTGGATCAGGGGATCTGTAAACATTTGACATCGTTGCCACTTGCACTCCATTGCATTCTACATCAAGAAGAAACACAACATTGTCCATGCTCATATCTCTGCAAACAAACTGCCAATCTTTCAACACCTCTGAGTTTCTACAAACTGAATAGAGCCACCTCGTTGGCTACATCGTTACCCAAATCCATGAGCTGTTAGACTCGCCAATCACTTGTAAGCAAACACACTAACAAACCTGGATTCTCTTCTATCCAAGCTCCCGCTCCTCCAGTTTTCTCACTCTCCAAATTTCAACCGGAGCCCAGCCTAAATATCAACCAAAGGACCAGCTTACATCTCAACTGGAGTGCTCGTTCAGATCTCAACTGATGCATTGACTCTCATCTCAACCGGAGCAATCTGTCAGATCTCAACCGACGCACTGCATTAAATTTCAACCGGAGCCCAACTCAAACCTCAACTGGAGCCTAGTTCAAATCTCAACCGGAGCTCCGCTCAAATCTCAACTGGAGCCCCACTCAAATCTCAACCGGAACCCCGCTCAAATCTCAACCGGAACCCCGCTCAAATCTCAACCGGAGCCCCGTTCAAATCTCAACCGGAGCCCAGCTCAAATCTCAACCGGAGCCTATCGCTTCCATCTTGATCGAAGCACAACGTTATATCTCAACTGATGAGATTCTATCTATTCTGGACAGAAGTAGTTCCTCACAACCGCATCTAACAACACCCCATTGCACCAATCACAACCGTCGCATTCCATCGCAAACAGCCGGATACAACCACACTCATTCGCCCTACGCCTACCCTCAGACACCTTCATAGCAACACACGGACACTGCATTCCACTCGTCCATCGTAGAAACCACACCCCACCGCAATTCCCCCTTCCACGATCAAAACGCATTCCACAACATATAATCACAAACATACCAGCTTCCCATCCACCCGCCCTCCGTCGTTGTAACCATATGCCACCGCATTCACCCACTTTCTTCACCTCCACATCTGACCGCAAGCCATCATTTTCTACACACCTTCCACACTCCATCGTCACAACTGCCCTCCCATGGCATATCATCGCAATCGGACCAATGTCCACATCCGCCACATTCCATCGCATACACTCGCAAATGGACCACCTCCACCTCCATCAGTTTCCGTTCCACACAACCGCATTTGCCCGTCGTAGCCGTATACAAACCGCACTCATCCGCCCTACGGCTACCTTGGCCACCTTCGGCGCAACACATGAACTCCACATTCCACCACATTCGCCTTGGCACGGACACCGCATTACCACCGCAAGCCACATTCCTGTTCCATCACAATAATTGCTACCATCGCTAACAGTCACATTCCACTTACGACATCACCCTTCATCCCCATTCCATCGCAACCTCCACACATCGCAACTACCGCATCACACCGTGACACTTGCGTCCATCTGTCACGACCACACTCCCTTGCAATTCCATCAGGAACGATCAACTTGCATTCCACCACACTTCGCCCTGGAACGCTCACCTCACAGTCAACCGCATTCCATCGCCACAACCACATACCATCGCAAACCACATTCCACCGCAATTTCGCCTTGGAATGATCACCTTGTAGTCCACCGCATACCATCGACATTATACCACCTCCCATCTTCCATCGTTCGCAACCGCATGCCATTCCATCATCGACCGTATGTAATCGTAACTGCATGCATTCCATGCCTTCACGCTCCTTCCATTCCCTCACGCTCAAATCTCGACCAGAGCCGATGGCCTAGCTCAATTCTCAACCGAAGGCCTCACTTAAATCTCAACCGGAGGCACACCTGAACTCTCAACCAAAGGCCTCACCTAACTCTCAAACGGAGGCCTCAGTGAAATCTCAACCGGAGGCCTCGCTAAAATCTCAACAGGAGGCCTCACTGAAATCTCGACCGGAGCTGAAGTGCTCGCTTACATCTCAACCGGAGGCCCCAGTGCCTCACTGAAATCTCAACCAGTGGCCAAGCTGAAATCTCAACTAGAGGCCCAACTAGGTGTACATTCCTCCGCAGCTATACACCTTGACGCCCTGGAGAAAATCTTCATTCGTTGTCGTAGATTTAGAATCTCACTAAACCCTGTTAAATGCCAAATATGGGTCACCCATGGGGTCGTACTCGGACATATAATTTCAAACGACAAAATTTCTACCGACCCATCAAAAATCAAGGTTATAGTGAAAATGCCCTTATCTGCAACAGTGAAGGAAGTATATGTCTTCCTCGGTCATTCAAATTATTATTGCATCTTTATAATCGACTATGCTGGCAAGGCACGCCTCGTTCATTTAGTTGTGGTCGATTCTTGCTGGACCGAAGAACGAATTAAGGCCTTTGAGGAGTTAAAAACAGCCCTCACCACAGCTCCCATACTCCGCTCGCCAGATTACACGAAAGAGTTCCATGTGCATACTGACGCAAGTAAGTATGCCATTGGAGGTCTTCTTGCACAACCGGACGAGTATGGCAAAGACTTCCCAATACGTTTCTTGAGCAGGCAATTGGTGCCTGCTGAAGTAAACTATACAACCACTGAGAGAGAAGCATTGGCGATGGTCTATGTTGTGCAACAACTAAGACATTATTTATTAGGCCATACCTTTGCGTTCTACACAGACCATCAAGCCCTTCTATATATTGTTAATAAATCCTGTAAAACGGGACGTATAGCTCAATGGCTATTGATTTTAGAGGAATTTAATTTTTGCATAGTCGTTCGGAAAGGGACCCAACATTTCATGGCGGACCACCTTTCCAGGCTACCAAGTGCTGAAAAAGCAACTGCACCAGTCAACGATGATCTCCCTGATGCATGCCGTTTTTAGATTGATGCTGCACCCTTATGGGCTGAGGAGATCACCCAGTTTCTCACAATAGGCAGACTCAAAGAAGGCCTGAGTACGGTGACAAATTTTTTTTTTTTTGCTAAAAGCAGCGCCCTTTCAGTTAATTGCGGGACAACTTTACAAAAGGGGCGTTGACGGTATCATTCGCCGATGTGCTTATGAATCTGAGATATGACCTATCATATCTCAGGCTCATGAGGGCATTGGAGGTGGCCACTTTTCTGCTGAAGCCACAACAAAGATTATCCTTCGAGCAAGACTATGGTGGCCATCTTTGTTTAAGGACATGTTTGTCGTCATTAAAACGTGTTATGTATGTCAACGAGCCAAGAAAAACACCAAAGCAGATTTCACGCCGTTGACTCCCATTATAGAAGATGAAGCCTTCCATAAGTGGGAAATTGACTTTGTTAGACCACTCAGTCCAGCAGCAAAACACACTCAAGCTTGTTACATCCTCATAGCCACAAATTAAACCACTAAGTGGGTCGAGGCTCGAGCAACGAAGGATGCCAATGCAAAAAAAGTCGCACGTTTTCTTTACAAAAATATTATTAACCGACGGGATCCACTCAAATCTCAACCGACAGGATCCACTCAAATTTCAACCGATGGGATCCACTAAAATCTCAACCGACAGGATCCACTCAATTTCAACCGACGGGATCCACTCAAATCTCAACCGACGGAATCCACTCAAATCTCAACCGACAGGATCCACTCAAATCTCAACCGACGGGATCCACTTAAATCTCAACCGACGAGATCCACTCAGATCTCAACCGAGAGGATCCACTCAGATTTCAACCAAGGGGATCCACTCAAATTTCAACCGACAGGATCCACTCAAATTTCAACCGACGGGATCCACTCAAATCTCAACCAATAGGATCCACTCAATTTCAACCGACGGATTTCACTCAAATCTCAACCGACGGGATCCACTCAGATCTTAACCGATGCATTTTTATCAGATCTCGACCGACGTGACTCTCTTAGATTTCGACCACGCGACTCTATCAGATTTCGACCGACGCGACTCCATCAGATCTCGACCGACGCGACTCTCCCATATTTTCATCGACATGACTCCCTCATATTTCAACCGACGCGACTCCATCAAATCTTGACCGATGCTTCTCATTCAAAATCCAACGAATAGACACGTCCCATCGAGCCACCCAGCCGACGACATCCATAAATGCCATCACCTCGATGCCATTTGCACCTCAGCGAAATGCGAACTCTGGAGCTCTCTGGTGACGATCTACTGGCGATTTTTGAGCTCTCCTACACAATCTTGGCGCTCTCTCGTTCTGTGCATCCGTGGTTGCTTACACACCATCTCCACCCAGTATCAGCCATCCTAGTGTGTTTTCCATTGAGAGCGCCATCACCAACAATCTCCAAACCTAATATCGCCAGTGGAGAACAACGCATTTGAAACATTTCGCATGATGAGGGGTAGTGTCACGCAAGCATTCAACATGCTTATGTTACACTATTGAGTATCACCTTTTAATCATACACACTTTTCTTTCATCATCTCCAAAAATCCATTTTCACCAAAAGCTACTTTCTTTACATCTCCCAACATATTCATCCTTTCCGCTCAGTCGCAAACATGTACCCACATCTTCTTTTTCGAAACTTCTACATTCCATTGTTCACACCATACTTAGTTTGCCACACATCCTCTATACCCTTCTATCCACAACACCTCCACTTTCACACACCTTCCTTCCCAACCTCTGTTTCTCACAGTCCATTCCTTTCTAGCCATCACTCCCTTTAGCCAAACCTTTCTATCACATCTCAGCCGACGCCCTCCACTCACATCTCAGCCGACAACCTCCGATCAAATCTCAGCCGACACCCTCCGCTCACATCTCAGCCGACAACCTCCGATCAAATCTCAGCCGACGCCCTCCGCTCACATCTCAACCGACAACCTCCGATCAAATCTCAACTGACTCCCTCCGCTCACATCTTAGCTGACGCCCTCCGCTCCCATCTCAACCAACACTCCTTTTTCCAGATTCTTATTTCTTAGTTTTTTCATCATGTCTACCAACCCTGCCTCCAGTTCTGATGAGCCTGATGCCAATAAGCTTGACATCCAATTGTCCAAACTGGATCTTACTGAAATGCAACACTGGTACCAACAGGCAGCATGCTTCTTTCAAGCCATTGAGTTCTAGATGTCAGTCCTGACGGGGTATCAAAGCCCGTACCTCGTGCATATGATATATGCCAACTACAATACTACAGCAAGGTCATGCCAGCTAATAGTTCCTCCTATGCAAAACTATGTTTACAACATATCATTTGCACCGGCCGACTTGCAACCTTTTGGGTTCCCAAGAGGACCCAATGCTGTCACCAGGACACTGAAAAAAATTGAGCAAACAACATATTTCAAATTCATTGACCCATCCGTGGCCAAGTGGAAAAACAAGGATGAGTATCGAGTCGAAACAATCAATGACCCACAACTACAAGCGGCATGTGCGTACTTGACAAAGTGCACACAACGACCAAGAACCAAGTTGCAGAGGGTACCCATGTCCCTGTTTTACATGACGGCAGATTCACGACTGCATGCCCAAAACCTCTATGATTGGGCACAGTTTGTTTCGAATTGCCTTCATGAGTGCATTAAGAACAAGCAACCGATAACAATACTTGGATATCTCTTGACAGATATCACCCTCCACCAAGTCCAGAACGGGCCAAAGCTTCAACAACACTTGCAGCTTGTGGACAAGGCATGGAAAATTCCCATTGAGTCAACAAAGTCCAAGCGTGCACGATCAAAGGCCACTTCACCATCGGGATCCCAGTCTAAACGAGTAAACACCAATATTCTCCCTCTGGTACAGAAGCAAAGAAGACCACAACCGACTCACAAGCAGCTACAACCTCCGGAGCTCAAGAGACTGATACCTTCAAGGCCCAGTTGCCAGACACAAGGCAACAAAGGATGCAAAGAAGCTTCAAGCTGGAAGCACATCACCAATGGGATCAGTTTCAGATGGTTCCACCTCAGATGATGGAAGCTCATCCACGGCCTCACAAGCACACTCATCACCCTCACATGTCATCGACGGGGGTGATGGAGCAACTACCTCTACACCAGCACCTGACACGATAGTATCTCAAGTCACAGGTCTGCCAGATCAAGTCACCACCCCACCCACACTGATTACTACACCAATGCCACCAACATCACCACTAGCACAAGTTTTTTGGGGGGGAGAAGTGGGGATATCTAGTGCCCAAGTCACGGAAGCGGCTCAACAACCACAAGACCAACAACCACAGGCCTAGCAAGTCCACACATTGGACACATCACAATATTTTGATGTTGCGGACCTAATGGAAATAAGCGATGACGAGCCAAAGAAAGAGAAGTAGCCAGGAAGAAGTCTGACCCCTCCACTAACCACCACCACCACAACAGTTACTAACATCATCCCTCCACTACCTCCACCTCCACCTCCATCTTCAACTCTAACACCATGTTTATTTTCTGGTTTAGCCTCACCATCCCACACTCCAGATCAGTACACAACCCTCACTAACCCTGAGAAGCTCATCGAAGCAGCCAAACGCTCAATGATCGGCCTATCCAAAATGAGCTACCATATGCATTGGTTGGTTAGCCAATATCAAATGCTCGAGAGCAAGGTCCAGCATCAAGACCAGGAAATTACACATCATCAGAGGCTGGCCAAAGAAAAAAAAAGCGAGATAGTGGAAATCAAATCCGTGATGGCCGGGCAGAAGACCACTCTAGAAGAGGTCCAGCAGCAGCTGAAGTACCAGATGGTCCATATCAACCAACTACGAGATGGATCATCGAGTGCAATGACAGTTGACGCTCCTCTAGTCAAGTTCGAGGATATTCAATTCCAGGCCCCACAAGCCCCAGCTATCCGGATGGAAAAATATGTAAGGCTAATCCAAGAACGAGAGGCCGAAAAGAAAAATTTTCAAAACATTGTGGCCAAGCAAGATAGGATCATCCTGGAGTCCTAGAAGCAGCTGGAAGATACCACGAAGACCCTGCAGCAAGTCTTGGACAAGGTGAATAAACTATGGAACATGGCGTGCAAGGCCCAAGCATGTGCTCAATCAACGAAGCCACGGGACGATGATGGGAATGATGGAGCAGGAAATTAGGGCAGACAAACCCAATCTTCAGACGGTAGCTCGGGCGGTGCTGCTTCTAGAATTTTTCTCCGACCTCCTCCCACCTTTAACCCCTCTTTCTGCTCTGCATTTAATTTTTTCGAAACATTTATTCCAACTTACCTTATTCTTTCATCTCCCCTCTCTCCATCACCTCCTAGCCAAATAATGGGCCCATCAAAAGTCCAGCTGACACATACAAGGCTCGACGGGACGAGTTCCTCCAACAACTCCACTCCCCCAGTGTGGCGTATAATTTGTTAAACCCACCCCCTCCGAAAACTGTCGTTTCTGCACCCCTCTCTCTAGATCATTCCATCCTTGACCTTCTAGAAACTAACACTGACATGGGAGGTAATGATGACTTCTTGGCAGATCAACCAGAGACAAGAAGGTTCTTGTCTAGATAAGATACGGGCGTATCTGAGCCATTGACAAGCAAGAAAGCCAAAGAAAAAGACACGGGCACCAAGGCCCTAGATGATTATCTGGCAAGGCCATTCCAAGCACGTAGGACAACTTTCTCTACCAGGTCCAGAGGCAAATTGGCTGACACAAGAGAGTTAGAAAAGTTTGAGAGGAAATACCCTCTCAACATGAGGGGAGGCAAAGAGGACGTAGATCAAAGCCAAAACTCCACCAGGGCCGAGATCATTGCAGCGCTACAATCACAGCTGGAGTGGCGGAATAAAGTTCTGAAAGATAGCAAGCGACTCCAAGAGTATCTGAAGGCACCGGCATGGAAGCGAGTGGATCTCTTCTACATGCCACTCAAACGCATAAATCCATGGCTGGTAGAAAAGCTACGAGTGGAGTTGGTAAACTGGCCAATCATTCTGGAAATTTCAGAGAGAACCTCCCCATATGATCTGGGCACAAGTACAAAACAAGTGTCGATCTTTGCATGCAAGAAAGTGTCGAATATTGCATATCTATGGCCTTTCTGATGCAGCAAGATTGTTTTTGGGATCGAGGCTTGGATCCCATTAAGATCACCCAAATGTAGCCCTCCAGTCAGAAGAAGACCAGGAAATGATGGCACAAAAGAAGATGCAACTTCTTTCAAAGGAATATTTGTAGGCTATAGTGAAAATAGCAAAGGATATAGGATATTTGATCCTATTTCAAGAAAAGTAAAAGCTAGCAAGAATGTCTTATTTGATGAATCTCAAAGTTACAAGCTGTCTCCAAATGCATCTAATCTTTTAGGTGATAAAGATCTTGCAACACCCAAGGAGGAGCCTCTTGAAAATGATCTTTTGGAAGATCAAAATCAAGTTCCAAAGGAGCCGAGAAGATCCACAAGGAGCAAGGCCGAGCCTTCGAGGCTCACATACTTTGAGAAAGGGAAGCAAAGGGAGGACACAACTCCTTCTACCTCTTACTCTTTTCTAACCACAATGCTTGGAGAGCCATCATGTTATGAAGATGCAAGTAGATCACAAGTTTGGAGAGATGAAATGCAAGTAGAGTTTGATGCTTTGATAGATAATCAAACTTGGAATCTTGTACACCTTCCATATGGGAAGAAGCCACTTGCATGTAAGTGGATCTATAGATTAAAGTACAGTCAAGATGGATCTATAAGTAAGTTCAAAGCTAGATTGGTTGCTAAGGGGTTTCTTCAAACTAAAAGCATAGATTATGATGAAACATTTGCTCCTGTAGCAAAACTTGTAACCATTAGATTGATAATTTGTATTGCTACTTTATTCAAATGGAATCTCTATCAAATGGATGTGACAAATGCTTTCTTGAATGGCTACTTGGAGGAGGAAATATACATGTTGCAACCCGAGGGCTTCATCAAGGATGGTGAGGAGGACAAGGTTTGCCACTTAAGGAAGAGCCTATATGGCTTGAAGCAAGCACCTAGAGCTTGGTACTCTAGGTTGCATGATTTTCTCTATTCTCTTGGCTTTGTGATTAGCTCTTATGAGCCTTCTTTGTACATCAAATGTAATGATGGAAAGATCATCATTTTAGTACTTTATGTTGATGATATCATATTGACAGAAAATGATGGTGAAGGCATAAGAAATGTTAAAGCTTCTTTGTCTAGTGAATTCAAGATGGTAGATCTAGGACTTCTTAAGTTCATACTTGGAATAGAAGCTACTAGAGGTAGTGATTTAACTTTTATAAGTCAATCAAAGTATGCTACCTCCATTCTTGAAAGGTTTGGCATGAAAGATTGTAAGGGGACTGACACCCCTATGGAGCAAGTTTGTAAAGTTACTAATGATTGTGATGAAGCATCCTTTAAGGAAATCACACTCTTTAGAAAGCTAATAGGCTCCTTAATCTATTTGACAATCACTAGACCATATTTGAGTTATAGTGTAAGCAAGTTAAGTCAATATATGCAAGGTCCTTTAATGCATCATTGGAAAAGTGCCAAGAGAGTGCTTAGATATGTCTTTTCTACTAGATTTTTTGGCATTCTCTATCAAGGATCTAACTTGTACTTGAGGGCATTTTCAGATTCAGATTTTGTAGGAGACAAGATGGATACAAGATCCATAAGTGCATTTGTGACTTTTCTTTGTGGAGGAGTGATATCTTGGCTTTTCCAAAAAGCAAGATACAATGTCTCTTTCCTCTTGTGAAGCCGAGTACAAGGCATTGACTTCAACAACCAAAGAACTCCTATGGCTAAGAAGACTTTTGGTGGAGCTTCAAGTGCTAAAGGCCGAGGAGATCCCTTGCATTTATTGTGACAATCAAGCTTCTCAACAAATTGCTACCAATCCGATCTTCCATGCTAGAACAAAGCATATTGAGATAGCTCATCACTTTGTGAGGGAGAAGGTGCAATCCAAGGAGGTTCAACTTCATCATGTGCCATCATCCGAGTGCATAGCTGATATCTTAACCAAACTTTTGGCTAAAGATTCATTTTTCAAGTTAAGAGATGCTCTTGGAGTTGTAGATAGATGTACATTAGACTTGCCAAATTAGAAGTGAGGAGGAGTGTTAAAAATATCACTTCCAACTTGATGTACCTTGTAAATCTTAAGATAATTGATCTTGATAGGATCTCACACATGTGGAGTCTGTTCCCACGTGTGAAAGAATGTACATAAGTCACTTTTATAAAGTTAGATTGATTTTAGCTTGATCTACACTAGTGTGAAATTGACCTTTGAGTAGAATCTTGAAATTGGTCAAATTGGTCAAACTTTATGTAAATAGATTGGACTTCCATGTGAATGAGTTATCACTCACACATGTCAAGATACCATTCACACAGGTGGATAAGCTTCTAGATGATAAGATAAGAATATTCCATTAGATCCTATTTTATAGGGAATATTCCTATAAAAGTGGAAGACTAGTTTTTTGTTTTCTAGCCAAAGAGAATAGTCAACTTTGGGAAATGAGCACATATGGCTCCCATTGGTGGATTTGGATGTCCAGGCACTCTTCACACATGTGAAGGCTTTCTGTACAGTAACAGCTCGTGGATGTACTTCATATATAAAGGGATCAACCAAATCAATGAGAAGTAGATGTGACATTAGCAAATTCTAGTCTTGCTTGTATTTTCCACATTTGTCTTGTGTTTTTGTGATTGAAATGCATTTCTAAGCTTGAGTACTTTACTCTATGTAAAAAGTCGTAGAGGTACTGTCCTCCACACGTGTGAGGCCGCTCATCCATGTTTTTAATCATTTGATCCATTGCTCTTGCTTAAATCATAGTGTAAAGCATCTAGATCAAGATCTAACACCTAGAACTTGATAGATTTTTGGATTAAGCAATCAATAACTCTTGATGATTGGTAAATACAATCATAATTGTCCTTTTTCTCTGAAAATTGACAAAGGAGGCCAAGAAATGGGAGCTATGGGTATTGGAACCATTAATAGAGCAAAGAATCAATTTACAAGTGGGCATGGCAATTGGCAAAGTTCCCTTCTAATTGACACATGGAGAAAGAAGCCTGACCATCCTTTAATGCTAGCCAAAGAGAAAATGGCTCTTAAGGGGCAATTCAAAATTATTGAAGTTTTAAAGGGCCACTATTTAGTTAGAAATCAGAGTTAATCTAATATACATTTTATGTAAGCTCTAAATGTGATGATGTAATTATTGTACAGCTTATTTGGTCTATTGTATATGGTTGTGATCGGGAGGTGACCCGTTAGGATATATTGATCGGGCACTGATCCCGTAGATGACTACTTGGGTAAGCCGGGTAGCCACACATAGGAAGAATGAGCCTATACAGAGTTATTTACAGTACTTGATATACTTGGGGGCATGTCCCAAGTTTGTCAGTCGAATTTGGCCATATTGGGCCCGACCTTAGTTTGACAGGTTGTAGGCCTATTTTAGAACACCTGTCTTTTCATGCAGTTTGTGAATACTCTATATGTACAGTGTTTCTTTGTAATCTATTAACTTTTGTTGTGCCATCTGTGAGAGCTTGTGAGGAGTGGCTATGGTGATTGTGTGATGTGATCTGCATACTGCACTGGATCCTAACAAAATTTCAACTTATTTAACTACCATGGACCTAAACGCAAATCTCCACATAAAATCAATGGTAGGTATTTCATGGATCAAGAGTGATGTGGATCGTCCGATCATGGAAAACCATTGGATTTAATATGAAATGTCCTGAAAGGCAAAATGACCTTCAATTGCATTAAAAATCTTCACTCTGAAAGCTAGTGAAGGGGCCCGACTGGTTAAATTTGATTTAAAGGGCATGATTTCTTTAAAAGGAAGAAACAGTTCAAAAACAAGGAAAATCCTTATTTTTGGGTCTATTGTCCGTTTTGACCCAAACGAAAGGCTATAACCTCCAAACGAAGGGCACCTAGACTGTACCCGTAAGTACAGTACATCAAAACAGAGTGATTGCAGTGGAGATAGTGTTCGGAGTGTGCCAAAAGTGATTTCACCACTCCACTAGGCACGTAGTTGGGAGTTGACGACTGAGTGTATTTCGGAAGGCGACGTCGATTTGGCTTTCAAATTGGTGAAAAAGCGGCGAATGGCCTGGTAAGGGAAAAAGTGCAAGTCATTATTTTCAACTTCTGACATGACTGTTGGCCTCAACATACTGTTTTTAGCCTATGGCAGAAGTTTCAAGCATTTTTGTGATGGCAAACATGGGAGAGTCCATTTTGAGTGAAAGTAGCAAATTGGACAAGATTTTCAACTATGCAGTGTGGAAATTCAAAATGAAAAACATACTGATAGAGAAATACGTGTGGGAAGTCATCATAGGTGATGAGAGAAGGCCGCCAAATGAAGCGGATATCAAAGTGTTCGACAAAAAGATGAGGAAAGCTTTGATCTTCATTAACTTGTCAGTGAAGGATCACATCATTACCCACATTTGTGATGCTGTTACACCCAGACAAACATGGGATGTGCTAAAGGAGCAGTTCAAGACATCAAATCCGTTAAAAATCATGTTTCTAAAGTCAAAGCTGAATCGTACCCGAATGGAACAAGGAGAGCACATTCAGACGTACATAACCATAATCAAGACAATGAGGGATGAACTGCATTCTATTGGTGAGCGCATACATGATGTGGAGCCGGTACACAATGCATTGTGTGGCATTGCAAAACCCTATCATATGTTTGTGAGCGGAATAGCATCAAGAGAAAGATTGCCAACCTTTGACGATCTCACATGAATTTTGATGCAGGAAGAGCAACGGCGAGAAATGGCGAAAGCTAGACGTCAAAATACTGACGATCAGGCACTTGAGACACGCCAAAAATAAGGCAAGGGCAAGGGCAAGAAGAAGTCTAAGCAGCAATTTTCCAAGTCTCAAGAGGATGAGGGATCTTCCAGTAAGACCAAGAAGAAAGGCAAGTGCCTCCATTGTGGTAAAAAGGGCCATTGGAAGAGTGAATGTTGTAAATTCCAGGTGGAACAAGGCAAGGGGAAACCAAAACAAGCAGGTAACCTTGTCGATGAGGGTGAGATTGAAAACTCAAGCATCTTCATATCTACATTGTCATCTAATCAAGATGATCAAGCTTGGTATATTGACTTGAGAGCCACAAGACACGTGACAGGTAACAAGAATTGGTTCAATAGCTTGAAAGTGTTGGATAATGGAACGTATGTTTCACAAGGAAATGGCGATGTGTGCAAGATCAAGGAGATAGGCACCATTTCAATCCAACTACCTGATGGCAAAAGCAAGATGATTAGGGAGGTACTTTACATACCATGTTTGAACAAAAATCTACTTGTGGAATCATTACCGATCAAAAGTTGAAAGTAGAATTTGCCCATGATCATTGCTTTGTGAAGGATGTGAGCCAAAAGTTCAAAGTTATTGCGGATGGAGTAAGGGAGCCCAATACAAAATTGTACAGATTGAATGCTACAATCAGGGGGCAACATGGACTTGTATCGTCCATTCCATCACAAACACTAAGTTGTGGCATAAGAGGCTTGGTCACTTGAACTTGAGAAGCCTCAGTTTGATGAGAAAATTGGAGATGGTAACAGGATTACCTACTATAGAACACCACCTAAAATTGATGTGCGAATCATGTATATATGGGAAGCATCGTCGAGAGAAGTTCAATAAATGTGGTGTTGCAAGAGCAAAGAACATCTTGGATTTAATCCACACAGATTTATGCGGGCCTATGAGGACCATGTCCTTAGGTAAAGCCTTCTATTTCATGACCTTTATTGATGATATGTCACGTAAGACGTGGATCTACTTCTTGAAGAAGAAATCGGATGCATTTGACAATTTCAAGAGCTTCAAAGCATTGGTCAAAAATTAGACAGGTAGGAAGATCAAAGTCCTAAGATCAGATAGTGGAGGTGAGTACAAGTCTAATGGCTTCAAAGATCTTTGTGATCAATGTGGGATCAAAAGACAATTTACGCAAGCTCATAGTCCCGCTCTCAATGGTGTAGCTGAGCGCAAGAATCGTACGATTGTGGAAAGTGCCAGATCTATGCTAGTTGATATGAAACTACCAGAAGATTTTTGGTCAGAAGCATGTAGTACGACAATCTATCTTCAAAATAGAAGTCCTACCATTGCCATACCAAAGATAACACTTGAGGACGCATTCACGAAGAAGAAGCCAAAGGTGAACCACTTGTGAATCTTTGGATGTAAAGCCTTTGTACACATTCCTAAGGAAGAGATACGTAAACTTGATGTGAAAGCTATCAAGTGTATATTCCTCGGATGTGATGAACGTGTGAAGGGCTATGGATGTTTTGATCCAGTGGAAAACAAAATCCATGTAAGCCGTGATGTTATCTTTGATGAATCCAAGATGTATGAACACAAGGATGCTGAGAAGATAGATACATCCAGTGGGAAAGATGGTATAGTGAGGATACCTTCTGATGATGATCCATTCATTGACCTTCCAAGTGACGAATATGAGGATACATCTCAAGATACTACTACTCAACCTCAAGAGACAAGTTGGAGAGGTAGAGACAAACCTTTTGGTGCAAGAAGGATTAAAGTTGCAGGTGACAAACGCAAGGAGAAGGATGTACCGTGAGATACATTTTTACTAGGAAGCCGATCACCTGACATGAAGCTCCCTAAGTGGTTTGAGAGATTGTTGGAGAGCCGCGACATGGATGACTTTCTAGGATCATCTAGCCAGGGAGAGCTATGAAGATCAACAAGAGAGAAGACACAACCTGAAAGGTATGAAGCAAATTATGCTCTCTTATCTAGCATTATTCAAAGCAAAGAACCTTCGACTTATGGTAAAACAAAGGATGATGACATTTGGGTCAAGGCCATGGGAGAGGAGATGGAGTCAATTGCTAAGCATAGCACATGGGACTTAGTAGAACCACCAGTTGGCAAGAAACCCATTGGTTGCAAATGGGAATACAGGACTAAGTACCATGCAGATGGAAGTATAGCAAAGCACAAGGCAAGATTGGTGATCAAAGGGTATGCACAAAGTAAAGGCATTGACTATGAGGAGACCTTTGTGCCATATGTAAGTGGAATACTCTATGTCTACTTGTTGCTTTAGCTTCACACTTTGGTTGGCCTTTGCATCAAATGGATGTGAAATCTGCTTTTCTAAATGGTGAGTTAGAAGAAGAGGTGTTCTTGGATCAACCTGAAGGCTTTGTAGCGAAGGGATAGGAAAATAAAGTATGTCGCTTGAAGAAAGCGCTTTATGATCTTAAACAGGCACCACATGCATGGTATAGATGCCTACTTTCATTCAAAGGGAATCGTGAGAACACATTCTAATCCAAATCTATATGTCTTATGCTTTGATGGTATGGTTGCTTTGATTGCTCTTTATGTTGATGACTTGATTATTATGAGAAATAATTAAGAAATGATAGACATGATCAAGAAAGACCTCATGGAACAATTCGAGATGATAGATCTCAGCCTAATGCATTGCTGCCTTGGAGTAGAAGTGTGGCAAAAAGGACACAAAGTGGGTTTAACACAGGTAAAGTATGTCAAAGAGTTGTTGCACAGGCTTAGGTTGCAGGATTGCAAACCAGTGAATACTCCTATTGAACCAGGTAAAGCGCTTTCTAAGCTTGATGAGTCACAATCATTTGATGCTACGATGTATAGGCAGTTAGTAGGGAGCTTGATTTATCTTACCACGACTAGACCAGATATATGCTATGATGTTGGCATTGTAAGTCGGTTTATGGTAGCACCTACGAAAACGCATTGGAAGGCAGCTAAACACATTTTGCGTTATGTGAAAGACACTTCAGATTATGGCTTGATTTACATGAAGCATGACGGTTTACATGAGTTGTGTGGCTATGTGGATGCGGATTGGGGAGGTGACTATGATGATCATAGATCCACCACAGGGTATGTATTCCAGTTTTGTGGTAGTTGCTTTTCCTGGTCTAGTAAGAAGCAAAGTACAATTGCTCTATCCACCACAGAAGTAGAGTATAAGGCAATGTGTAGTGCAGCACAAGGAAGCTATATGGTTGAGACAAATCTTGGAAGAAGTTGGCATGAAACAGAAAAATCCCACAACGTTACAGCTTTTTCTACATAGCTTTCTTCGTCTTTCGTATTTCGCTAAACATGCTTGTGTGTATGCTTGCTTGCTTTTCCTCTTCACACTGTAGCACAAGACATCTCTCCAGGTCCTCCACGAGCTGTTGAGAAACCTATCAAGCCGGGAGAAAGCAACAAAAGTGTCAACTTGGGAATTTTCTTTGAAAAAAGTAATCCAAGTGACATTTTTTAGACCAAACAAGTATATCAGAATTTGGCGGGCTCTCTGCAGCCATAACAGACAATGATCTTCCATTTTATCACCTCCACAAATTTTGACCCTGCTGCTTATGCCTGCCGAATGCACATGAGTATCTATGGTTTGAAGCAATCAACACGACAATGGTATAAGAAGAAAGATCAAGCCTTGAGATCCTTAGGATTCGAGCCATCGATAGTCGATTCCAATGTTTATGTGAGAATCACATATGGGAAGATCATCATTGTTGTTGTGTATGTGGATGACACCCTGATTTTGTGCAGAAGCAAAGAACTAATCGTCAAAGTGAGGAGGGAGATTTTGAAACATTTCGAAATAACTGACCTAGGAGAGGCCAGATGTTATCTAGGCCTGCAAATCGACCGCGACTATGACAAAAGAAAACCATACCTTCATCAGTCAAGGTACACCCAAAAAATCCTAGATGATTTCAGGATGACAGATTGCAAAGGGGCAAATACTCCAATGCTTGCAGGGACAATCCTGACAAACAAAGATTGTTCAAAGACAGAAGAAGAGCAAGAGATAATGTAGCACACACCATACAGGAGACTGATTGGATCCTTGATATATCTAGCAGACAACACACGCCCCAACATAGCTTATGCCATGTTCAAGATGAGCCAATTCAAATATTTGAAGCTGTTGATGTGAGAAGTGATGGCTGTAGAATCAGACATATTAAGTGTGAAGAACTTCTTTCTAAGGTATAACCTTGTAGTTACATCTTGAGTCTCATATAGATTTGATAATGAATCAAGGGCTTCCTTAGAGGATTTTCACGTGATAACGTGGGATATTTGGGAGTTGGCGAGATTGAGTATGATCAATGCTAAGGCTTTTTTATCCTTGATCTTCCATGCCTTCGCTGATTGATGATCACCATCTTCTAGTTTCAGGTCAGAACCTTCTACAACATACCAAAGATCTCTATTTATCAACATCATTCGGAGATTTAACTTCCATATATAGAAGTTGGATCCGTTGAACCTGTCAATAATTTTAACTTCGTTGGATGACAAAGACAAAGAGTTATCAATAAGAGGCATATTGACAGTAATACAAATAAGAATCTCTCAGTTTGCTGAACAACGCTCTGATACCAATTTGTAGGAGGTAGAACGCAAACGGATGAGAGAGAAGAAAATAGTTGCGGAACAAATCTCATGTTATATGGGTTGCTAGAAGCAAGAACAATCTAAAAGAATGTAAATGCAAAGTTTTAATTAGTGTTCTTACCAATAGGATCTTAAAAATTAATTCATACTCAAACAGATGAATGAGTATAGTCCGTCAAAGAGATTAGGTTTGGTGTGTGGTATTACTACAAATGGGTTCTACTGAGAAGTACAGTTCAGAATTGAGTGATAGTGCAGTGTGATAATGCAAGTTGCTCAGGCATCAAAGACAGTCGTCGTCTGATCAAAAACTAAGGAGTTGTGGACGTTTGTGTTTTGATCAGAGTGAGTGAACAAGCGTGAACAAGCAGTAAGAGTGTAATCAAATCACAACATCATACATCTATCTTAAACACAGATGATAGAGTGTGATTACAATGAAATCTTGAACCACATTGAATGTGTTACAACCAGCAATGGAGGCGTAACTTGAATCCTTGATATCATTCGCTCTATTGGCGGAGCATCATGGAGAATGCGTGAGAAAGATGTATTTATACACCGCATCCTTGTATCTGATTACAATGAATGTTTGTAATCTAATTAAGTACTTTGTTGTACTCACAGGGAATAATTGAACTACAATGGCGGAATGACAGCTGTACAATGAATACATGGGTCAAATGACTTGTGATCGCTGACGTGGATGAGAACGTCGCATATTTTCTCTCACTTCGCATATTTTGGAAAGTGGCTAGAGATGTTTCTCGTTGGAATAGATAACCTTCCCATTTTCTCTCGTGTTGAAAAATAGTTCATTTGTTGAAGTGACTGTTTTGTCGCATTTTGGAAAAATGCGACAAAGCTGACAAAGAGTTTATTCCTTCAAAAATACTTGAAAAAAAAGTACTGTCAAAAAATTGTCGCATTTTTCAAGAGCTGAGAAAATGCGAACTATGCGACAATTAGTTCGTTTCTGCAGATTGTTGGAAAATGTGAAAATCATAGCAAATAAGAATCCTAAAACACTTGAAATGACGAGGGAAACAATAGATTATGATCTCATAAGATTAGCACAAGTTGAACCATCAAAATCCATCAAAAATCTATGCTTGAACCTCACTAAATGGCCCAAATCCTTGAAGAAGGCTTCACACGTGTGAAAGTACGACCTCCCACAGTCTGAGTACTATACACCAGACCTACATTCAATTCTATAATCATTAGTAATCACAAAAACTCAAACAATTATGAACATAGAGAGCAATTGCACCTTTATGAGAGAAAAATCATGAAATTGCTTGATTGATTTTGGTGAGATATCATCACCTATATATACATGATCCATCACGGTTTTGGGCAGGTATGAGTAGCCCTAAACCTATCCCTAATGCTAATTTTGGTGGGTCTTTCATCCCTACCAAGTTAGGGTTGGAATCTTGGAGATCCCTCAACAATGCAAAAATTACCAAAAATAGCTCCTATTTTTTTCTCTCTTGTATCTAAGCATAATTTGGACTCATTACAAAGGTTCTAACACTTAGGTCTACTTGAGAACATCCTTATGAATGGAATACTATGCTATTTGGCACGTGTGACAAGCCACATCATGACCATCTAACTATTTACAAGTCATATGACCAAAACTAGTCAAGCTAGAATTGTGAATTTTTAACACTCCTCCTCACTATCTAGCTTGGTTCAATCATTGCTTTACTAGTCACTCCAAGTGATGATTTGAACTTCATAACATGTGTCTTTTGAAGTGGTTTAGTAAGTAGATCAGCTACACATTCATTGCTTGGAACATGCTCCAAAGCAATCTCCTTGGCTTGCACCATTTCTCTCACAAAGTGATGGCATATCTCAATGTGCTTGGATCTTGCATGGAAGATTGGGTTAGATGCAAGGTGTTGGGCTGATATATTGTCATTGTAGATGATTGGTGCCTCCTCTGAATCCATGATCTTTAGCTCCACCAATAATCTCTTGATCCAAAGTACCTCCTTTGTAGTGGTTGTTAAAGCTTTGTACTCGGCCTTGGTTGAAGATAGAGATATAGTTTCTTGCTTTTTTGAAAGCCATGAAACCACACCTTCTCCTATGAAAGTTGAATAGGCACTTGTTGATTTCCTATCCCTCTTGTCCCTTGCAAAATCTGAATCACTAAATGCATGAAGGTTAATCATATCTCCTCTATATAGAATCCCAAAATCCAATGTACCCGAGATGTATCTTAGAATCCTCTTAGCCTTTTTCCAATGGATATTCAATGGCTTTTGCATGGATTGGCTCAACCTACATACAATAAAGCTAAGATCTGGTCTAGTTATAGTGATCCACATTAAGGAGCCTATAAGTTGCCTAAACAAAGTGATGTCCATGGAGGATCTTTAATCATCTTCATTTGGCACTTTTACATCTTGCTCCATTGGTGTGTCAACACTTTTGCATACTTCCATCTTAAACTTCTTCGAAAGACTTTGAGCATAGTTTACTTGAATTATAAAGATAAAATCAGACCCTCTAAGTACCTCTATGCGTAAGATGAAGTGAAGACACCCTAGATCTACCATCTTGAACTCTAAGGATAGATCTATCTTGATTTTTTCAATACCATCAACACTATTTTCAATAATGATGATGTCATCTACATAAATGAGTGAAAGTACAATACCAACATCATCAAACTTAATGTAAAGAGTGGGATCATATTCACTTTGAACAAAAGAAAGTGAAATAAGATAGCAATGTAGTCTTGAATTCCAAGATCTCGAGGCTTGCTTCAAACCATAGATGCTTCTTTGGAGATGGCATACTTTGTTCTCCATTCCATGCTTGATGAACCCTTGTGGCTGCTCCATATAGATATCCTCTTCCAAAAAACCACTCAATAAAGCATTAGAGACATCCATTTGACATAGGATCCATCCAAAATGTGATGCAAGTGCAATGATTAGCCTTATTGTGACCATCTTGGCCACGGGTGCAAAAGTTTTCTCATAGTCTATCCCTCTCTCTTGAGCATAACCTTCTGCAACTAATCTTGCTTTATGTTTGTTAACACTCCCATTTGCGTTCAACTTAAGCTTGAAGACCCAATTGCATCCTATTACATTCCTTTGAGGTCTCTCAACAAGCAACCAAGTTTCATTCTCAATCAAGGCATCATACTCATCCAACATAGCTTTATACCATTCTTTGGAGTTCAATGCATCTTGAACATTAGATGGTTCTTCAAAACTAGATAAAGCATAAGAAGTGGATGAGATACCCTCAACTTGCTATCCTTTGACTTTATATGTGAGCCTTGATGGCTCCACTTTTGCCCTTGAAGATCTCGTTGGTGTGATAGGTGGGTTTGGTGCTTGCTCCTCCATGAGCTCCTCTCAAAACCAAGATCTTGCTCCTTGGCCATCTTCTTCTTGATTTTTGGAGCACTTGAGCCTTCTTCAAGCATATGCACATGATGTTCATAAAAGATAACATCCCTTGAAACAACAAATTTGTTCAAGGATGGGAGATAGACTTTGTAGCCCTTGCTTGAGCTTGCATATCCAAGCATGATCCCTCTTGTGGAAGATGGATCCTCCTTGGTCCTTGTTTCCAATGGTACATGCACATAACATATACACCCATAAACTTTCAAGTGATTAAGATTGGATTTCTTTCCATACAACATCTCATAAGGAGTTTTGCCTTCAATTGCTTTGCAAGACACCCTACTCATCAAGTAGTTTGCACATACAAGAGACTCACCCCAAAAGGATTTGGGCAAACAAGCATCTAATATTAAAGCCTTAAAACATTCACATAATGTCATATTCCTTCTTTCAGCAACTCCATTTTGTTAAGGACAAGAAGTCTCTTTCTTGATCCTTCCTCCTCACAAAAGGCCTTGAACTCATTGGAGATGAATTCTCCACCATTGTCACTTCTAAGAATCTTGGTGCTATGATTATGATGCTTTTCCACAAACAACTTGAACTTTACAAAAGTATCAAACACTTGAGACTTGAAGGAAAGTAAGAACACCCAACAATATCTTGAGTAGTCATCAATGAAGGTTAAAAACATGGATGAACCTCCATTAGATTTGGTGCTAGCAATGTGCACATCCGAGTGTATGAGTTCAAGAGGATGAGATGACTTTGTGATGGAGTTAGGAAACACCTTCTTATGTGCCTCGAATAAGGCACAAGCTTCACAAACCTTGTCTTCCTTCCCAATAGACCTTGGTAGGCCTAAAGCATACTCCTCCTTGACCATAGCCTCGAAGGTTACTTCTATTGATTTGATTGAAGATCTACCTTATCCCACTTCTTAGGGACCTGAAAAGATCAGTAATAGACTTCCTATAAAGATTTAAGAATGATCTCTAACAAAATCAAATCATAGAATACTAGAAACAATGCACTTGCTTGATTGAAGTAGACAATACTAGTAGAATTGCCCCTCTTTCTATAAAGAACATTAAAGCTTCCAAATGATCTGATCAAGAGTGAGTTTCAACAACCTAGTATACTTCCAAAATCACTTGTAAAAGATCTAAGTGGAACTTAATGAGGATGCAACACAATCTACTATCCAATCACAAGCAAAAAATTGATCAAAATCGATGAAAAATTGATCTAATTTGGTGCATAAGTCAAGTAATGGTTGGAATGAACCTAAATCACTTTTAGGAGGTGTCCTCTACACCTTAGAACAGCCTTGAAGAGTCCCCAAAACTTTGATCTTCCCTCTCCTTGAATGCTTCCAAGCCTCATCTATGAAATCACCTCCAAAACTCGCTTAGAAATCAATGCTTGGAGCAAGCAAAACTCGCTATCTTGGTAATATGAATTGAATTCAACTTTGCCTCTGGTTTTAGACACCTAAACACCTGCAAATAAAGTCACACAACACCAATCTCCAATTTATTTGACTCACTTTGAGTTCTAGAATCAATGCTAGATGCTAAGATCCAATCTACACAATATTTAGATCAAAAATTGTGATCAAATTGAATGAAAATCAAGGATTTAGCTCATTTTAGCCTTTAGGCTCTGATACCATGTGAAAATTATAGCAAATAAAGATCCTAAAACACTTGAAATGATGAGGGAAACAATAGATTATGATCTCATAATATTAGCACAAGTTGAACCATCAAAATCCATCAAAAATCTATGCTTGAACCTCAATAAATGGCCCAAATCCTTGAAGAAGGCTTCACACGTGTGAAAGTACGGCCTCCCATAGTCTGAGTACTGTACACCAGACCGACATTCAATCCTATAATCATTAGTAATCACAAGAACTCAAACAATTATGAACATAGGAGCAATTGCACCACTATGAGAGAAAAATCATGAAAGTGCTTGATTGATTTTGGTGAGATATCATCACCTATATATACATGATCCATCACGGTTTTGGGTAGGTATGAGTAGCCCTAAACCTATCCCTAATGCTAATTTTGGTGGGTCTTTCATCCCTACCAGGTTAGGGTTGGAATCTTGGAGATCCTTCAACAATGCAAAAATTACCAAAAATAGCTCCTATTTTTTCTCTCTTGTATCTAAGCATAATTTGAACTCATTCCAAAGGTTCTAACACTTAGGTCTACTTGAGAACATCCTTATGAATGGAATCCTATGCTATTTGGCATGTGTGACAAGCCACATCATGACCATCTAACTATTTACATGTCATATGACCAAAACTAGTCAAGCTAGAATTGTGAATTTTTAACAGGAAACATAGTGTATTTCTGTAGACTTGTTCAAAAATGTCAATTCGTGGAAGTCGTTGAAGATGGCCAAGTCTTCAATGTTCTTCAATTAATTCAAACTTAACATTCGAAAGTGAAAACAATAGGATTGGTTACCCTTTAGTTTTGATCCATTGATGGATGAAGATCAGCCGGAAGCCCGATGTAGTCGTCCTTCAAATAGTTCAGTTGTCTAAGTTTTGTGATTCCCGCATTTATCAGATGAGCTGACATAGAACCAAAGTAGGTCTCATCTGACCCTAGATCAACGATCAATAAACATGCAGGAAGAATCTTGAAATATAAATAGTATTCACCAAGTAGAAAACTGTGGACTTAATTTTCAAGAAGCTCATCCATGAGTCGTCGCTCACGGGATCCTGAGACTATTGTCTCCTTGATTGTACTGAGGTATATGGCTCTGAGTGACTTCCTCTAGGCTTCTCCTTGATCTCACCACCTATAGATGTGAACCATATGGGTTCTAACACCTGTACCAAGCCTAGACTCCTGCAAATATAGCCAACTACATGAAAGCTATAGATATCCAAGCCCATGATGGTAGGTGCCTCCCCATCGATGCCGATGCAAATGACTGGCCCCCTACATCATGTACTCCCAAATGAGCACACTATAAAGTCCTCGCCATCAATGTCCCCTGTAATAGATCGCTTGCAGAATACCCAAAATAGTATTTTCTCTCCGATCACACCCAACCGTGCGATCTCCATCAGCTCTCCAACCTAGAGCTTACTCTCAAAGCTTCACGCTTTGCCCATTTATATTTGCAGTTTTCTGATTTCATTATGAATCGCCCCTGTAAGTCCTGTCCATCCATGAGCCAGATGACGATGACAACAACGAAAGCTGAGCTGCTGAGTTTGTTGTGAACGATAAGTAGATATCTTGTTTGGTCACCTAATTCCAAATATCTATGACCTTCATAAGCTTAGATCCAAAGTTTTATCTGCTATCTTTGGCATGAAGCAGACACGAACGAAATGAATCTATGTCATGTAAACTATATTTTAACAATTCTATTTTCACATTTTGCTAAGGTTATTGTAGCTTAGGTTAATGTTAGGAATATTATCAGGAATATAGCATACTGAGGGAGAGTTATATGCAATAATTGGGCACAAGACAACTATTATCAAGTTGGGTTCCACAAATTACCAATTCCTGACAACTTTTTGCATGTTTTTATAATAACATGCTTTGAGATAGCAGATAGTTGATTGCAGACGAGCTGTGTGAAAATCAGCTCTCTCTCATCAGTAATTGTTTGCTAACGATGTTACTTTGTTCTCCCTCCTTTCTAAGCCTCATGTGTTGCAGCTTTTTTAGGTTTTTTTTGGGTTTTGCTATTGCTCCTCCTCTCGTCTCAATAGGGAAAATCTGAATTGTATATTCTTGCTACTCACACTCTTGCTTGGATTTATTTGTTAGGCATTTTCGTTGTGCCGGATGGTGTTGTCACTCGTCTTCTGGATTTGCCTTTTGGTGTCTGCCTCTCTTCATTCCTCTCTGGCTCGGCTTATTAGACGCATCTTTTGGGTAGGGAGTTACAAATGAAGCCACAATTGATCTAGAGCTAAGCTATGAAAGCATATCATATAAGCAAGACTTGACCCTAGCTAAGCTATGAAGGCATCAATAAGCAAGACTTAACCCTAGAAAGCAGGAAAGAGAGAGATTAAAGAGACTAAAGAGAGAGATCAATATCATCAACTGAATGACAAATGACACAAATTCCCTACTTATAGCCTAAAGGAAGTCCTGAAAAGAAAGCTTCAAGTGGCAAGGTCCCAATTGGGGTAGTGCGCCCTCCAAGAAGGCCCCCACTCTCTAGTAATATGTCCAAATGTCCAAATAATGAATAATAAGGCTCAAGGTCAACCATAAAGTCTAAGTGTCAATAATGAATAAAAATGGGCCCATGGTCTGCTTATGCATAAAATATTAGAGAATTATCATCGGAAAATATAAGAAGGCGAAGTACTGGTAGAAAGTCATGCCACTCAAAGATAGGCAGATGAGAATGGACATAGAACCACTTCGACCTAGTAGAACCCTTTAAGAGAAAAATTGCATCAAGAATCTTATTAGGACCTGAATAAGTTGGCTGAGAAGTATCAAAGTAATACTGAAGACATGTTAGCCATTTGTCGAACATATGTTCAGATGGTATATCACTATTAAAAACAAAAAGATAATCTAAAGGGGATAGAGACCGAAAATCAGAAGTCATGATAAAAAATTAAATTAAAAGTAACGGAAAAGAATATGTAACCCAATGATCCAGATAATTTGGGTGGTTTTTATTTTTATATTTTATAATGGAGCGTAGAAAATGAAGAAGAAGTGAAAAACAAAATCGACGATGAAAATGGATTATGGAATTGAAACGCAAATGGAACAAAAACTAATAACAAATAACAAAAGACAAAATGAAAAATGCGATGGACAACACAAACTACAAAATGGAATGAAAATAACAAAACAGCCACATGCAAAAAGTTAAGCCAGGCAAGATGCTAATCAAGTGGACGAATTGAAGGAGAGGACATAAGTCGTCACAACAGTACGCCAATGAAAAGACGTAGGTAGTACCTCGCAACTGCAAACGAGAGCGTGCTGAAAACAGTAGTAAAATGAAGAGATACCGGGCAGCCACCAAATAGAGATAAAAAAATGTTTTTGTGCCGCTTTGTAGCTGGAAATTATGCGAAATGAACTACGTATAGGCCGTAGAAAGCTACTAAAAATGTGCACGGACAGCCACCGATCAAATTTGTCAAGAAACTACGTTGGAGCTGGAAATTTTGCCCCAAGTATTGGGGCCAAATGGGGCGTTGGACAGCCACCAAACAGCCACCAAGTAATGCTGCAAGAGATGCTGGAAAAAATACATAAAAAAGACTAGAAAACAGCGAATATGAAGGCTGTAAATATGTGCTAGATGCTGGACAACAAATGTAAAGGCTGAAAAAATAGCAAGTATAAATGTGGTGATGAGCCTACAATCAAATGTGGATTTGGGGTAGCAAACGGAGGCGAAACGCAGTAAAAATTGGAGGGGGAGGGCGTTGGACAGCTTGTAAACAAGGTGTGAAAATGGCTACCAATGGAAAAAAAAAAACGGATGAAAGTCCAAGTATGAAGGGGCTGGACAGCCTACAAACTAAAGTGAAGAGAGGGCTGAAAATGGAAGGAGGAACGAGCGAAAGAGATGAGGGAATTGGGCATTGGAGAGCCTGCAAACAAGCTGGAAATGGGTGATGGGGGGTTGAAACTCGGGCGCCAAAAATAATCTGCCCAAATTTGTTTTTTTCTAGCCGCCAAATTTAGCGAAAGTACTTTCGCTAACTATCTGCTAAAGCTCCGCCAAGGAAAATGCTCTGATGGGAGCTGGTCCTCTTCCAAATTGTGCTGAATGTTGTTGAAATGAAAGCCCTCAACAAAGAGAAAAAAAAATATCAACAAGGAAAATGAGTGCCCACTACTCAAGAGGGTGGCCTGGGAATCCATGCTCTGCGTATTAAGAATACCTCTTTGATCTTCCAACGTCTATTCTCTTGGTGCTTCCTTCCTACAGAGACTCTTAATAATGTTCCTTGAAAACAACACAAAATCAACATACTTCTACAACACAATCTTGAGCACACCTTTGAGCGTGCATAGTAAGATCCAACACACCAATTTGTGCTCACATTCTTGAGAATAGAAGCAAAGTTCAACACATTTTTGAATATAAAAAGAGAAGATTTGGCACATCAGAACACACTCTTGAGCAGTAGTAAACTCACCACACCAGTCCTTCCCATGAGAATCACAAGAGAGAGAGGTGAAAGCCATCTAGAGAACACATGTCTAAACAAGCAGAAAACTCAGCATAGTAGAAGGAAGTTGGTAGCTAGAGGCAGGAGAAGATCCTTCCATGTAGCATGTTCAGCTCCTTTTGTAGAGCTGATTTTACTTCACCTTTTCAGTTTGCCATATTGCCACTTTTCCCATCCTTCACAACAAATTTGCATTATTCATTTCAAGGGCATTAAATGCTAATTTAGCCCTTAAAACCATGTGCCTATTGAAAAGCCCTTTTTGAAGTATAACATGCCTATTTGCTTTTAGGCCCATGGTGGTTAAATAGTCGTCCTTTAAAACTTCAATAACTTTGAATTGTCCATTAAGAGCCATTTTTCCTTTGGTTAGCATTAAAGGATGATTAGGGTTCTTTCTCCATGGGCCAATTAGAAGGGAACTTTGCCAATTGCCATGCCCACTTGTAAATTGATTCTTTGCTCTATTAATGGTTCCAATACCCATAGCTCCCATTTATTGGCCTCCTCGATATTAATGGTGATTTGCTCTTCTTCCCACATGGCTATTAGGAGGCCCCATGGTTAATTTCCTTAGCCCTTGGTCCATTGCCCATTTGGTCATATGCCATGTTCTCTCTTCTTCTATTTGACATTGGTTCTCTTTTTGATTTTGCACTTTGTAGATCTCTTAACCTTAACCATCTGATTTTTTTGACTCGCTATTCCGCATTTGTGGTAACTGTGCCCCCTCTCTTCCCACTGAGCAGCAACCTGAAAATACAATACTCTTGGTTTTTATATCAGTATAAAAAGTTAGAGTACATTGCAAAATTTGGCTTAATAGCCGAAACTATACTATAGGCCAATTTTTAAAGGCCGTCAAAATTTTTAATGGCAAATTCTAAAGCCATAGTTCCCTCTAGCCACATTACGGGCGGGCTGGGACCCCTATCTATTGATGAATTTTAGCCATTTTAAATTGAAATTTTGTGGCTTTTACATGCCGTATGTATCAAATCATACGAATCCTAAGCAATGCACAAAATTTGTTGTATGCATTAACACTTAATGCTTTCGTGAATATATTTGCAACCATGTCTTGCGTTCTGTAGTATGTTAAGCTCATGTCCTTGTTAAGAACCTTGCCCCTGATGTAGTGAGATCCGATTTCAATGTGCTTACTCCTAGAATGAAATCTAGGGTTGGCCGATAAGACAATAACATTCTGATTACCACAGAATCAAATTGTGGAGTTGTACTGATATAAATTAATGTCTTAAAGTAAATTTCTCAACCAAAAAGTTTCCTTAATAGATTGAGAAGCAACAATGTATTCTACTTCTGTAGAAAAAAGTGCGATAGAGGTTTGCCTACGATTGTTCCATGAGATACGATCGCCGTTGAAGAAGAATGCAAATCCAGATGTGGACGGACTAAAAGTCTCACTGTAGTCAACGTTGGAGATCTGAGTGAATCCTCGTGCTATCAATGTTGCCTTCCTACGATCAATTGCTCCATTGGCATTGTATTTAAAAGATCCATTTGCAATCAATGATATTGCAGCCAATAGGAGCTTCGACTAGTGACCACGTCTAGTTCTTGATAAGAGAGGAATACTATCTATCCATAGCTTCTCTCCAGAGATCAAAGTCTGGTTGGCTGAGTGCCTCTTTGACTATTGTCGGTTCCTGTATCAAGAGACATGCAGACTCAAGAGTATACCTTGTGGCTGTGTGCACACTCGGCTTGATCTTTTGGGAGGATTCGACTGATGAACCACTCTTGGGACTTGTTGCTGGGTAGCAGCAACGTCTTCGTCTGATTCGTTGTCAAAAAGTGGGTCAACAATGGACATGTCTTAGCCAGAAGCTCGTACAATCCTATGAATGGTAGGTGATGAAGGTTCTCCTAGAGCAATATCCTTGTCTTTGATGTCGATGAACTGATCCTCGATAAAGACTATATCCCGGCTATACAAGATTTGTTGGGTATCAGGATCATATAGCTTGTATGTATTATCAGATGAAGTATATCCAATCAGAATAGTCTCGAGACCTTGGAAGTCCAATTTCTTCCTCGTGTCTTTTGGGATCTGCGCGTAGGCAACGCATCCAAACACTCTTAGGTTCTTCACAGAAGGCTTTGAGCCTATCCACACCTTGTGGAGTGTCTTGCATGAGAGGGCCTTGGTCGAACATTTCTTCTGGACGTAAGTTGTAGTGGAGACAGCTTCGGACCAGAATCTTTTGGGCAGCGATGCATGCGCTAGCATACATTTGGCTGATTCAACCAGGGTATGGTTCTTCCTCTCAGCTAAGCCATTAGACCGAGGACTGTAAGGAGTGATGAATTGCTGCCCAATGTCTTGGCTTTGACAGTACTCCTTAAACTCGGTAGAGATATATTCTCCACCATTGTCTGACCTTAGGGCCTTGATCGTCCTTCCAATCTCCTTTTCTGCATGCTCCTTGAAGATACTGAAGTAGTTGAAGGCTTCTGATTTCTTCTTTATAAAGTACACCATAGTCCTTCTGGAAAATTCATCAATAAAAGTTGTAAAGTACTTTGTGTCCTTCAGCAAAGGATTTTCATCGGACCACAAATGTTTGAATGTACAATGTCTAACAATCCTCTAGCAATATGCTGATGGCTTGATTTAATGGTGTCGTAGTTTGTATACCAACTAGATAGTCTTGACAGACATGTAACTCGACTTTATCATGAGGATAGTCGAGATCAAGAAACAATAGATTGTCTAGACATTTGTTGTACAACAGCATGATTCAAGTGACCAAGTCTATAATGCCAAAGTAGACTTTTATTTGCCTGAATAGAAGTACTGAACGCCTGACTAGAGGCAGAAAAACAATGACTTAATTTATACAAGTATCCATGCCTCTTTTTGAGTGCTAGGATCTTGCCTCTCCTATCAACTACTTTGCACTGATCACATTTGAATTCTACTCTATGTTCTAGATTTGTGATTCTGCTTACAGAGAGCAGATTTGTAGATAAATTTGGTACATACAAGACTTTAAAAAGTAGCTTAGATTGATCATTTACAAAGTTCAATCTCACAGTACCTTCACCTTTAATAGCTTGTGTTCTCTTGTCGCCAAGGTGAACATATTTCTTGGTACTGTAAGGTGTATAGGACTCGAAACAACCTATGAGACTGGTCATGTGCTGAGTGGCTCCAGAATCCAGGAATCAAGAACTGTCGTCGGATGGATGGTCATGAAGGCATCATGATCCGTTTATTGAATAGTCTGTAGAGCTTATGTAGCTACATTTGCCACTTGATTCAACTGCCCCTTGCTGTTGTTCTTTGCTTGCAGTATCAGGCAGTCTCGAATTTCATGGTTGTTTCACTTGCAGTATATGTAGAACAACTTCTTCTTCGCCTACAAATTTGGCTGTTCTTTGTGTTGTGTTGGTTTTTGGTCTGGCTTTGATTGCTTTGGGTCTTTCTTCTTCTTCTGCTTAGTCATGCTCTTGTTGGTGTATAAAGCGTAGAATTCGCTAAAGAACTTGAGGTTTCGTTCCTCCGCATGTCTTTCTGCAACAACATAGTAATGACTCTCAAAAGAGTCAGTTCTGGATGTGTCGTGATGATCATCACCCAACTGTTGTATGAGCTTGGCAAGCTTGTAAGTAGTTCCATCAATGCATCTTAATCGTCTATGATAGATCCGACAACAGCCTTTTGCCTTAACAAGTTCTTGAATTGATTGATGTGATTCTGCAGGGAATCACCATTTGCCATCGAGTAAAATTTCTTCTTGAGATGTAGCTTGGAAGCTATATCTTGCACTTCGTATAGTGTGCTCAAGATGTCCCATACTTCTTTCGATGTCTGGGCCTCAGATACATGGCCAATTTGGGTGTCCGTAATGTTGAGGATGATCATCGTGAAAGCCTTTCCATCCTTCAGCTTCCATCTGGCGATTGCTACGTCGTCTGCTTCAGGTTTTTCTTCTGCACCTGTAACAACGTCATACAATTCTTTAGCCATTAGTACAATTTTCATCTTAAATTTTCACAGATGGTAATTGGCTTCATCAAGCTTGTCCATGGTAGGACTGGCTTTCCCTTGGAAATCCATGTGGAAGATTAGTCTAAGTGATAGGAAAAACTATCAGTGACCTAAGTATGGAAATCTGGTACTGAAATACAGAACAAGAAGACAAATACTCTATCGGCTGGTAGAGTCTTGTATTGTGGAAGCTTATCAGGCTATGAAAATAGCTTTGATACCATGTTGGTGAAGATGCAAAAAATGCGACACTCTGACAAATGCCTTAAGATTTGATTTATAGGGTGCCTTAGCTTTTTCCTAGGGCACCTTCGACATTTTGTAAGGCAGTGTCATTTTTTTTGCCTGTCACAAATTACGTGTAAAAACATAGTGTCGTGTTTTTTGCCTTTTTTGTGTGGAAAATTACTTGTATTTATGCAGACTGTGCGACAACATGAATAAAAATGCAGCATGAATGGAGGCAGATTAAAATAGGATTTAGGAGAGTAGAGGAGATAAATCCAACACAACTTTCTATTCGAGGTCTCTTCAACGATGACGTACGAAATACGCTTTACAATCCATCGATGATTAGGCTTGTATATTTTTTTAAACACTTGTATAAATATGTGCTATTTCAATATTTTTATATGCTAAACAACCTAATGTTATATCAATATTCTTGCAGGATGATTTCCTCAAAAGAAATAAAAAATGTTGAATTGGATTCCATGAAAATCCAAATGATCGAAATGGTATGTTTGTTGGAAAGAGATTTTCCAACTTCCCTTTTGGATATACAAGTTCATCTTCTAGTGCATTTGGTCGAAGAAGTATCAATTGTAGGACCTGTGCACACATGATGGATGTTCTACCTTGAGCGTTTTATGAAAGTTTTGAAGGGCTTTGTGAGACAAAAGGCAAGGCTAGAAGGTAGCATTGCAGAAGGTTGGGTTGTATAAGAATCTTTGTTTTATATCACCGAAATAATCTCACAATTGCATCTTACAAGTCCAAAAATGTGGTGTGAAGAAGAAGATGAACGTGTTAAGGGTGAAGTACCACAAGAAAATGGTGTGCAAAGGAGACTTTCATCTCAATTATAGGAGAAAATTGACACGTTCATAATATATGACTATAGACAATTGGAAAAGTGGATTTCAAGGTATCAAGAAGCCAAAAAAGAAAGAAACATAACATCGGAACGAAGAAAAAATTTCAATCGAAGAAGAAGGAAAGCATTGGAGAACGACGAACCTTTGGAGCCTTTACATTCAAAATGCACTCGTGAATGTATTTTTGATATGATGCTAAAAGCATCTGAAAATGGAGAAGAAGTGACCGAATTAGAATGGGAATTTGTTCGTGGATGAGAGGTCCAATTTTTTACAAAGATCAAGTGCTTGAGGAGTGACAATGGTGGTGAGTATATGTCTACCAAGTTCAAAGCATTTTGTGAATGCAAATGGGATCAAATGGGAGCACACAAGCCCAAGGACACCACAACAAAATGGAGTGGCCGAGAGGAAGAATAGAACCTTACGTGAAGGAGCCAAAGCCATGAGGTTAGGTGCAAATCTTCCTAAATCTTTTTGGGATCAAGCTTTGTTGTGTGCCTATTTTCTATGCAATAGATACCCGAGTGTGGTATTGGATGGAAAAACCCCTTTTGAGATGTTATTTGGTAGGAGGCCGAGTGTCAAGTCTTTCAAAAGTTCTGGTTGCATTTGCTATATCATGATGATAGGACAAAGGAGGATCCATCTTCATAAGAAGGTATATTTAGTGAGTTGAGCAAGGCTTACAAAGTTTATATTCCTTCAACTAAGAAAGTGGTCATAGGAAGAGATGTCATTTTTTATGAAGGAAACTTTTCAAAAGTTTCTTTAAGTGGTGGTGTGAACATTGGATCTAACATTTTTGATGTGAATGACATTGTTGTTGATACTTTGGATGCTGATGTTGAAAAGCCTACTTCAAATCAAAAGCCAAGGAGGACATCAAGGCAAAGACAACAACAACTTTTAAGGCTCACATATGATGAGAATGGTAAGCAAGTGGAAGTTACTCATTTTGCATTTCTCACATATTTTGGTGAATCTTCTTGTGTAGATGATGCTATGCAAGTGGATGGTGGTTTTTATCAAAATAATGCCACTAATGGATCTGAAAGAAAAGTTTTGTTGAATGGCTTTGATGGTCAAGCGAAAGATCAAGAGGTTGATCTCAAAAGGCTTCAATAACACAAAAGGAAAGTTGGCAATTTGGAGCTAGTCAAGAGCATCAAAAGGAAGTTAAGTGGCAAAGATACTTTGGATCTGTTTTTGCAAGTTATTGAAGAGCCAAGTAAGGTCAAGGGAGCAGCAAGGAAGTGTTGTTCAAGTTTACTTTACTTGTTCTATCTCATGTTTGAGCAATTTCATGTGAATGTGTGCAAATTGTCAAGACATGGTGAAACTAGTTACATTGTTTGCATCATTTTGATGTTGGAGTTGTACTAGCATGCTTGGATGGTTTTGCTGATAAAAATGAAATCAAGGGAGGCTCATTATATCACTCATTCATGGCTAAGTTCTCAAGTGCTGAGGATATCTTGTGGCAAGATGGCAATGAAGGCTCATTCATGGATTTTCATGGTGGAGACATATCAAGGAAGGACAAAGATGGAGGAGACATGCAATCATTGGTTGATTACTCACATTTATTGTTTGGTTGATGTTATTCTCTAGAGATTTCAAAGTTGGAAGCATGGAGAAATCATTTCATTTACATTCTATTTGGTTCTTCATGTTCTAGTTACATCTTGATATGTAAAATTGATGTAAGAAATAGTGAAGCATCCAATGTGGACACTATTCTCTATATCAATTATGAAAGTTACTATAAAACCATAGGAAAGAGATCTATACTTAAGATGGAGTTCATTCTTAACATGGATCAAATGGTCAAATCTATTTTAAAACTAGTTGAAGAGGGAGTCTGAAAAATATCAACTAGTTTAGTTGATTTATCTTGGCAATTTTGAGGCCAATATGAAATCTCAACGTAGAGATAGATTTATATTTGTCAATAAAGGGCTAAATAGTGTTTGAAATATTTTTGGCAAGCAGATAAATAGATGAGGTCGGATTTGGACCCATTCTAATTGGCTAATTTTGATACACTAGAATTTCTAGGTTTTTTTGATGAAGTACCAAGAAGTTACCATTTAGGGCAAGCTTAGGAAAATTGACCAAATGACATTTTAGAGGCTATAAATAGCAATACTAGTAGTGGAAAAGATATCATTGTATTCTCATTTTATGTAGAGAGTTCATCTTTTTCGATTCTATGTCCATCTCATGTGTATTTCTCAAGATATCCTGATTTCTAGTGTGTAGAATGTGATTTTTCTTGTTGATCTTCAATCCACACGTGTGAGGTGATGTATGATGCTGTTGTTGATCTAAGTACTATATTGTATCTTAGTTCTTTTGATCAGATCTTCATGCATTTCCAATTTCTAGCATGTATAAAGTGATGATTTCTATCTTGTAGCTAAATCTAGATATGCAACCAAACTTGGCCAAAGATCTTAGATCCATTAAGTATGTTTTGGATCTGATTTTCTCACATGTTATGCTTTTTCTGATGTACTGCTTTAAGCACTTTTTTCATTTCTCATCTTTCGTATAGATTCGTTTGTAAATCTCAATGTTTCCACAATACACGTATTCGCAACCAACATCTAAAGAATTTGTGTTTGTCTACGTAATCAATCAAATTGATTATGACAATTTCAAAGTAAGGATCAAGTAAAATCAGTTGTGACCCTAGTCATGATATAATTGATTTGAATCTGATTAGGCATAGTTCATGTATTGGGGGAAAGGAGTTGTTACTCAGAACTCGATAGTTCAAACACAGATGTTTTCTATCAAGCCTTTCTTCATTCCCCTTTGCTGCCATTTCCCCAACACAATTTTTTTTTTGTGTGGGCCACACTTTTTCACATGTTATGAGTGTAATCTTTTTAAAAAAATTCACCTTTTTACATAAATTTATAGGTATTTTTTACGACGACTATTGAACTCATAATACACCAAGCGAGGTTCTTTCATACTTTATATTCGTATAACCTTATTTATGAGCAAGATCTATGGTTTTTTAAAGAAAAAAAATTGAAGATCGAATATAATTTTGCCAAATTTAAATTTTTATTGCTTCAAGGCCATCTTATTTTGAGAGAAATCCAAACCTTTGCACTATTTAATGTTCTTCTACGAGGAACATTGAGCAAGTACTTTATGCAAAACTTTGAGATCCCTTGTCCTTGGAGTCAATGCAAAAATCTAATCCCCAAAATATTTTGTGAAAGCCTTTGTGGCATACTCGTTGGATTTACTTGATGATTCTATTTTTATATAACAATAAATCTACTCATTTTTAAAATGAAATGGAACACCGATGCTTTATTTGTAGTATTGCATCTTGGTTTCAAATAAGGTCTTGAACCTATAAATTTTGGGATGTCAAGCTAACTAATTGAGCCTACTCGTTGGTTTATTCTTAGCAATGTTTCTTTGTGGGTTGGTTCGTGGATGGGTATATAGGTGCCCAAGTGGTATCAGCAATGGTATCGTAGAACATACCCAACTGGTATATGATTTTGTGATACCACGGTCGATACCCAACCCGGACTGGTTTTAGCCCATCATCAATGCACATATTGATACCCAGATTAGGGACAAAAAATTCAAATTTAACATGGTATCAATATAATATCCATTTTTAGTTGGTTTTCAAAATCTAGATATGTGATACTAATATTATTCATGGTGTCTCAAAGACATTGGTGGGCACCAACAAAGTATTGGCCTTTAAAATCATATGCATATTACATTTAAAATGGTCATGTTTTTTATGAAATGCATACTATGTCGTGGGAGCGCGGGGACTGATTCGTGTTCGTCCTCACTTCGTCTTCTTTATCGCGAACAATTTTTTGTCTTTTAATTTTCTTTTGTGCCCTTATAGGATCCCAGACACTCGACTACACATCACAAAACATATTCTATTCTAGCAATCATGACACACAACACAAGACAAGATGCAAGAAAATAGAGTAACTAAATTATCAGTTTTAGTTTAGACTGAATTCGTCAGTGTCTCGCTTGTTGGCAGAATGACATTCTACTCTTTCGTTGTGTTATGCTCGTTGGCAGACTTTCATGCATAGCTCTGGTGTCTTTACTTTCTTGCTCTATTTGCTACGTCCCTCTCTGTCTTACAGATCTCTATATTCACACCTTCTATTATGATCCAGAGAGGATCATTTATACCTCCACTATGTGGAGTTTACAAGATAGCTAAACATCAAATCACATAACTAGTTAACGCTAATCAACTAGTTAGTTAGTCTCCGTCGTTGCTACTCATTTCAGCTGGGCGTGAAGCCCGTTGAGCTGCTAGCTGGCAGTGCAAAAGATTTTTCTTCGTCTGTTTCGTAATCTCCCGTTTGCTTTCGTTCTTTTCGTTTCTTTTCGTAGTTTTCATTTCACGTCCCTTTTGCGGTTTGCGGTCCTAGAGGTGTGTTTGCGATTCGAGATTGATTCGCAAATCGTTTGTGCTTCGAGTCAAAGACACGTTGACTATCGCAAATCGTTCTCGTTTGTGCTTCGAGTCAAAGTCATGTTGACTGTCATGAATTGTTCAACCTTCGTGTCTTGTTCATGCTGCGACAAAATTGTAGCTTCGTCACCTCTTTCTACATCTTTAGATGACTATGCAATGTTTGCTTTTTCAGCTTTGTTTTTCCTTTTTGGGTTGAATCTGCAGTCGTATGCAGAATGCCCTTTCTTCTTGCAGTGCATGCAAGGTATTGCTGGATTGAATTAGCATTTGTTGGCTGTATGGCCTGGTTTGTGACAGTGATCGCAAGAAGAAGATTGTTGATTCGAGGACTTTGTCTTCTCGAATCTTGGCTTGTTTTTGTTTTTGCCTTTCATGAAGGGAGCCTTCTCTTGATCACTGCTTACCTTTCGTTCGTCTCTCATTAGTCTCTCATCAACGACAAGATTGACTGCTTTGTCGAATGTCATATATGGTAGACTTAGTATGAGCATTCTCAGCGGCTGATAGGACGTCGGTAGAGATTTCATGAAGTACATCAGCTGTTGTGGTGCTGGGACCTGGTGCTCCTGTCCTGATGCAGCGAGTTGAGCGAAGATCGTTCTGATATTCTCAACGTGCTGATCCAACTGGTTGCCATCCCACCATATTGATTGCAGCTGATTGTGAAGGTGCATGACTGAAGCTATAGTCCTCACTTCATACTTCTGCTTTAATCTTTCCCATGCTGCATGGTTGCTTTCGTAGTCTTCAATCTGCATGAGTAGATTTTCATTTATGGACGAAACGATGATCGCCATTGCGCGCTCATCCTTTCTAATCCATTCAGCTCTCCTCGGGTCTCTCTGTGGAGGCTGCACTTTTGAGAGCTCGGTCATCGACCAGCTGCCTTCGCCCTTCAGGAGTGTTTTGATTTTGAATTTTCAGATTCTGTAATTTGCGCCATCGAGACTGATTGCTACTCTGGTCTGGATTGTTGTAGCCATATTATGTTGTTTGGAAGAATCACAGCTGGGATATCAGTAGTGATAACCTGTTGGCTCTGATACCATGTCGCAGGAGCGCGTGCGTGGGACTGATTCGTGTTCGTCCTCACTTCGTCTTCTTTATCGTGAACAATTTTCTGTCTTTTAATTTTCTTTTGTGCAGAAGCCCTTATAGGATCCCAGACACTCGACTACGCATCATAAAACATATTCTATTCTAGCAATCATGATACACAACACAAGACAAGATGCACGAAAATAGAGTAACTGAATTATCAGTTTTAGTTTAGAGTGAATTTGTCAGTGTCTCGCTCGTTGGCGGAATGACATTCTACTCTTTCGCTGTGTTCTGCTCGTTGGCAGACTTTCATGCACAGCTCTGGTATCTTTACTTTCGTGCTCTATTCGCTACGTCTCTCTCTGTCTCTTACAGATCTCTGTATTCACACCTTCTATTATGATCCAGAGAGGATCGTTTATACCTCCACTATGTGGAGTTTACAAGATAGCTAAACATCGAATCACATGACTAGTGAATGCTAATCAACTAGTTAGTTAGTCTCTGTCATTGCTACTCGTTTCAGCTGGGCGTGAAGCCCGTTGAGCTGCCAGCTGTCAGCGCGAAAGATTTTTCTTCGTCTGTTTCGTAATCTCCCGTTTGCTTTTGTTCTTTTCTTAGTTTTCGTTTCGCGTCCCTTTTGCGGTTTGCGTTCCTGGAGGTGTGTTTGCGATTCGCGATTGATTCGCGAATCGTTCGTGCTTCGAGTCAAAAACACATTGACTATCGCGAATCGTTCTCGTTCGTGCTTCGAGTCAAAGTCATGTTGACTGTCGCGAATTGTTCGACCTTCGTGTCTTGTTCGTGCTGCGACAAAATTGCAGGAGTTCACCATTTCTGACATACTACCCTTTATAAATGGCGAATTTTATTACATACTCCCGGGTTTACGCTCGGCTGGTATTACCCTTGCAATACCTATGCCGATTGATACAAGCCACCAAATTACAAACATGATGATACTCATACCCGATTGGTATCAAATTTTTTTAAAAAGTATAATACCAAGACCCGGCTGGTGTTGAAAATATCAATACTCACCCAACAATGGTTCAAACTTGGGACCAGATAAACTTCGGATGTCAAGCTAACAAAGTAGGCCAACCCCCGTTAGGGTTATTCTTAATAATGCTTCTTGGTTTCCAAGGGGAGGCTCGAACTTGAGACCAAAGAAACTTTGGATGTCAAGCTAACCAAATGAGCCAACTCCCTTGGGTTACTTATTTTTAATAGTGCATCTTGGTTTCCATGGGGGATTTGAACTTGGGACCAAAAAACTTTGGATTACAAGCTAACCAATTGAGCCAACCCATGATATTTATTTACTCTTAACAATGAAACAAGGTGATATGAAATTCTCAAAGTCTTTGCCCTAGCCTCATACTCTCAAAAGCATTTTAAACTGTTATTTAATGAAAAAACAAACATTGCAACTTAAAAGTATATAAATTTCATTTAAATGCTCAAGCTCCTCTCAAAAGCATTTTAAACTGTTATTTAATGAAAAAACAAACATTGCAACTTAAAAGTATATAAATTTCATTTAAATGCTCAAGCTCCCTTAGGAGTGAAACCTTAGCTTTTAGCAAATAGATCACAATAGCTTACCGTTGTTGCAGCAAAGCTAAAAACATAAAAGAAATGCAAGTTCGAAACTAAAAACATAAGGTATTTAAAAGATCTAGATCAACAATGCTAGAAGATGAAAAGGTTAAAAAGAGCACCAAGTTTTCTAAGCTGAAATTCATGTAGTATTCCTTAGAATCATCACAATAGCTTACCGCGATAAGATAGCTTGCCACGATCACGCAATATGTATCGCGACAAAGCTAAACAGCTTCGTAGAGAGTAAATAAACCTTAAAAATAGGATAACTGGCCATGCCGGTATGTCTAACCGGAATAGCCGGTCAGCCTAGGGCTTTTTCTATGCTTTGGGTTTTAGGGTTTAATCACCTCTCTTCTCCTGCTCTGGCAATGGAAGCGAGGGTTTAGCTTTGAGGTTGCTGTTGCTGCTGCTATGGCGATGAGAGAATTTCTCTCCTCCCCATAATCGCTGCTAGGAAGCTTCATGCAGCTTTGAGTGTTTTTGTTGCATTTGCAGCTCTTGGAGCATCCGTTGGTTGCTGCAGATTGAGTTTCAGTGAAGCGAGAGCTTGTAAATTGCCTTGGGTTTGGTGGTGTGAGAAGGTCTAGGTTGGGCAGGATGACAGATAAGGGAAAGAAGGCAAAAGTTGATGAAGATCAGGCGCCGGATCAGCTGGATTCGGAGCTTCTGGAGGCGATTGAAAAACTCCAAGACCTACAGGATGAGCTGGAAAAAGTAAACCTATTCTTTTTGCAGATTTTTTGCGCATTCCTGTTTGCTTTTGTAAATACAAACACATTGGAGGATATTGTATGTCATCGCTCTAAGATGATCCGTGGATTACACGGTCTTTCATTGTCAAAGATTTTAGCGTTTCAGGTGGCGAATGGACCAGGAATAATATCCATTTATGAGCCGAAATTTAATGAATGAGATGTTTGAAGCACCACGTGGCCTCCAGTTACTATTATCTTTTTTAAGCTAGGTTGGGAAATTCTACAGTGTCAAAACCTATACAACTATAGTGTAGAGATTTATCCTAGTCTGCTACAGTACAATGTTAGTTTTTTACTTTAGAATCGCGAACAATAAAGTGGTAGCATAAATATTCATACCGGTCTGCAGTTTGCCTATGCAAAATGTACGAAAGCCAATGGGGACACATGCGAGTCGCACCGAGTCTTTGGGGTGACTTAGTGAGTAGGAATGTCTGAGGAAGTGGTCGACTCCAGGCATGGTGGAGTTGATGATCTAAGACTTCGTGCGTGGACCTTTAATGCTGAAGATTCCGCGTGTTCGTTTTTATGTCGAGTACTATCCTTAGACTTACTTAACATCGATATGTTCACCACTAGTGCACAATGGCTAGCCTCTTACTATGGAATTTTGGGCCTTCTTATCTTTGCCGTTTAAAAGGTTCAGATGTGTACGATTACTGTTCAAATGAGAAAACATATTCCAGTTTCCTGGACCTCATCTTTTTGAATCAACGGAAAAAATGTAAGATTCAGGAATTGGCAGTTTTTTGTACAGGTTGCACAGTCTCAATACTCTAAAATGAACACAAAAAATGTAATTATAATGGATTTAGCAGTTTTCAAAGTGTGCATGAAGGTATTTTTTTAGTCATCAATCTGTAAGTTTTAAATTCATAAAGAGGAAACATGAGAGTGTAATTTGATTCTTGTGAATAGGAAATCAATTTAGGGACAGGACTACTCTTTGTATGTATGCGATTTTTGTGCCAATCAGAGCTGCCTTTTATGTATGGGGGAATGGATCCCCCAGTGACCTTCCCATTGGGGAATCCTGCCATAAAATATGGAAGGATGACCCTGTGGAAATGTCACGGGAAAGTGCCCTTTCTAAAAAAAGTGGGTATCACCTATGAGTTGCCTCTTTTCTCTCTCTGACCTCGAGTCTCACTCATGCTCTCTCTCTTGCCCTCCAAGCTTGGACCATCTATGATTCCATTTGGAGACCACTTCTTTTTTATGGCATGTTTTATGATTGTACCGGAGTGCTTCAATATCTTTATGACTCAAGCCATTATGGCACTTTTCCACACATGAATACACTTCAGAGATACAATGGGCACATCTTAAATGAATCGACAAGTTGATCAAGGATAAGGGCTATATCGGCCAGTGTCGTCGCTGGCCTCTGTTTTGCGCTAGTGACTATATCCTGGCTGAAAGAAGACTATGCAGCAAGAAAAGTTTGCACAAATAGCCAAGATATCTGTACTAACTTCGCTATTTGTTCATCATTAACCACTCATAGTATGAGAACATGCAGTTGCTTTTGCGATTATTATCCAAGCTGCATCCAACTGGTTCATTTTTATCTTTAGTGGTGCATTTTCGTTGTTGCACACCAGAAACGTCATTACATTCAATTTGTTCTTGCATCCATCATGGGTTTGCCTGGCCCATCACCTCTGGACAAGTATTAGAAACTCAGCATGTTTGTCTTTATATGCTAACGTGGACGTATGTTTATGCATGTCACCTGCACTTACCCTTGGGCACTGATGATGTGAGAATTGAAATTGTAATTATAGTGTTCTGCATGATGGATTTGATGGTCCAATACTTTGTGGGGTGACTTCATAGAGTTACAGATTGCACACCTCTTTGTTTTAATATTCAGGTACCAAAGAGTTAACATTGATATATTGTACAAGTGCAGCTTGGACATATCTAGAGGTGCAAATGAAGGATTTAGATGACATCTATTGTGTTGGTTTTTTCGAAGGGGGCTTGTTGTATTTACTTATGTTTTGAGTCCAACATATTTCGTTTTTCAGGTGAATGAAGAAGCTAGTGACAAAGTACTTGAAGTGGAACAAAAGTACAATGAAGTCAGGCGCCCAGTGTATAGTAAAAGGAATGAGATTATTCAAAGTATTCCAAACTTTTGGTTTACAGCAGTAGGTCCCCTGAGTTAGTTATAACTAGCATGCTTTTGATGCATCTGATGCTCTCTTAGTCTGATGCCAAAGTTACTGTGCCACAACTGTGACACTCCCTTGTATCTCAGTCTGCAGGTGGCCATTGATTCCCATTTGAATTGCTCATTTTTTTATGCTGATGTATTTGCTAAGATGTTTGCAACAACAACAGCTGCAAGTTTGCAACAACAACAGCTGCAATTCATTCATATTTAGCTCTTGTGACTCACGTTTTAGCTTGTTATTTATTCTGCTAAACTGCAAAAGATCTTGGATGTAGATTCTGAGCCATCCTATTCTGTGTGAGTTGGTGAGCGACGAAGATCAAAAGGCAAGTTTTCACCATGAACCAGATCACCTTTTTGGAAGTTAACTGCTTTGTGGATAAGTACAGATCACATACATTTTTTTTTGCGTTTATGTCAGCTGAAAATTCTCTTAAAATTGAGGCTTTTAATTGAGGATCAAGTTGCGCATCATGGAATTCAATATTTTTATTTTTATCTAATTTAATTCTTACAGGTTCAAAAGATTATTTGTTTGAACTTTATTTTCGGTTTGTCTCAGGTTCTCAAGTACTTGCATTCTTTGGATGTGGAAGATTTCAAAGACGTGAAGTCTGGATATAGCATCACGTTTGTATGTTATCGGGCCAATTCATATCATATATTTGCAGTCATATGCTTATCAAGATATTTGTCAATAAGGATCACCATCGTTATGCTTCACTCTTAAAGGCAGAAAGTCCAGTCAAGTAAACTACACGTTTTCTTTTTCAGTCATTCAAGCCAAATCCATACTTTGAGGATACCAAGCTTGTCAAAGTTTTTCGGTTCTCTGACAATGGTACCACATCGGTGTCAGGCACTTCCATTCATTGGAAGCATGGCATGGTATACAATCTGCTAAAACGAAGTTTTTTTTAGAATTTTTGTGAGTATTCCTGTTCAAAACAAGCCTGCAACAAATGTATTGAGTTCAAGTTCTTTGTGGTCTTTTGTGCTTTTTCTAGCATTGGTGATTATTTGGCTTTACCTGGAATTTGTAGGCAGTGAAGTCTCACAGGAAGATGTATCCTCGTAAACTTTTGCAATTCAGAATCTTGCTGTGCGTCACGTGCAACCACTTTGCTTTGCTTTTTATACAGTATCAACTCAATGTGGATCAATTGGAGCCTATTTGGACGCACATTCTCCATTTCAGTAGGTTGAATGGGGATCAGTAGACATAAATTTAATCTTAGCTTAACTTCATGACTGTTTTTTGCAACATAGGACTCTGTTTGGCCTTAAAAGTACTGGATTTTGCCCTTTGAAGTAGCTCAAATAGCAACGAAGCTTGAGTTTAGTCTAGTGCTATCTGCAAAAAGTCTTTTTCTAAGCAAGCGCTTCTTTGCTGTGGGGTTAATATTACTCGATGTAGGACAATGAAGGCACATTGGACGTTTTTTCTATTACAATGGATGCTAGTCATTATCTGGTGTCAGAAAGATGAGGTTTAGATTAGAGTAGTTGCTACACTATAGTGTGTTTTGGACAAGTTTCTTTTTGAATGACTTGCTTGGAATTTGTTGAAAGCACTTTTGTAGTGATTGAAGCTGTGTCAATCTGTATGGTAATTGAAGTGACGTTCGGCCGAATGTCCATTCAATTAGCATATAATTTTACTCGAGAATGTCAGTTCACTCACCGTATAATACTTCACTGGAGCTTTAACCAATTTATGCTAGTCTGTCGATTCTGACTACGGCAGGGGGAAGATATTGAGTTGATTTTGTTTTCTGGTTACAGGACCTAGCAAATGGAAGCGTAGCAGAAAAGCAAGGAAACAAAAGGCCTTTACCTGAGGAAAGGTTAGTTGCAATCTATAATGAATCTGTGTGGCTAGGTGAAAATTGATTGCTACTTTGCAAAAAGGTTGTTAATCTGAGAGTGAAGTTTAGATCTGGCGGTCGTTTCCACAATCATGGTTTTTTGAAACATTTCGAAACTAATCCAAGCGCACTATAATGAGAAACACTTGAGAAATAGGATTTGGGAAGTTGGGAAATTTCGTATAGTCAGAAAAGTAATTATCACTGTTAGTAACAATAGCTCATGTGAAGAGTGGGAGAAGTTGAGAGAATTGAGCGAGAGTTATCCGAACAAACTTAACAAAGTGAGAAGTGTAAAACAGCCTTTAAGTAAATGATAGGCCTTTTGTGACCGGGAAATGCCTTTCTTCATGGGGGAAATACTCCTGTGTGTCTGGAATGTTTTTCCACAGACTATTCTGCCACTTTCAAAAACATGGAATCATGAAAAAATTTGTCCCTGAAAAGAATATTGGGACCATAGCACGCTATTGGTAATTTTAACTTGAAATCTCTACTTCTAAGCATGAATTGCATTAGATCTTTTGAGTCTCTTTGAATGTAGTAGCATCCAACTATTACTGAAATTTGACAGTATCAGCTATTGCTTTGACCTTTTTCTTTGCTATTAGGGTGTGTAGGTTTGTTGACATGTAGAGCCAAGTTGTATATTTTGTAATCGTCTCCCTACTATATCTTGATATTGATACTGAGTGCCTGCATACTTTGATCATGCAGCTTTTTCAAGTGGTTTAACGACAATCCAAAGGACAGTTCTGAGGCTATTCAAGATGAGGTATTTTAGAATTTCAACTACATCTTTTAGATGTATGTTTGTGGATGTGACCCTTGGGCCGTGACGAAGTGGGATGTCATAGCATCTGCTACGTGCTATACATGGAGTTGTTGATCTGAGACTTTGTCTTTGGAGTCCATAAGGTTGAAGATTGCACTCCTACCTTTGTTATGTTGGGTACCAGACATAACATTGATATACAGATATTGAGGGTCTCATTACCAAACTTTTCTGCTTGACTTCTGTTTTAGAATGCCCTTCAAGGGTAAGGCAAAGTCCAAGGAATTTTAAGAAATTTGTACTTAGAAGTTTTTGCTTTGCATGTATTGTCATCAATATCAACCTTGAGTTATTTTAATTGCTATTTATGCAGGTGGCAGATATAATCAAGGAAGATCTTTGGCCTAACCCACTCAAGTTCTTTAACCATGTAAAACTCCACTCAATGTTCCTTTCTTGTAGCCACATTTTTGTATCTAATCTTTCTGCAGGCTTTTCAGAGTTTGTTCTTCCATTGTTGAGTGGTATGAATCTTTTTCTGTGTATCTTTCAATTGGTTGCTGCCAGGATGCTGATTCTGATGACTATGAGGATGGCAATTCTGATGATGATGATGATGAAGAAGATGATGATGAGATAGTAAGTGCTTAGTGAAGTTGCTACTCCCAAGAAACTTCTATCCATGTTTGGTATTTTGATAATCTTGATTCCATTACATTTTATTGACATGGATGCCAACTGGACTACTTGATCGATGTCTCAGGAAAATGGTGCTGATGGGTTTGAGGATGATGAGCCAGATGACGATGACGACAACGAAAGCTGAGCTGCTGAGTTTGCTGTGAACGATAAGTAGATATCTTGTTTGGTCACCTAATTCCAAATATCTATGACCTTCATCAGCTTAGATCCGAAGTTGTATCTGCTATCTTTGGCAGGAAGCAGACACGAACGAAACGAATCTGCATCATGTAAACTATTGTTTTAACAGTTCTGTTTTTACATTTTGCTAAGATTACTGTAGCTTAGGTTAATGTTAGGAATATTGGCAGGAATATAGCATACCGAGGGAGAGTTATATGCAACAATTAGGCACAAGACAACTGTTATCAAGTTCGGTTCCACAGTATTACCAATTCCTGACAACCCTTTGCATGTTTTTATAATAACATGCTTTGAGATGGCAGATAGTTGATTGCAGATGAGCTGTGTGAAAATCAGCTCTATTTATCTTGCATGATGTTGGTCTAACTTCTATTGGTGCCTCCAGATTTAGCAGATGTGCACATATAGATGTGTTTATTCTTACACAATTTATTTATAGGTGGTCATGGTAGTCATGTGGTTATCTGTGAACTGCTGAAAGCTGTTTTGGCTTGTGAAATATTTTGTAAGTAATTTCAGATTTTGGTCTGGTTCAAGTCAAAATTCGAATACCTTTCATTTGTTTGAAATACTGTATTATTTGTTTCAATTTTGATTTGTTATTGGCTTCTGAAATCAAGTGTTAAGTTTAATTGGCGAGAGAGGTTACAAGAGAACTCGCCTGGTTGTTATATATTTGGCATGGTGTTTGATTATGTAGTATAGGCATGAAGACCCAATTATGTGCTAGCTAAAGCATCCTAAAGCTTCAATGTGTTCAACTGAGGCAATATCAAGGTCGTCTTTTGTATCATGATCTGCATATGTTGACTCCAGAGCCTTGTTGGCATAGTCTGCATGTATTCTCAATCCAGAGCCTTGTTTGCTCCTTAGAAGCCCGTTCTGACCAGATCCAGTCGGAATGTACTGTACGTTCTGGAATGTGTACTGGGTCGGAATGCTGTATATATATGCCAAAACCAAAGGTACTCAATTACCTGCTGGCCACGATCTTCCTTCCTTTTCCAAAAAGTATTTCCTTCTGGTTGATAATTGAGGGACACATCTTGATAATACATTGATCGAGAGCTAAAGACTTGAGATATCTAAGATGTATGCAAAAACTCATTCAACCTTGGCAAGGAAGTCATCGCTAACACATAGAAGTTCTTGATCTAAGCAGTCAATACAATTGTTGGTGCACAGAATTGTGAATATATTGCAGTGAACTATTCATCTGCTATAACCTGATCATTAGAGCAAATAAACAGCCAGAGTAGAGGAAGGCAAGACCTGCAGGCTCATAATACTTGCACAGATCAGTAAGTTTACATAAACTTCTACAACATAAGTTAGGAACCCTTTTGGATAATACGTAGCTCCTTTGAAATGCCATTCGTTTATTGTTGCACATAAGTTTGGCAAACACGTTTTTAAAGTAGAACTCTCTAAATAATTTCTGTTAGCAGAAAGGACCACTTTCTATGTTTATATTCCTTACAAAATATTATATCAATATAGTCACCTTTGTAACCCTGAAATTTCTTCACTGCAAGGCACACGCACATGTGCGAATATCATACATTCATTATTTATTATTATGGGTAATCTTTTTTTTTTTCCAGTTATATTATTGGCGTAAGAAATTATGTAATGTTTTGAAATATTTTTTAAAGATTTTTTGAATTTTTTTAGCAAAGACGTAATTTTCAATTTTACATATCATAACCCAAGATGCAGTGCTAAAAGTGCTTATTAATTATTGGTTTTGTAGAATTTGGCTGAATTGGGATTTTGACATGGCAAACATGAAATACATGAAACACTTCTGTTGAGGAATATAGGACATCAACGAATAGAGTGGAATCCCAACTTTCAAATCTAACAATTATCAGTTGCGGTATGCGTGAAATTTTCTAGAGTATAATTTCAGCAATTTTTTGCTTGTGCTCCATGTTCACTTTTGTGAACAACCATTTTTTATAACATTTTGTATGTACCTTCTGCAATCTCGACCTTTTTTCCATCTTCCTAAATGCTGCCGCTGGTTGGAGCCTTTTGATCTTTTTGACATTATGCAGATTTATCATTGGTATGGTTGTTTTTCCTATTTTCTTTAGCCCATCTGGAGTGTGTTCATTGTAGATAAAACTATGTAAACTCTTCTAAGTTCCACACTGACATGCTTAGTCTGTATGGAACGAATGCAGTATACTGCTGTTACCCCTTGAGAAATTTTTGATTGTGATATAATGCAGGTCCTGAAATTTGAAAGCAGAGCCTAAGCCAGTGCTGTATGGGCTATAATGTTTTTCTGCATCACTTGCTGTATTGTATAGTATGTTATATTATCATGATTCCTTTGGACAGTTTTCAAAGTTGTATATATGGTAGTTTTGAGAAACAATCACTTTGTCATTCCAATATAACCTGGATTGTTATTGAAATGTGACTATAAATATTGTTCTTCCAATCTTTGAAATAAAGAGGAAAACTACTGGATATGTTTATGTTGTCACATATAGAGCTATGGATAAACTATACAAGCCAGAAAATTTGCAGGAATCCAAGCGCTAAAGTGACCGTCGAGATCGTACTGGATGCAGTGAGACTAGTAGAGAAAACGGAAAGTCTCATTGGATGAATAACAAGAAACAAGCTAGATTCTTTAATCTTTGATGTACTCTCTCTCTGTTGTGGAGGGACTTATTCATTTGTTAAGACTTATTCATCCATTTGTTAAGACTTATTCAGACAGTCTCTTTTATTGATATACTACTAGGCATACACTTGGCTTTAATTCTTCATGAATATTGATGTATCACATTCTTTGTGGTTGAGATGTTTATTGTGGTCATGAAGGTGCATGCCGAAATCCCGGCTGCTGCATAGTGACATTTTGAAGCCTTGTGCTCCAAACTTTGGAAGGATTTCTCTTGGCCATATTTGTGAACGTGTATATAATGACTTTGCAAACTTGTTGAAAACCTTAATAATGTGAAGTGGCTCAATTGTTAAAGGAAAATTCATTAAGAAGAACAAAGAGCTTAAAGCTTAAGTCATCAAGAACAAAGAGCTTAAAGCTTAAGCTGTGAATGAAATGATTATGTTTGAATTCCCCTCTCGAGAAGAGGTGGTTTAAAATAATAGAAAGTAGATCATCATTACATAGTTTATCTTGTGTACTTGAACTTATTTTCATACACTACTCTTTCATCAATACCAATGAGGACTTGAAAGGAAATAAACATTAGATACATAAAATGAAAGTATCTGTAATTCTAAAGCAAAATTTGGAACTTCTTGTCTAGAAACACGCTAAGTAAAATATGCACCAACCTCATTACACTCCAAGGAGAAGTTCAACAAGTTTTTTATTAGTGAAGTCCACACGAGCATCCCCACTCACACACCCTTTAGAACCATTTTCCAAAAATAGCAATTTTGCCCCCCACTTGAGCCACATGTGTTGATCTAACATATGTCAAAACCTTATTTGAGCCGACGTCAAACCATCACCTTGTGTCAATAAGCAAATCCATCTACATGTTTAAGCTTCGTGCATTTTTTTTACAATGAGATACATGTGGTGGAAAGTGTGATCTAGCTAGCATGAGATGGTATGAGGGTTTAAGCTCATCTTTTTAATCTGATGGAAGTGTAGTTGGCATAGACCACAACATAATTGCTCATGTCCACATTTTGAAATACCACTAGTTTGTCCTCTTTTGGTTGATTCTTTGTTTTATAGTGGCTTTGAACTCAATATCAAAGCTGTTAGTTATGTCTAAATTTCAAATAGATGATACATAGAGTTAGACACTAATGCAGATTATAGACCCCTCATGGATGTTATTTTATGGATTTTGTTTATACAGATAAATGACAAATAAATAGCATAACTCATGTCATTGAGTGGTGTAAAAATTCATGAGCGCATGTGAGTGCACAAAGGGTATAATCATGGCATTTTCGTTAATTAGCTCAGGTTCACATTCATATCTGAGGTGTTTCACCCGTTCAATGTAATCTCAAACCATTTCCCGCTTTCCCATTTAATTTTACTTAAAAGAAAGAAAAGGTGTTCCATAAACTTCCACGGTTTGAACCGTGTGATAAGGGCTCTTTTAACAACCTCCCAATCTGTATGCTCAATTTCATCTTGATTATAGAACCAATCTTGTGCTGGGCCTGTTAAGGCCATAGGAAAAAGCTTAAGTTTATCTTGAGGGAAAAGTTCGCCACAAACTTCATAGGATTCAGCATAGATATGAAAAAATGTAATTGGATCTGTTAATCCATTGTATTTGGGTAGATCCAAATGGGGTGCTTTTCTAACAATGATTGGATTGACAATTTGAGGAGCACCTCCAGGAGCAACTCCAGGGGCAACCATCTTTAAAATTTCAAATCAAGCAGACAATGAGATTGGGTCTAGATTTTTCAATCAAGCACTATCTCAGATCAGATCTGCTAGATCTATTCCACTTTTCAAGAATCAGATCATGAAAAGGATTTCGAAATTCAATCAATCGATACTAAAAAAATGAAAAATTTCTCAGAATCCAAATCAGACTATATCAGATTTGACCCAAATTTTGGTAGAGCCTTGATCTGGAAAATTAGAATCTAAAAATAGTATTGGCAAAGGTTCCCTAGGCGAAGATTGGCTTTGCAAAGGTTCAGCAGTGCTATTTTGGAAAAAAAAAACTCTCTGATCAACATTTCTAACAATTTCTACGAAAATAACCTTCGCCGAACTCTCAGATACAAAATTTGACACTGATAAAACTAGGGTAAACTCGGCGAAGGTTTTTGAAACAAGAAAACACAATTTCTATAGTTTGGTGAGGGTAAAAATCAAGATTTTCTATGATCTGGACAAGAAGAATCTTCGTCGAACTCAAAAATAGTATCTTACCATAAATAGAATGTTCTGGAAACTCGACGAAGGTTTTGGAGAAGGATCAATGGTATTTTTGCAAAAAAGTGATTTTTTTGGCAAAAATATGGCAATATGACAACTGATCCTCTAAAAACAACATTTTATTTTTGGTATTATTCTTTGCCAACCTGGCAGTAGATAGATCTGAATCACACCTATGCACAATGAATCAGACGAAGGTTCTTTTTATGTATTTTTAGGGTTTTGATGATTTTTTGGTGTTTTTTGACGATTTTTTTGATGTTTCCAGAAATCTGCTGGGAAGGATTGTTCGCCCTTCACACTGAAGGTTCTGTGATCAAAATCGAAGGTGTCTGCAACTCGGCGAAGGTTTCCTAAAAGAGGGTAAAAAGTTATTAGCTCTGATGATGATTTTTGCCTCTTTTTAATCAAAATCTGGCAGATTTGATCGATTTTTGTTGTTTTTTCTGATATCTCAGATCCAAATGGATCTTGGGATTGGTGATCTGAATATCTTTTCCTATTCTACAATTAGATTAGATTTCAAACAAGCAAATCCACTCAAATCAAGCAAAATCACTCCCAAACTAACCGTAAATGCAGATTTAACACTATTCATGCAACGACAAGATGCCTAATGCAAGCTAACCATCCACCAAACATGCTGCAAACTGAAAAATTGGCGTAGCTCCCCGGCAATGGCGCCAAAATTGGAGTGGATTTCTTTCTTTGCCTAGCCTCAAACCAAGATCTAGTCAATTTAGCATCAAAGAGATGAAGTTAGTTGTCAAGCGTAGATTTGTTCCCATGAGAGTGATAGTATAGTTCAGATTTCAGCATGAATGAAGATCCACATCTAACTCTAACATCCATTAACCCTAAACATTAAACATCCATTAACACTAGATCCACAACAAAGATAGCTTACTCTTTCTCTCTCTTCTTTTCTCTCTCATAAAAAGTATAATAACATGCAGTCCCAATAACATTCAGATCCAACATTTAGCAAATCCAAAGAAAGCATGAGAGATGGAGGAAAAGTGATAGAGAGCAAAGACATCATCAATCCATTTCACAAGAGAACCAATCTGCTTTATTGAAATGAGGAAATGAGCATGTGTAGGAACTCGAGTTGGTCCTTTTTTATAGTAGAGAGGAGGACCCTGACCTCTGAATCCTATTGGTCCATTTTTGCCTCCCCAATTATTCAAATTTAAAAAAGAGTGGGAACCATCCAAATTGGAGGGAAACCCAACTTTATTCACTAACTTGACATTTAGGACCTACGACATTAAAAGTCCTGCAAAAAGGCCTAAAGTCCTTTTATTGACTTGTAACTAATCAAATAACTATGTGATCATCGGGTTGGACTTACACACGCAGGGTGCCAAATCCCTCTCACTTATTAACTAGGGATAGGGTTGCCTTGGGATCCGCAAACCCTCCAACAGAATCCTTTGAGGTTGATCATGAATAGCGAGTTCGCGTTCGTTTCTTTCTCATCCTTTGTCAAGTAAATTGCATAGTTTGTTAGTAGAATCAATATCTGTCTGATTAGGTGCTCTACATGATCTTCATCCATCAATGGATCTGAACTACAGGGTAACCAATCCTATAGTTTTTACTTTCAAATGTTAAGTTCTAATTATTTGAAGATCATTGAATATTTGGCCATCTTCAATGACTTCCACGAATTGGCATTTTTGAACAAGTCTATAAAAATACACCATGTTTTCAATAGTCTGCAAAAATGAACTTATTGTTGCACAATTCACATTTTCCTAGCTCTCGAAAAATGCAACAATTTCCAGAAAATACTTTCTTTTCAAGTATTTTTGAAGAAGTGAACTCTCTTTGTCATTTTTTTTGCATTTTCCCAAAATGCGACAAAACAGTCACTTCAACAAATGAACTATTTTCAACAGGAGAGAATGAGAAAATTATTTATTTCAACGAGAAACGTCTCCAGCCACTTTTCGAAATATGCAAAGTGCGAGAAAAGATGCGATGTTCTTGTCCACGTCAGCGATCCCAAGTCGTTTGACCTATGTATTCATTGTATAGCTGTCATTCTGTCATTGTAGTTCAATTATTCCCCCAGTACAACAAAGTACATAGTTAGATGACAGACATTTATTGTAACAGATACAAGGATGCGGCGTATAAATACATCTTCCTCACGCATTCTCCATGATCCTCCGCCAACAGAGCGAATGATATCGAGCATCCAAGTTACGCCTCCATTGTTGGCTGTAACACATTCAGTGTTGTTCAAGCTTTCATTGTCATATAGAAGCAACACACTCTATCATCTGTGTTTAACGTAGATCTATGATGTTGTGATTTTATTACACTCTTATTGCTTGTTCACACTTGTTCACTCACTCTGATCAAAACACAGACGTCCACGACTCCTTAGTTTCTGATCAGACGACGACTGTCTTTGAAGCCTGAGAAACTTTCATTATCACAACGCACTATCACTCTATTCTGAACTATACTTCTTAGTAAAACCCATATGTAGTATTTCCACTACACCTACATCTCTTCGGTGGACTATACTCATTCATCCGTTTGAGTATGAATTTATTTTTAAGATCCTGTTGGTAAGAACGCTTGAGTTGTGATTATAACTTTGGATTTACATTCTTTTAGATTGTTCTTGCTTCTAACAGCCCATAATAACGGGAGAGTTGTTCCACAACTATTTTCTTCTACCTCCTACAAAGTTTGCATTGGCATGGTGTCGGGTGGCACATAGCCAGGGAGAGCGAGCGACATTGCTAGGAGCCAGGAGAGGCAAAAGATGCTTCGACAATCGGCTTAGATAGCAGGATGGTGACCTAGGGATGGGTCAAGCATACTTGGAGGTAGGTGGCATGGAGTGTACCTAGTGGTGGTACATATCCTGAGGGCATGGAGTGCATTACGAGGTGATGTGGATCCAGCATGCCCATGGTTGTGAGCCGATAGAGATGGAGATGGTTGCTCAGGGAGTGACAGTTGATACTTTGGCAAGTGATCAGGTGAGCTGCATGTTGGAATTCTAATCTTCTCCTACTCATCCCTTCGCCCTCCTTCTACTCTCAAGAATTATATCTCTCTGAATCAGTCTGCAATATACACGCAAAGTCGAATCAGGCAGAACCGCAAGGCCATCACCAGATTACGGTCTGATAGAAGGGAACCGTTCTCTTGCACACAAACACGGTTATCAGAGACAAAGGATCACATGGCTGTCCAAGACGCCTAACGCTTCGCAATCTTGCTGTTACGGCAGTCTCAGACTCCTACTCTGATAACTCAAAAGGATAACAAGCTGTTGATTCCGTTCCCTAGTCAATCCATGTTCCTAAAATCGCAGTTACTACTGTGTTAATTGTTTTTCTTACTGTTGGTAAAGACATCATTTTTATCGTAATCACCTCTCGTGTTCTGCTTCCGTCACGTCCGTTGTAATCGTAATTAATCGTAGACCAAGCAGACCATCGTTCATACACCAACACTGCATGGTTATACGCACAATTGTCTCCAAGTTGGCGTCACGTGTTGGTGAGATAGGCTCCTTGGTGGGAGGCCTATGTACTGGTCAAATCAGAGTTGGCAACATCAAGCATGGGAATTCGAGCCTACATGGGATGTATGAAGTAGATCATCATCAATATCTCTGAGAGATGGGCGAGCTACTAAGGTATAGCCTATGGTGATATTTGCGTACATTCATTTATTGGGTCCTTGGTAGACTCTTGTGCTTGGAGCATGGGGAATGAATGGAGATCAGCTTTCAGGACCTATTGGATAGATGGATATGCTTGGACGTGAGGGCATCCAGGTTACAAGTGCGGGCCATGGTCAGGGACTTGATTTGGGGACCAGTGGTGTAGCAGCGGATCTACAGGTGACATGTGCTGGTACGACATGATACCACAATTTGCACAAGCCTGGTCATGTACTATGACGTATTCGTGTTGGTGCTACGTCGAAAACAAAGTAGTCAGTTGGATGCTCATTGACTTGTCATTATGTCTACTAGCTGTCTATCTGTTGGGGTACAATCTTATGGTGGTAGTAAGATTTCCTCAGGTTGAGCCTCAGTCACTCATTTATGTCAGCTTTACAGGTTTGTGCTTGTAAGTGTTTGATAGGATGTCAGCCTAGCTAGATGGAGCATGTAAGTCTCATGGTGACAGTGGGATTTCCTCAGTTTGAGCCATGTCGCTCATGTGGTCCACTTGTGGTCAAGTCAGATTGGGGACAAGTCAGTTGGTCGAAAGTGTGGTAGACTCTCTATATGAGCATTGTGGTTTTGATACTTTGTGTGCCAAACCTGGTGGTTTGATGGTGTGCTTGAGTGCGAGTCAAGTACAAGGTAGCAGGAATATGCATAACATCACTCCAGATGCTACTGCAATATATTTCTTTACTCCTACTACATTTGAGCTTAAGGGAGAGTGATCTGATATGTTTTTATTGTAAGCTCGAAATGCAATATTGTAACTAACTATACATATCTTCAGTTTATCAGGATTTACAGTTTTCAATAGTAATCGGGACTGGACCCGCACTTGTTATATCAGCTAGTCATTTGTCCCGTAGCCAACTACTTGGGTTAGCCGAGTAGCCACACATAGGAAAAGTTAGCCTATACAGTGTTATTATAGTACTTGCTATACTCGGGGGCATGTCCTGAGTTTGTCGGCGGTCGAATTTGGCCGACCTTAGTTTAGGCCAATTTTAGGACACCTGTCTTTTCATGTAGTTGTGAATACTCTATATGTACAGTTTCTTTGGTAATACAGTTAAGCTTTTGTTGTGCCATCTTTGAGAGCTTGTGAGGAGTGTCTATGGTGATTGATTTATGTGATCTGCATACTACACTAGATCCTAACAGGATTTTAACACTTTCCCCTTTGCCTTGATAGCTTTGAAGAATCTTGTTCCTCAATGTGAGCAATCTTGAGGTGTTCTTAGACTCATAGATAGTCTTTAATGTATCCAAAGCATCCTTGGGAGAGACACATTCTCCTATCTCCTTAAGAATCTCATTGGACACAATCATCTTGATGTAATGAAGTGCCATTCTAGATCTCTTCTTAAATCTCACATTCTCTTGAAGGACTTAAGACTCCTCATCAATCCCCATCACAATGTCTATGAGATCTCGAAGGACTAGAATTGATTCCATCCTCACTTTCCATATATGATATTTTGATGAAGTCCATCTCTCACTAGCTTTCAAAAGAAATGCTCCAATTGAAGCCATAACAATATTTTGTGGTATACAAAGTACACATGTGTGAAGTGTGATCAGAGGTGATTTTGCACATGTGCAATTTTATAGTGATGTACAAAGTTTTATCAAGATCCACTAAGGTCTTGGTCACTATTTGAGTCACTCTCCTCACCAATGTCAAATTGCTTGAAAAGTTATCTTTGTTCAATTCACCAAGGTTGAAGCACTTAAGCTTGAGCTATATATCACCTTTCTCATATCCAGACACTACTTTTAGACTCTCTTAGGCCTAAATCAATCATGAATCAAACATCAAGGATGGAACATAGATTGAATCGCTAGAATTCTACACATCAAATCTAGCTATTTTGCATCTAGATTGACAATTGCCTTTGAACACCACAATCAAACTAGCATTTACTGATCCCCATGGCTTGTCACATGTGTGGAAAGTACAGTTCTATTATGAGGTTCAGTTCTACTCAATAGACCCAAAGAACATCACATTAATCAAGCATGTATTCCACTTGCAAGAGCAAAATTGCCAAAATCAACATCAATCTTGATCTCTCAAAAGTGTATGTACAAATGAGCTCCAAATCCATACCTAATGGGCTCAGATCTTAGCACAGACCTAACCCTACCATCTTATCCCCTAATCATGGAATCACACCCACTTGGTGGTTGGATTGGTGTGTCACATGTAGTGTCCCCAAATTTTCTTAAAATTAGCCTATAATTTAGGACCTTGATTTTGGGGCTCAATTCGGCCACCTCTAAGCATCTAAATAGATTTCAGTCACCTTTAAATCAGTACCTAAATAAATACAAGAGTGTGTGACATTTGGCCATCCATAATGGTGCCATTGGCAATAAACTACTAGCTATCTTTTACATATTTTATCATCTCTCTGAGATTCACTTGAACTAGTTTACCCTAAACTTTTACTTAGAGTCTTTTTTCTTCTTCTACTTGCTTCTCTAATGTAGTTAATCATTAGTTTGCCAAATAACATTCATGAAACAATTTCATCCAAAGATAGAAATCCATACTACAATTTATCAATCTTTTTACTAGCATTTGATTGGTCCAACCAAGGTTTGAAGACATCAACATGGGCAAAAAGATCAGATTGGCTTTCTACAAAGTTTGTTTGGAAGCTTCAATATCACATAGATCTCTTGCATCTAATTTGTCAGATAATATAGAAGGATCATCATTGTCGAATTGTAGCTACATTCATATTGCAAGATTATTGTTGGTAGTGCACGCTAACTTCAAGTAGCCTACTCAATACTTAGGAGCAAGCTATGCACGTCCTTGTACTATTTCAAAGGGAAGGAGACTTTAATCTTTATGCCTAAAGTAAAAATAGTGTTCCCTAAAATAACTACTAACCAAAAGTTGAGAGCACCTCTACTCTCCTAAAGCAGTCTCCAAATTTTTAGGCACTTCCTTTAACTTTGAATTCTTCAAATGCAAGGTTGAACACGTAGACTTGCCTTTGAGAGGGATGGCCAAAATATTGATGGAGCACCTTAGAGCCATGTGCCATGACCCAAAAATAATCACTCTAGCCATCCATATTTTCGAAAGTTATGTCCTTCTAAGGGAGTTGAGGAATCTGCTATGTTGAATAGTGGCTTCAGAGAGGCCTTCAACCCGCCCTCTCGATGCCCTTAATTCCAAATTAGTGAAGTGTTCATGCATGTTTTGTCACCATGGGGGGCGTAGCAAGTTATTGTAATGGCAATTTCCTCAGTTACATAGGAGATGCCAGATCATTTTGAAATTGATATTGATAAAATGATATGCCTATTCATGTTAATCCCCTAATTTGCTTAACCTTAACCTACATTTGTGACTATCTAGAGGTACATAGATTACTTGTATTTATAATTAGTATGGATGATTAGTTTATTGTGTGAATTCAGCAAACGGTCATTGTAGCAATCTCTCTCTCTCTCTCTCTCTCTCTCTCTCTCTCTCTCTCTCTCTCTCTCTCTCTCTCTCTCTCTCTCTCTCTCTCTCTCTCTCTCTCTCTCTCTCTCTCTCTGATTCACTTGAACTAGTTCGCCCTAAACTTTTGCTTAGTTTTTCTACCCGCTTCTCTAATCCAGTTACTCATTACTTTGCCAGATAACATTCATAAAACAATTTCATGCAAAGATAGAAATTGGTACTAGACCCCTTTATACAGACCATCTGTTGTCTGTTTACTATATGCTTATTCTAACTGTTTCCAATTTGGAACAGAGAGTAGCTAGCCAGTCCTTGAAATTAAACCTAATACATGAAATCCAATTCGAAGCAGCATGATGATTTGTAGAGCTAAAGATTTTTCAAATCCTTTTGCTGCAATGATCTATGAATTAGCAAGTACTTTTTCACCATTTTTCATAACTTATAGAATGTAGTTATAATTACACAGCTAAAGTTGTAAAATTTATCGTCTTAATTGAGCACCACCTTTCAAATTTCTGACTTCAAATTGGAGCCAAATGACAATAACAAACACAACAGCCGCTGTTAGCCAATATTTTCGCACAAAAAATTGGGCTATTTTTACAGATTTAAAAAAAAAATGAGCATGAAAGAACCGTATATTAATAGGAAAACTGCACAAATTTGCCCATAGATAGGGGTCCCAGCCCACCCAAAATGTGGCTAGAGAAAATTTTGAGGCCTTAGAAATGGCCCATAAAATATTTTACGGCCTTAGAATTGGCCTAATTACGCAAATTATGATAGCTGGCATTGCCACACAAATTTTCCAATGTTTTGTGTTTTCTTTTTACTAATATAGAAAGATACCGATTGCGTTTTACCGGGTGCCTTAAGGAAGCCCAAGTCATGAGTGCCCGACAACAGTTGCTAATGTCAAAAGGAAATTGACTCACGAAAACGGACAAAGTATGGGACAAGGGAGATTTTTGGCAAGTGGAAACATGGGCAAATTGCAAACTCTCAAGGCAATTTGTTGAACGGCATCCCGACAAACCACCTCGACAGCTTGAACCATGGGCCATGGACACGCAAAAGAAAAATGCAAATAAGAGGCCAAACTTGCTTGATAAAAATGTCCTACCTAAAAATGGTAGGGGTTGACCACAAGTAGCCATAAGGACTACCCAATTAAGAATGACAATCAAGTGAAGTACTTACCCCATTTAAACCACCCACAAGTGCAACAAGGAAAGGTGGCCCACACAAGTGGTACCCTTGTACCCAGTGACCCAACACATCTTTTCTAAAAAGGGAAGGGTACCATTCCAAGTCAAGTCACAAGTAAAAGACTTGTACAAAATGGGACACATGTCATGAAGGGCTTGAAGGATGAAAAGATGGCATTATGAAGGGGAAGCTTTGAGGGATCTCTATAAAAGGGAGGGGTCTTCTTGAGGCTAAGGTCTACGTGAAGGGAATGTGAGAGTGTTGGGTGCATTGGAGGTGAAGCCAAAGGGGGAGGATGTAAAAGAGAGCGTGAGAGTGTTGAGAGTGTTGCTTGTTAATGAGTGCTAGTGATCCATGGTTGAGAGGATGCTTGTGGGAGAGATCAATGTGTAACGAGCTTGAGAGTGCAATATTCTGGTTTGGTTGAAGTATTTTGAGCATTGGGTAGCATGTATTGGTTATGGTGGATAAGAGAGGTAGTATGCTTTGTGAAAAACTACGTGAGGTAAGCCGAGAATGGTGAAGGTGTACCTCGAGGGAGGAGTCTTTACAATCTGTTATGAGCATGGTAGTTGGGGATGGTTATGCGCCCATGCATAAAGTCTTTGATGTTGTCAGAGATGGCTTTGTTCCCCACATTTCTATACCCACAGTCTCACCTGTGTTCCTTAATGATTCTGTTGCGGCCATTCATCCAATTGTTGCTACAAGATCCTATCCTATTTGATTGAATCCATTGAGAATCAGCCCTGCCACTGACCCACAAACCCTCTCACCACTCACTTGCTTAGCTGTTTGAAGCGTGCCATCATTGCATCCTAACTCACCTCCAGATGTCCGTGCAAAAGCAATCAATTATGGTGAAGTCTCTAACCCGCTGACGGTCCCGATCCAGAAGAGGTTCTGGGGCGTAGATTGGTCTTTCCAACATCATACATGTTCCAGAGAATGTGGTTGACCAATGATCCAATCTAGGGGTAGCTGACAGGGTGGTAATAGCAGATTCAGGAGGCATCATCGCGTTTAGTCGTGAAGACAATAGCTGTAGTAGCGAGTTATTTCCAGATAGTCACGAGCTAGTATGGGGATGCATTTGGCTCCCTCTTCTCCATTTTACACATTTTGTCAGGAGTGACTCAAACCAAGTATTGTTTGGTGGCAAGAGTGGAAGGGAAAAGCCCTTAAGAAGAGGGAGGCCTCGTGAAAGACTCATGGCTTGACGGTTCTTCGAGGCACCCGGTTTTCCCTTTTTCACATAAGGTATACTTCTTGGATCCTCTCCAAAGCATGGTTTTTGATTATTCTTAAGTTCTTGTGTTGTGTGATATGAAGTCGTTTTGTGAAATATCGTTGGCATGGCTAACCTAGCACCACTTGAAATTGTCTTGGCTACGTTTTAATTAGCATTGTTATGGATCTTCCTAATGACGATATTGTTAACTAGCATGCTAATTGTATTTCCTCACATTAGGTTCATGATTATCGATGGTTGAAAGTTTTACGTTTTACGTGTATGATGCTTATTGTGTAAAGGTGTATTGGACATTGTATTTGGCAATGAGTCGGTTTGTGTGTACTTGAGTCACTGGCTCGACCTCTTTGAAATAGAAGAGCGGGTTGTCCACCATGCGTGGTTGAAATACACCACCTTGGTTAGGGGTCAACTTAGTCACATCCATCATTGGAACTGCCTAGCGAAATACCTAGGCCTAACGGTTGGCAAAATACCACCACCTATCAAACAAGGCGGCACATATAATTGGCATAGAATCGAGAGTGTAGTTACACCTCCTTGCAGCCGTACATCTTGGGGCCTGGAAAACCCTCATTGGCTGGGGAGCACGGAGAGATTGAGATGGCCCTCGGGATTGGAAGCGGTATCCCTCAATCACTCACGTAAGGGCAGTGTGGTCTCTTCCCCTTTTAGGGTTTTCTAGCGAGGCCAATCCCCCGTCAGGAATTTCCCCTAACAGCCGCTCTGGGAGTTTGAATTTCTGGCTTTGCAACCATTGTTTGGCCTCCCAAATGCAAGCCCACCTGAACCACTAGGTAGCAACTGTGCAGAGGCGTGCTACCGTGGGTAGTTGGTACTGAAGACCTACTACCCTGGTAGCAGACCCTATGGACAGGCGTAATTGGCCTTCAACCCCTTCAACTGGCCTCCAATGCTTTCTGTTTCAATGGTAATTGGCCTTCAAGGCCTCTTCCCTAGAAAGTTGCGGCTCGGTAGGTACTGAAGGCCTACTACCCTGGTTGCAGACCTTGTGGACGGCTGCTACCGGGCGTAATTGGCCTTCAACGCTTTTTGTTTCAGTGGTTAGTGGCCTTCAAGGCCTTCTTCCATGGAAGGTAGCAGAATATGGCAGTGAACAATGGAGTTCACATCCTATGAACATTCAACACTTGTCCGCTATCACTCCTCATGCCAATTACGGTTCAAAAACCAAACTTGAATGAGTTTTGACAATTTCACTGAATGAGTTTTGACAGCTACACTATTCTAGAAGACATATACATATACAAAATCAAAAAGAAAAGAAAAGAAAAGAAAGAAAAATGGGTGGCAATGGTGAGAGTAAGCCCCGTTCTGTTAGAGGGATAGGTGATGTTGATCCCTGGGTGCATGACTGTTGTATACATAGCCAGCTGCCTCCCGTGCCACAGCGCTCATTCAACTATTGGCACAAGGCCAAGGCTGGGCACCCGAGGAGGTTCGGCCCTTTCGGGCTGGCACTCTCTGCCTTCGCGGCCATAGGAACAGGCACACGGGCTCGGGGACTTTCGCTCGGCCATTTTTGATCAGGATGATAGAGAACTGGCCCCCTGGCTGTGAACAGAGGGGGCGCTTGGCTGCCCCCACAACACTTGTCAATGGGGGAGACTTCTCGTTTGCTTGGCCGAAGCACCCTTTCACCATTGCCAGATGAAAGACACTGCATGCGTTTAGAAATATAGAGGGTTTATGATGCGGAGTAGGAGTACTTATGGGATTTTGTTTTTCACACGTCGTCGTCATCTTACGTCATCGTTCTTGCTGTCAGCAGCGAACAGCAAATTTTCTTGGTGGCCATATAAATTTGATTGACACAGTCATCGCATTGTCTGCAGTGGCAGTAGCAGCAATCTGTACTAGCAGAACTCGTTTTCTGATGGTGGGCAGCGATTTCCCTGTCCAAATTCCAATAGTCATTAAAACGCCAGAGCCGTGTCTTATCGTGTCTGTCTCAGGTTCTCAAGTAGTTGCATTCTTTGGATGTGGAGTGGAAGATTTCAAAGACGTGAAGTCTGGATATAGCATGCATCACATTTGTATGTTATCGGATCATGTATTGCAGTCATACGCTTATCAAGATATTTGTCAATAAGGATCACCATCATTATGCTTCACTCTTAAGGGCAAGGCAGAAAGTCCAGTCAAGTAAACTACATATGTTTTCTATTTCAGTCATTCAAGCCAAATCCATACTTTGAGGATACCAAGCTTGTCAGGGTTTTTCGGTTCTCTGACGATGGTACGACGTCGGTGTCAGGCACTTCCATTCATTGGAAGGATGGCATGGTATACAATCTGCTAACATGAGTTTTTTTTAGCAGTAACGTTAATTTTTGTGAGTATTCCTGTTCAAAACAAGCCTGCAACAAATGTATCAAGTTCAAGTTCTTTGTTGTCTTTTATGCTTTTGCTAGCATTGGTGCCATACATTGTATTTGGATAATCTTGATTCCATTGCATTTTATTGACATGGATGCCAACTGGACTACTTGATCGATGCGCTGATGGGTTTGAGGATGATGAGCCAGATGACGATGACGACAACGAAAGCTGAGCTGCTGAGTTTGCTGTGAACGATAAGTAGATATCTTGTTTGGTCACCTAATTCCAAATATTTATGACCTTCATCAGCTTAGATCCAAAGTTGTATCTGCTATCTTTGGCAGGAAGCAGACACGAACAAAACGAATCTGCATCATGTAAACTATTGTTTTAACAGTTCTGTTTTCACATTTTGCTAAGATTACTGTAGCTTAGGTTAATGTTAGGAATATTGGCAGGAATATAGCATACCGAGGGAGAGTTATATGCAACAATTAGGCACAAGACAACTGTTATCAAGTTCGGTTCCACAGTATTACCAATTCCTGACAACCCTTTGCATGTTTTTATAATAACATGCTTTGAGATGGCAGATAGTTGATTGCAGATGAGCTGTGTGAAAATCAGCTCTATTTATCTTGCATGATGTTGGTCTAACTTCTATTGGTGCCTCCAGATTTAGCAGATGTGCACATATAGATGTGTTTATTCTTACACAATTTATTTATAGGTGGTCATGGTAGTCATGTGGTTATCTGTGAACTGCTGAAAGCTGTTTTGGCTCGTGAAAGATTTTGTAAGTAATTTCAGATTTTGGTCTGGGTCAAATTATCATTTAAATACCTTTCATTTGTTTGAAATATTGCATTATTTTTTTCAATTTTGATTTGTTATGGGCTTTTGAAATCAAGTGTTAAGTTTTATTGGCGAGAGAGGTTACAAGAGAAATAGCCTGCCTGCTATATTTTTGGCATGGTGTTTTGATTTTGTAGTATAGGCATGAAGACCCAATTACGTGCTAGCTCTTGGAAATTAAAGTTGGGTCCAAGTTGCCACTGATGTTCTTCCTTTTATTTGCTTCAATTTTAGGCATCCTAAAGCTTCAATGTGTTCAACTGAGGCAATATCAAGGTCGTCTTTTGTATCATGATCTGCATATGTTGACTCCAGAGCCTTGTTGGCATAGTCTGCATGTATTTTCAATCCAGGGCCTTGTTTGCTCCTTAGAAGCCCGTTCTGACGTTATGACCAGATCCAGTCGGAACGTAATGTACGTCCCGGAATGTACTGGGTCGGAATGTTGTATAAACAAAGGTACTTAATTACCTCCTGGCCGCGATCTTCCTTCCTTTTCCAAAAAGTATTTCCTTCTTTTTGATAATACATTGAGGGACACATCTTGATAATGCAGTGATCGAGAGCTAAAGAGTTGGGATCTCTAAGATATATGCAAAAACTCGTTCAACTCTTGGCAAGGAAGTCATCGCTAACAGATAGAAGTTCTTGATCTAAGCAGTCAGTAAAATTGTTGGTGCACAGAATTGTGAATATATTGCAGTGAACTATTCATCTGCTATAACCTGATCATTAGGGCAAATAAAAAACAAATAAAGAGCCAGAGGAGAGGAAGGCAAGACCTGCAGGCATAATGGATTCTCATAATACTTGCACAGATCAGTAAGTTTACATAAACTTCTACAACATTAGTTAGGAACTCTTTTGGATAATACCTAGCTCCTTTGAAATGCCACTCCTTTACTTGTTGGAAGCTTGAGAGACTCAGTCAAAATCGGTTGAATGTCATGTACCATTACCAACTGTTGTTAGCCGTTCTTAGAAATAGGAGTGTGTGAATAATTGTTGCACATAAGTTTGGCAAACACGTTTTAAAAGTAGAACTCTCTAAATAATTTCTGGTAGCAGAAAGGACCACTTTCTATGTTTATATTCCTTACAAAATATTATATTAATTCAGACGCCTTTGTAGCCCTGAAATTTCTTCACTGCAAGGCACACGCACGAATATGATACATTCATTATTTATTATTATGGGTAATGCTTTTTTTTTTTTTCCAGTTATATCATTGGCGTAATACATTGAACATTTTGTAATGCTTTTTAGCAAAGACCTAATTTTCAATTTTACATATCATAACCCAAGATGCAATGCTAAAAGTGCTTATTAATTATTGGTTTTGTAGAATTGTGCTGAATTGGGATCTTGACACGGCAAATCTGAAATACATGAAATACTTGTGTTGAGGAATATAGGACATCAACGAATAGAGAGAGTTGAATCCCAACTTTCAAATCTAAGAACTATCAGTTGGGTGCGTGAAATTTTCTAGAGTATAATCTAAGCAATTTTTTGCTTGTGCTCCCTCCATGTTCACTTTCGTGAACGACCATTTTATATAACATTTTGTATGTACCTTCTGCAATCTCGACCATTTCTCCAGCTTCCTAAATGCTGCCACTGGTTGGAGCCTTTTGATCTTTTTGACATTGTGCAGATTTATGGGTATGTTCGTTTTTCCTATTTTCTTTAGCCCATCTGGAAGTGTGTTCATCGTAGATAAAACTAAGTAAACTCTTCTAAGTTCCATGCTGACATGCCTAGTCTGTATGGGACGTATGCAGTATACTGCTGTTACACCTTGAGAAACTTTTGATTGGTGATATAATGCAGGTCCTGAAATTTGAAAGCAGAGCCTAAGCCCACTAGTGCTGTATGGGTTATAATGTTTTTCTGCATCACTTGCTGTATTGTATAGTATGTTATATTATCATGATTCCTTGGGACAGTTTTAAAAACTGTATATATGTTAGTCTTGAGAAGCAACTTTGTCATTCCAATGTAGCCTGGATTGTGATTGAAACGTGACTATAAATATTGTTCTTCCAATCTTTGAAATAAAGAGGAAAACTACTGGATATGTTTATGTTTTCATATATAGAGCTGTGGATAAACTATACAAGCCTTTGAAAGAAGTCATTTTGTTAAATTCGAGAGCACTTCAAAGCTTATTTTCTTCTCAATGACATCTCTTGTGATGATGAGTATAATTAGAGGCTCTGAAATTTAGGCCTGGACTAGACTACACTACTTGCCAAAATCTGAAGCACTAGAAATGCCAGAGAATTTGCAGGAATCCAAGCGCTAAAATGACTGCCGAGATCATACTGGATGCAGTGAGACTACTAGAGAAAACGGAAAGCTTGATTGGATGAATAACAAGGAACAAGCTGATATACTCTCTCTCTCTCTCTCTCTTGTGGAGGGACTTATCCATTTGTTAAGACTTATTCAGACAGACAGTCTCTTTCATTGATATGCTACTAGGCATACACTTGGCTATAAATCTTCATGAATATTGATGTATCACATTCTTGTTGAGATGTTTATTGTGGTCATGAAGGTGCATGCCCAAATCCCAGCTGCTGGGTAGTGACATTTTGAAGCCTTGTGCTCCAAACCTTCATAAGGGACCAAAGGCTTCATAGGAAGCTATAGATTAAGGGCTTTATACATAAAGTTAGACACTAATGCATATTATAGACCCCTCATGGATGTTATTTTACGGATTTTGTTTATATAGATAAATGGCAAATAAATAGTATAACTCATGTCATTGAGTGGTGGGAAAATTCATGAGCGCATGTGAGTGCACAAAGTTTAGAATTTTGAAAGTTATCCAAATCATCTCAAAATTTAAACAAACTTTACATATGATTAACGAAAGCTCAAGGTACCCTCATTTGGATATAAATAAGCTCTCTAAGCAAGTAATTTCTTTGAACATGCTACTAATGACGGTCTACTGTAAGTCACGTTGAGTTGAGCAAAAGAAAAATAAACTAATGGAATATCTTGGTTGTGGAGAATTAATGACAATTGTGTATTATGAAGATTAGGACAAGTCAATAATAATGTGCTTAATACTAGTCATGAACCATCTTCTACAATCCTAGTATTGAGTGAATTATCTTCCATATAATTTGAATCACACATAATGGATAAATGCCAGGATAATAATCGTGTGTTTCATCTGTTCATAGTATCAATGGAAATTGTCATAAAAAACCACACCTGTTTGTCTTGTTTAGAAAAATCCTAAATTCTTTTTTCCACATATGCTATGTGTTTAAGATGTTCAATTGAAGGACCTACATATAGGGTGAATCTTTCAATTGGGTCATTGTGGCATCTCATGTCTATGATACCATGTGACTTTTGCATGAAACTACAATTTGAAATATGTAATCTATAGCATGTGTAAATCATCTGATAGATATTGATCGAACTTCTGTAGAATTTAATCCATGCAAACAATTGTTGCATATGGGATTGAACTCCATGACATTTAGATGCACATTTTGTTGTACAAAAAATAGATAGATGAGCATATTGGCCTTTGTATGCAATGGCAAAAGATAATTTATATGCATTGTGTGATATATATAACCAAGTTTAACACTATCCAACCACGTAGTTTCTAGGATAATGTTCCTTGATGGTTTATTTGTTATGTATGTGTGATATACACATTAAGGTCAAATATCTTGAAAATCATTAGATCAAAGTGGTTAGTGGAGAATATATTTGTCAAAATCTCTATTTAACACCAATATAAGCTCACACCACTAGTGTAAATCTACCTGCAAAATGTCATGTCCCACATCATGATAGCATATGTATCCAAAAAGCAGGTTGATTAGAAAATATATCTATTGCATCTAGAGTTTGTTACAATGGTGCTAGGAATTTGTCTACAGAGTCCTTACATATTCACAAAATTTTATTATTCTTACATGTTGATGGATATCAACCTAGAAGAATATTAATGGTCGCCAACATCTCTTAAGAAACACATGATAATCTACTTGAGAGTACCAAAAGGTTGACAAGTGAAAAAAACACGGAAGGTTTATAAGTTGTCTCCAAGATATTGTGGACCTTACAAGATAATCAAGAACATCACTTGGCATCACACCCTTAGACCTAGAGTTCAAGATGTCCTTCATGTTAGTACATTGAAAGAGAAGTCGCATGAAAGGGAAAACTTAGTTATAGAAAATGAGAGAGTATAGTTGGAAGAAATTTCTACTAGTATCCTGTCGGAAAGAGGTGTAGTGAAGATAGGTCTAGCTCGAAAAGAAACGAATGTCTAGAAAGAAATCTTTTCATGCATGGCGGAATAAACTAACAATCCACGACTACACCTATCAGTTTCAAACAAAACAATAGTGATAGAAATCATGTTTGATCTTATAATAACTAACTTTAAAAGTACTACAGTGATTACGTAGCCAAACAATTAAGTATCGAATTATCAAACAAATAATCAGTCGCGAAGAAATCCAGAAAACGCATACATTCTGAGATGAAACTGAACGTAATAAAGGATAGTATTGATTCAAAACGAAACAGAAGTAAATGAGTACAATAAGTTGCGGATCGAAGCCGCGTACTCTATGCTATCTCTGAGCGGCTAAAATGAAAGTCTGAATTAATGCGCAATGCTGATAAGCAGTAGCGCAATAGCAATATCTAAAACAACTCTAAGAAGTGAGCTAGAATGCTCAGGAGTGTTCAAGCTCGTAGGCTTGAGAGAGAGAGAGAGAGAGAGAGAGAGAGAGAGAGAGAGAGAGAGAGAGAGAGAGAGAGAGAGAGAGAGAGAGAGAGAGAGAGAGCTAACTATTCAAAAACTTCTTTTGATAATTTTGATAATTTGATTTGATCAGAAAAAATGATTAAACAATATGAATATGAACAACTATTTATACTAAGAAATTAGGTCGTCAATTGCGATCGCTAGTTGGTTGGTGATTTGTTGGCATCCATCCGGTCCTTGTCATTGATTGCTGATAAGCGATGAAATTGGCCGTAAACGTTCTGTTTGCATAAATGAGCCAAAACTGTAGCTCTACAGATTTGAACTAAAACAGCCACAAGTGACACTGTTGGGTTTTTCACGAAAAAGACAAAAAAGATGAAGGTGCTCTTAAATCTCATTTAGGGTTGCCCCACACTTTGCTTGAGTCATTTTCTTAACATTTGAGGCTCTTTTGAAAAGTGAAAAATTCAACACTGTGATTTTACACGAGATTTCTGTCAGGCAAAAAATGCGAAACAGGTGACACTGCATTTTTCAACGGGATTCCTGATAGGCAAAAAAGACGACACTGTTGTCAACTCCGTGAATTTCTACAGATTGTGTAAAAACACTTGTAAATCTGCAGACTGTGTAAAGACACGAAAAAAATCCGTAGAACTGGATAAACAATGGATGAAGATTAAAACCGATTAGACTATTGGTAAGAAGGAGAATAATCCAACACTCTCTCTTAATCTGAATCCTTGAATGCCTAGACCTTCAAACTTAGTTCTACAGATGATTTTCTGTGTGATTCCAAACTTAATGCTTTAGTAAAAACATCTGCTGTCATATCTTGTGTTTTACAGTACTGCAATCTGACCTCTTCATTGAGAACTTTGCTAATGAAATGATACTTCAATTCAATGTGCTTACTCCTGGAATGAAATCAAGGGTTGGCTGATAAAGCGATGGCACTTTGATTATCACAAAATAATGTTGTTGGAGCATATTGATTCAGACCAATATTTGAGAGCAAATTCTTTAACCAAATTGCTTCCTTTGTAGCTTGAGAGGCTGGGATATACTCTGATTCAGTGGAAGATAGAGCTATTGAAATTTGCTTGTGACTGTTCCAGGAAACTGGACCATTGTTGAGGAAGAATTTAAATCCGGAAGTAGATTTACGAGTGTCTACAGCTCCTGCCCAACTTGCATCTGTGTAACCACTGGGTAGATTGAGTTTGTCGTTGCCGACTGCTCCATAATAAATGTAAAAGTCCATAGTAGCTCGAAGATATTTCATGACTCTAATAAGAGCCTTCCAATGTGTTATACCAGGGCTAGTCATAAACTGACTGAGAGAGCTGATTACAAAAGCTATGTTAGATCGTGGTGTACATAAGAGATCCTATAATAGAATGATAAGGATACTCACGCATCCGCTGCTTCTCATGAATTCTTTGGGGATACTGATCCTTTGACAATTTGAGATCTGGTTCCATTGGTGAGAGAGCTAACTTGCAATCCATCAGATTATATCTGACTAATATGTTGTAGATGTACCTCTGTTGTGTAATGTAGACCAACTTCAGCTTTCTGTCTCTGTGGATTTGAATACCAATGCCAAAATGAGCCTCGCCCAGATTGGTAATGTCGAATTTGGAAGATAGCATTGTCTTGGCCTCTTTTATTAGATCAAAACTGTTGCTAAAAAGCAATGTATCATCCATGTATAAAGTGATAATGATAAAAGACTGTTGCACTGTTTTGAAGTAAACGTTTGAATCTGAAGAGCTAGGTGTGTAGCCGTGATCAATAAGGAAAGTATTGATCCTTTGAAACCATGCTCGAGCAGATTGCTTCAAGCCATAAAGTGCCTTATGAGTTTACGCACATGATTGTGTTTACCCTCGATAATATAACCTTCATGTTGCACCATGTAAATGTCTTCTTCGATAACTCCATTGAGATATGCTGTATGTACATCCATTTGATGTATTTCCAAATCTGCTACAACGGCAAATGATAGCAAAAGTCGAATAGAAGAATGCCTGACTACTGGACTGAAGGTCTCAGTGTAATTGACGTTGTATACTTGAGAAAATCCTATGGCTACAAGTCATGCCTTTCTCCTGTTGATGCTTCCATCTGCGTTGTACTTGACTTTGAAAATCCATTTGCAATCAACTACGTTTCTGCTGGCAGGTAATTCGACAATTTTCCATGTCTGGTTCTTGATATTAGATGAATACTCTTTATCCATAGCTTCTTTCCAGAGATCTGAATCAGGCTGACTGAGTGCCTCTTGGACAGACATCAGTTCCTGAACAAGATAAGCTATAGACTCGTCGATATACCAGTTAGGTGGTCTGCTTGTCCTTGATGATCTTCTAGGTAGTATAGGAAGTTGATCATTTTCATCGTACTGTAGTTGCTGATCTGCAACATCATCATCTTCTAATCTATCGTTGATTTGTTGTTTGTCAAAAGTAGAAGAGCTTGGATCTTCAATAAGAATAGTCAACTAGGGAACTAGAAAGTTCAAAGCGTTAGGGGAATCTGATAAGCCGGCTACATGGGGACTGCCCTTTCCTTTGGGGTCTTGAAACTGATCTTCAATGAAGATGACATCCCGGCTAGTGAAAATCTTCGACTTGATGGAATCGAACAACTTGTAGGCTTGATCTGAAGTAGTGTAGCTGATGAAAACACATTTGATACTCTGAAAGTCGAGCTTCTTTTTGAGAGCATGAGGAATCTGCACAAAAGCAGTACATTCAAAAACTCGTAAATTTGATACAAAAGCTTTGGTACCTGTCCAAACTTCGAGTGGTGTTTTGTCTGAGATGCCTTTAGTAGGACATCTGTTCTGAATATAGGTTGTTGTTAAAACAACTTCAGCCCAGAAGCACTTCGGAAGTGTCGCATGTGATAACATGCACTTTGCCGATTCAACTAAGGTTCTGTTCTTTCTCTCAGCAAGACTATTTGACTGAGGCGAATAAGAGTTAATGTATTGTTACTCAATGCCGTTGTTAAGGTAGTAGTCCTTGAATTTGTTGGAGATGTATTTTTTCCATTATCTGACCTCAGTGCTTTGATTCGTTTGCCAGTTTGATTCTCAGCACGCTCTTTGAATTGTCTAAATTTGATGAAAGCCTCTGACTTTTGTTTAATGAAATAAATAGCGGTTCTTCTGGAGAATTCGTCAATAAAGGTAATGAAGTATTTTGCATCTAGCAATGAAGGAGTTTGGATAGGTCCACAAATATCTGTATGAACAACATCTAACAGATCGTTTGCAGCATGCTTATGGTTTGATCTAAAAGAAATCCTAGTCTGCTTTCCAAAGATGCAGCTATGACAGATAGGGAGATCGACCTTACCAGAAGGATAATCGAGATCAAGTACCATGGATTGTCTGGACATGTTCAAAACAAATGCATAATTCTAGTGTCCTAAGCGATGATGCCATAGTAATGCTTTATTGACTAGAACATAGGTTTTCAAGGCTTGCCAATCTATATAACTAACCTTGCCTCTTGCCGAGTGCAAGAATCTTATTACTCCTATCAACAATTTTGCATTGATCAGATTTGAATTCTACCCTATGACCTAAATCTGTAATTCTACTCACGGATAACAATTTGTAGAGAGTTTAGAAACATATAAAACCTTTGATAGTAATTTGAATTGATCATGCTGGAACCACAATCTTATAGTACCACCTTCAATAGTGTGAGTACTATTGTCACCAAGATGAACAAATTTCTTCGTGCTGTAAGACGTGTAGGAGTTGAAGATCTCACATTGATTGGTCATATGTTGTGTAGCTCCAGAATCCAGAAACCATGAATCATCCAAAAATATGCTTTGATCTTTGACCATGAATGCGCCTTCGTCCACTTCGACCTGGGGAGATGATGAGACTATGTTTGCTTGTTGATCAGGTTGCCTGACTGCATTCTTCTCTTGGAGAATTCGGCAATCCTTGATCTCATGGCTATTGCGCTTGCAATACTTGCAAAACATCTTCTTCTTCAACTGTGGATCTGATGATTATGCTTGACTTTGAGTTTGTTTCTGATTCATTGCAGCCTTCTTGGAGCTTTTCTACTTCTGTCGCTTAGAGCCTTTGTTGACATATAGAGCCTAAAAGGAGGAAGTAGACGGAGTGACTTCTTTGATTATCTTCTTGCAGCAACATAGTGATAACTCTAATAAGAGCTAAATTTGAGTGTGTCAATATGATCATCACCCAGTTCTCGTATGTAGAGGGCAAGCTTGAAAGCAATGTCATAATTGCATCTTGACCATCTATGACTGATCCAACAATGGCCAGATTTTGCAAGAGATTCTTAAACTGGTTAATGTGACTCTAAAGTGAACACCAACAGACATTTTGAAAGTGAAGAGTTTCATTTGTAGATGTAACTTAGTAGTTACGTCCCTCACTTCATATAGTGACTTCAAGATGTCCCAAACGTCTCTTGCCGTTTTAGCTTCAGCTATGTGTCCAATCTGTGTATTTGATATATCGAGGATGGTAAGCGCGAAAGCTTTACCGTCCTTCAATTTCCACTTTAAGTCGTCATCTTCAGATTTTACTTTTGTACCTGTAACAACATCCCATAATTCGTTGGCAATTAACAAGGTTTGCATCTTAAATTTCCACAAATGATAATTGGATCCATTCAGCTTGTCTGCAATGAGACCAACTTTACTTTGAGAATCCATCTGGAACTTAGTCTGTCGATTATATCGATGACGCTAAGATGTAGTAATGCCAACAATAGGAAAATCAATTCTCTGATACTGAAAGGTTGAAAAGAACTGAAGAGTATGATATCAATTTGATATCACGAAAGATATCAAGTATTAGAGCTTTCGCTCTGATACCATGTCAGAAAGTGGTGTTGTGAAGATAGGTCTAGCTCAAAAAGAAACAAATGTCTAGAAAGAAATCTTTTTGTGCATGGCAGAATAAACTATCTTCCACTTTTACAATGCATGACTACGCCTATCAATTTCAAACAAAACAATAATGATAGAAATCATGTTTGATCTTATAATAACTAACGTTGAAATTGTCAGTACTACAATGATTACGTAGCCAAACAATTAAGCATCAAATTATCAAACAAATAATTAGTTGCGAAGAAATCCAGAAAATGCATACATTCTTAGATGAAGCTGAATGCAATAAAGGATAATATTGATTCAAAAAAACAAAAAAAAATAAGTACAATAAGTTGCGGATCGAAGTCACGTACTCTATGCTATTTCTAAGCCGCATCTGAATTAATGCGCAATGTTGATAAGCAGTAGCGCAATAGCAATCTCTAAAACAACTCTAAGAAGTGAGCTAGAATGTTCAGGAGTGTTCAAGCTCGCAGGCTTGAGAGAGAGAGAGAGAGAGAGAGAGAGAGAGAGAGAGAGAGAGAGAGAGAGAGAGAGAGAGAGAGAGAGAGAGAGAGAGAGAGAGAGAGAGAGAGAGAGAGAGAGAGAGAGAGAGAGAGAGAGAGAGAGATTGAGAGAGAGAGAGAGAGAGAGAGAGAGAGAGAGAGAGAGAGAGAGAGAGAGAGAGAGAGAGAGAGAGAGAGCTAACTATTCAAAAACTTCTTCTGATAATTTTGATAATATGATTTGATCATAAAAATGATTAAACTGTATGAATATGAACAACCATTTATAGTAAGAAATAAGGTCGTCAATTGGGATCGCCAGTTGGCTGGTGATTTCCTAGCATCCATTCGGTCCTTGTCATTAATTGCTGATAAGGGGTGAAATTGGCCGTAAACGTTCTGTCTGCATAAATGAACCAAAACTGTAGCTTTGCAGAAATGAACTAAAACAGCCACATGCGACATTGTCAGAAAATGTGAAAAAGACGAAGGTGCCCTTGAATCTCATTTAGGATTGCTCCACACTTTGCCAGAGTCATTTCCTTAACATTTGAGACTCTTTTGAAAAAGTGATAAATGCGACACTGATTTTACACGAGATTTCTGTCAGGCGAAAAATGCGACACTGCATTTTTCAATGAGATTCCTGATAGGCAAAAAAGGCGACACTATTATCAACTCCGTGTATTTTTGCAGACTGTGTAAAAACAATTGTAAATCTGCAAATTGTGTAAAGGCATGGGAAAATCCGCAGAACTGGATAAACAATGGATGAAGATTAAAATGGATTAGACGATTGGTAAGAAGGAGAATAATCCAACATATCCCATATGAACAAGAGACAGTTCTAAAATGAGAAATCAAAAGTTAAGGAGTAGAATATTCTTGAACAAGAGATTAGATGGAAATGTAGGTTGGAGGATTAGAGCATTGGGAGCATGTTGAATTCTATAAAGAAACATCTCTGACATTTTTTACTCATTGGTTTTTTACTCCTATCTTTAAGCATTTAGCTTCGGCTAACTAACAAGGTCTACATTTAACCACATAAAACTCAACAAATAGCTTGAGTTTTGGCCAATAAAGCTCTCTTCTGGCCAAGTCTAGTCTTGTGTATACCTAGATGACTTGCACAGGGAACATCATGACACTTATAAAGAATCCTCTTCTTTATCTCATCATCCGCTGGTACACAAACTTTCCCATTCCGAAATAGTAAACCACCTCAGATAGAGAACTGTTCCATTATCTTCTTATCTTTCAAAGGAACTTGAGACCCTTGTGAATTAATCTCTATTCCATTCTCATTTTTTCCTATCTCAACCATTCTCCAGATGGGACCAAAATGAGAATGTAATTCACACATCCTTCTTAGTGAAGGATATAAATCAGTGGAAATCTAGGTGAATAAAAGTTCATTTAATTTACCAATCTGACTAAAGCACATCCACAACTTGGTTAGAGCTGCCTTTGAAATATCGGATCTCATGATCAAATTTCTACATAAGCTCAGTCCAAACGAGCTTTATGACTCCTCAGATCGTTCTGATTACAAAAGTACTTTAGAGACTAGCTGATCTGTATACACTATAAACTGACTACTATACAAGTAATGCCTCCAGGTTTTACGTCCATGTATCACAGCAAATAACTCCTTCTCCTGAGTTGTATACCGCAACCGAGGTCCAGTAAGTTTCTTGCTCTCAAACGCTATCGGCCCATTATTTTAGAGAAGAACCGCTCCTGTCGCCAAATCACTTGTTTTTGTTCGCACGACATAAGGTATATCTGGATTCGTGATCTATAAAATAGGAGCTGAAGTAACCATCTGTATGAGTTTCTCAAAGCATTGGCTCAATTCATCATTCCACTTAATATGCGTACTAGGTTGACCTCTCTTTTTCTTGTTATTACCTCTGCCTTTAGTCAGATTATTTAAAGGCGCTGTTACCTTTGCATAATCTTCAATTGACTTACGAAAGAAAACTGTAAAATCGAGAAAATATTTGATTTCTCTAACCGTCTTTGGTATCGGCCACTCAAGCACTGTTTTGACTTTACTCTTGTCTATCTTCAACCCACTACGGGTGATCTTATGACTGAGGTACAACAATTCATGCTTAGAAAGCTCACATTTAGACTCTTTAGCAAATAATTTCTCTCTTTAGAAAATTCTCAAGACAGTTGTAAGATGATGCAAATGCTCCTTAAGCATTCTACTATAGATGAGTATATCATCTAAGAATACAACTACACATTGACCCGGGTATGGATGAGAAATATTGCTCATCATCTTTTGAATGTAGCAACCCAAAAGGAAGCACTACGAATTCATAATGATTGAATCTCATCCAAAAACCAATCTTTTGCACATCACTCGGATGAATTTAAATATGACGATATCCGGTTCTAAGATCTATTTTTGTGAAGTATTTAGCTCCACCTAATCAATCTACCAGATTATCCATATGAGGTAATGGATATTTATTCTTAATAGTTACCTTATTCAACCCCTTGTAGTCAACACACATCCGGAAGCCTCCATCTTTCCTCGCTTTCAGAAGAACATGAGCACCCCATGGTGACTTACTTGGCTGAATATGACCCATTTTCAAATAATTTTTAATTTGCTTACTAATCTCTATCTCTTCTTTATGAGAAAACTTGTATGGTTGTCTAGAAATAGGGTGACAACCTATAATTAACTCAATCTTGTGGTCTACCAACCTAGACGGTGGTCTTCCATGAGGTAATTCTTATGGAAAAACATCTTTGAATTCAAACAATATGTTATTCCTCTCAATCTGCTCCTGATCTAAGTCTACAAAGTTAAGAATTTTTGACAATTCACAACTACTTAGATGCATTCCAGAAAAATCCAAAATGGGTTTGGCAAATAAAGAATAAGCTTCATATTATGAATAAAAAAATTTCTAACGGCTTGTAGAAACCCGTGTATTTTATCAAGCATTGTTTTGCACACAGAATGAGAGTAGTTTTGCAGGTGCTGCAGTCTATGCCAAGAAACACAACTAAATATGCAGAGTAGCAAAACAGAAAACTATGATTCTTGCAGGTATCAGATGAGCGGACATAAAACCTAAAGAGGTCGCATTTGATCCTAGATCAATGATCAAAAACATGTGCAAGAAGAATCTTGAATGAATTCCATCACAGACTAAGTTCCAGATGGATTCTCAAAGTAAAGCCGGTCTTATCACAGACAAGCTGAATGGATCCAATTATTATTTGTGGGAATTTAAGATGAAAACCTTGCTAATTGCTAGCAAATTATGGGATGTTGTTACAAGTACAGAAGTAAAACTTGAAGACGACAACTCAAAGTGAAAATTGAAGGACGATAAAGCTTTCGCACTTACTATCCTCAATATATCAGATACACAGATTGGACACAAAGCTCTATATCTCAACAAAGTCTCGAAGCGACAGAAGCAGCAAAGCTCCAAGAAGGCTGCAATGAATCAGAAACAGACTCAAGGTCAAGAACAGTCATCGAATCCACAGTCAAAGAAGAAGATGTTTTGCAGGTATTGCAAGCGCAATAACCATGAGATCAAGGATTGCCGAATTCTCCAAGCGAAGAATGCAGCCAAACAACCTGATCAACAAGCAAATACAATCTTATCATCTCCCCAGGTTGAAGTGGATGAAATTGCATTCATGGTCAAAGATCAAAGCGCATTTTTGGATGATTCATGGTTTCTGGATTTTGGAGCAACTCAACATATGACCAATCAACGTGAGATCTTCAACTCCTACACTCTTTACAGCACGAAGAAATTTGTTTATCTTGGTGACAATAGTACTCACACTATTGAAGGTGAAGGTACTGTAAGATTGTGATTTCATCATAATCAATTCAAATTACTATCAAAGGTTTTATATGTTCCTAAACTCTCTACAAATCTGTTATCAGTGAGTAGAATTATAGATTTAGGTCATAAGGTAGAATTTGAATCTGATCAATGTAGAATTATTGATAGGAGTAATTAGATCCTGGCACTCGGCAAGAGGTATTGTTACTTATATAGATTGGCACACTATTATTCTGAGTCTAGTCAAACCTTGAAAACATCTATTCTAGTCAATAAAGTATTACTATGGCATCATCGCTTAGGACACATGAATCATGCATCTATTTTGAACATGACCAAACAATCCATGGTCCTTGATCTCGATTATCCTTCTGGTAAGGCGATCTCCTTGTCTGTCATAGCTGCATTTTTGGGAAGCAGGCTAGGATTCCTTTTAGATCAAACCATATGCATACAACAAAAGATCTCTTAGATGTTGTTCATACAGATATATGTGGACCTATGCAAACTCCTTCATTGCTAGATGCAAAGTACTTCATTACCTTTATTGACAAATTCTCGAAAAGAACAGTTGTCTATTTCATTAAACAAAATTCAGAGTGTGCACCGACATGGACTATTCGATCCATCTCCTCGTCAGGATCATTAAGGTTTAACGACATCGTTTTAGCTGGTCCTTCAAAGGAGTTGGAACTTGGTGTAGGTTCCCGGTGTGGCTGCGGTAACTGGATAACAACGTTATCCAGTATGAAATCTTTAAATTTTTGTGGAAGATCAAAAGGTGGTTGCACAAAGTTTTTTGGAACTTTGGAAATCACTTGAGTTGAGTCACTACCGGACATGGAAGCTTGGTCTGATGGTTTGATTTCTGTCTCTTTAGACAAGGGCTTAATCGGCTGCCTAAGCTTCTTACGCATATGTTTTTGACGCTCAGTTAATTTTGTATTGATAATTTTACTTTTTTTGTAACCGAGGTTTTTGAGTGGGTGGTGTTGTTGCCTCACTTATCATGTCATCATCGATTGTATCCCAAACTTCATCTGGATACACATCCCATGTGTATACTTTGGGCTTGGGCCTATATGCTTGTGTGTTGGGTACTTTGGATGTTAGTTGGACATGAGCCAACGGCCTTGGTGACTTGATCTCCTGAGAAATTGATTTTGGCGGATAACGTGGGGCATCTAGATAAAGGAGTATATGTTCATCCGTCATTTCAACATTATCCATGAAAATAATACCTTCTTTTGAAACATGGGGCGGTAGTGGAATCGGGTCAATCATCATAAGTGGGATGATGGGTGTATCAATGTCGGTAGAAGATGGGAGAATATCTACATCTTCTGCAGCGGTTTCGATACGACATCGATTGAAATCAGCACAGTCCACAATGGCTAGTGCTTGACCCCAATTGATTATGTCCGTGGATCTCGTATAGTGGCCTTTTGGTTGGATCGGGACAATATTTGATTCGTCATAAGTTGTTGATGACCAATCATCATAAACTTTAGCGGGCTTGACATGGCCAGTTGAGTCAACAGTGACTTGTTTGTCGTGATTGCCAAAGGTGATTTTGCTATGCTTCCAATCTTGGACAACACTTGCCATCTGGAGCTAAGGTGTACCAAGAAGGACTTTATAAGTATTGGCATCTTCTGGTAAGTCCAAGATGACACAATCGATTACAAATTTGACACTTGCTATTCGAACTTTACTATTTGATAAATGACCAGCGGGGTCTATAACTCGTTGATCAGCCATGCAAAGTTTATATCGTGGTTGATCAAGGGTATGGAAGCCCCATGACTTTGCCAATAACAAAGCCATTATATTGACGCCTGATCCACTATCAAGGATAGCGCATACTACGGGATAGTCTTTATAGGACAAAGACAAGGTGATGCTAGTCCCCTTAGCAACACCTATATTCAGCAGATTCATAGGAATCTGGGAAATTTCAAGAATCTCTTCTGTTTTTCTCTGGTCATCAGGAATAGTAGGCAGCTGAAAACTATGTTGGATATAGCGTTGAAGCCCGGTGAAAGATTTTACCGCGCTATGGAATGGCATAGTGAGTTGAGCTTGCAAGAGGTCGAAAAATATTTCAAGTCCTTGTAGGGACTCTTTTTCAGGAATCTGAACGAATAACACACTTTTCGTATGTTTTTCCTCTCGCAAAAACTCATCTCTAAATTCATTGTACTACCTTTGTTCCACATTTGGGTCTGGGTAGTCTTTGGGTAATGTGAAAGCTGTCAAGTGGCTTCCATGTGGGTCAACTGATTTTTCATTGTTTTGCTGTTGTTCTTGTTGTTGGCGTTGTGCTCTAGTGAGAACTCTAATAGGTTCGGATGATGTATGACGTGCTGGAAAGATCCTGTTAGGTTGTTTTGAACAGTCTTTGAAATTGTGTTTGCGAACATAGTCTGGACACTCCGCGTGGTATTGTTTCTTAACTTTACAGTCAACCATGAAGTGGCCAGTTTCGCCACAAATAAAATAGCGGTTGCTCATTGGGCCTGTGGCAATAACATAACGCTGCTAACTATGCGGATTTTTTTGGTGGTGTGGAATATTCATCTCGTTTGCACGAGCATGAGTTGTCAGTTTGATATTATTGAGAACTAACAGATGGGAGTGTTGTATCGTGATGATATGAGTGATCATAGGAGTTTTCTACAAAATGTGTTTGTGCAGATTCTCGAGGGTGTCTATGTTTTTGTGCTCCTAGATCAGGTTGTCCCCTTGGAGGTGGTCCTAAGAGCGCCAGCTGTGGTTGAGGTTCATGTCTAGATTGTCTGGGCAACTCTTGTATATGGACTTGGTTGTTTCTTGGTGGATAATGCTGATTTTGATCTTGTGAAACAAACTGGTGTCTAGGAGGTTGATAATGTCCCCCTGACTGGTTGTGAGGCTGGTTCCTCGGGTTATAATAGCAATAGAATGAGATATGACCCATAAAGTCGCAGATGTCACATTTGATCAATGAAGTATCTGGGACCGGTTGGTATGATGGGCACTCATTGCCAGTGTGTGCACCTCGACAATGAGGGCACCATGTATTCTCGCGTCTATGTTGGATTTGGCTAGTGGGTAACTGACCTGGCATCGAACTCTGGATAGACTTAAGAGTGTTTTGAAACTCTTTCGAGAGTGTTCTGGTGAGTTATTGTAGAAGCATGCTATAATATTGTGTACAAATTTCACAGAAGTACTAGCACTTTTAAAAAACATAAACATTCATCTCAGGGACTGGCTGTAATGCATGAGATTTTAGAAAAGCATGCATCACCTCAAACACATCTACAACATATGTCAAATGAGGGCGTTGTTCTTTGCGAGCACCATCTCGCTCTCACTATGCATAAATGTGATGTCTTCAAAACAATAAACTTGTGACTTACAAACACTGATATATCCACAGTTTCAAAGCCCACACTCTTTCGGACACAAATTGTTGTGTGATGTATGGATAGATACCTTGCATCTTCATGGTAGTAACCAAGTTGCTACATCAATAAGCAATAAGAAAGGGGCATGCATCACGCGGTACTTTGCCTCCAATCTTGCGCATACAAGTAGACAATTGTTGCAGGGAAAATAAGAATAAGTTCATTTTTGGTCTTTGTTCTATGTTAGTGGCACAAAATATCTTTCAAATAGTTGAGATGGGATTTCTAATGGTTGGCCACACACATGAGGACATTGACCAAGTTTTCAGTGTCATATCTAGAGCATTAAAATCCAATTCTATTCTTACAATGTCATATATGCTAGCAAAAATTGGTCAAAAGATAGGTGGTGATTATATTGAAACAACTGAGGGTGAGTTATTAGATCAAATGGTAGATTGGAAAGAATTTATTTTATTTTTCTATATTGTTCATGGAAACGATGGATTGGAAGGACATACCAATCCTCATTACTTTCGTTCCCAAATGTCGAATGGTGAGCCGATCATGCAATGGAAGTACTATTATAATGATGGTGAAAACTCGTGGAGTGAACACTTCACACTCTTACACTCCATACCATCAAGAGATCAAGCAATCTTCCTCGCTCCCATGAAGGATCTAGATCAAGATGAAGTAAAAGGAATAATAAAGATAAGGATCTAGATCAAGATGAAGATAAAAAAATAAAATAAATTCTTTCCAATCTACCATTTGATCTAATAACTCACCCTCAGTTGTTTCAATATAACCACCACCTATTTTTTGACCAATTTTTGCTAGCATATATGACATTGTAAGAATAGAATTGGATTTTAATGCTCTAGATATGACACTGAAAACTTGGTCAATGTCCTCATGTGTGTGGCCAACCACTAGAAATCCCATATCAACTATTTGAAAGATATTTTGTGCCACTAACATAGAACAAGGACCAAAAATGAACTTATTCTTATTTTCCCTGCAACAATTGTCTGCTTGTATGCGCAAGATTGGAGGCAAAGTACCGCGTGATGCATGCCCCTTTCTTATTGCTTATTAATGTAGCAACTTGGTTACTATCATGAAGATGCAAGGTATCTAACCATACATCACACAACAATTTGTATTCGAAAGAGTGCGGGCTTTGAAACTGTGGATATATCAGTGTTAGTAAGTCACAAGTTTATTGTTTTGAAGACATCACATTTACGCATACCGAGAGCGAGATGGTGCTTGTCTCATTTACTCACCATATTGCACTATAATTATTGAATGAAACTATGATTTTTAGTTGTTCTTGGAGAAGGGCGCCTTTAGTTGGCAAATCATATCCCATGTGAATATGTATGTTATTGCAATAATAATGAATTTTTAAATATAATTGTATGTTATCTCATCAAAGCACTATAACACTCTTAATACCATGATTCTTCAAATTACCTCTCTATTTTATTTTTACCATTAGAGAAACTTAGAGCCCGAAGAGGGCCTTTGAAAAAGATGTTTTTTTATTATTATTTTTTTTTCTTATTTTTGTTGCCATGTGGACCAATTGAAACCTTGAAATCGGGGTTCTACATAACGTAGAATTTTCCAAATATAAATAAAATAATAACAAAAAAAAATATATTGCTGTTTCGTCGGACAACATGTGGAAATGCTATTGGTTGATGAGGCCTGTCCTTCTAGCTCATCACTGCCCGAAGAGACCCAAAAATATTGAAAATGAATATGACAGATGGTTGAGATGAGAAAATCGATGTACCATTAATGTATATGCATTGTCAAATCATGGTTAACAAGGCTAACCAGAGTTAATTTGTGGCGCCAAATAGATCAGTGTTTCAAATTTTTGCCAACACATTTTCTCAAATTCATGGCTTTTTGTCTACGCAAATTTTTAGATTCATAGTTCATTGTTTCAGATTTTTGCATGCACATTACGAATGGCGCCATCAAGGAAGCCGTGCTCCTCAATCGACTCTGTGTTTTTATTCAACGAGACAAATGATAATGAATTATAGGTGCCAAGAAAATATTCAAAAAACTCTTAAGTTTTGATGTATCCATTATCAAGAGGAGCATTTCGAAAAAGAAAAAGGTCAAAACTATCATTTCGATCTTATTGGAAGGCCAAAATTTTGGATTTCAGAAAATCATCAGAAGGAAAATCTATTTCTGAAATTCTAGTCTAACATGTACATATGCATTCAGAGATATATGTGCAAGGATTCAATTGTCAGGATCACAAAAAAAGCAACTGTGAGTATTGATATTTTTGATACTTAGATTTTTGTCATTCATAAATATCTAATAGTAAACTTGCCAATCTGATCATTTTTCTCTTGCAGATTTATATACATCCAACATAAATGAATGGGAGTCGAGTGGATCTTTAGCAAGTGTGTTAGATGTTATTCACACTGCTATTGGACAACTGCAATATCGAGGTAGAACTACAAAAGATCTAGCTGATAGTGGGATTTTTTTTTATGAATCAATGTACATTTTTGATACAAAAGAAAAATTTAGACAAATAGTACCAATTCTATTACCTAGTTTTGAAAGTGATGAATAAATTACATCAGATGCTAGAGTTTCAGAATCATTTGGTTGCAAGATATATAACGATGTAAAAAATTCTTTAAAAATGAGCACGAGATAAAAAACAGTCAGATTGAGTTGGTTTATTTCCTTAAATATATTTGTGGATTTTTTTTCAAGTGTCAATGTACACAAAACCCCAACAATGTTTGTATGCAAAAATTTATCAGATAGTTTATTATCTGAACTTATGGATAAAGGCTGGGACAAAAGATCAGATGGAGAAATAGAATGCAGAATTAAAATGTCTTCCATGTGCTTCCGTTATCAAATTGAAAAACAAACGTTGAGCTTATGCTTCCATTATCAAAGCTGGAAAAAAAATAAAGATAAATGAGTGTCACTCGATCAAGACTTGGACGCCAGTGGACATTCAAAACAAAAAAATATTAAAATTATATACAATGATGTCGTTTTGACATGTGTTGAGATGAAAGAAAATTGGAGTCTAAACTACATCAGGCGGGAACTATTGTTCCTACAAGATGATGTACTTTCAGACTTCAAATTCATTTTCACCCGTAAGTAACTATAAACACTCAATCTTTTATGAATAGTTTCAAAGGAGGGCAGAGATCTTCTGCTGGAGAATTTTCAAGAGGTCATGCACTGGGGCACTATCTGAAGTTCTTCAAGAATAATGAGATAAGTGTTGCCCATTCAAAATTTCATCAACATGGTGAGACTATGATTATGTCAATCAAGACACTGTCTAATTTTCTTGGAGGACATAATTTCAATAAGGTGCATAAAATAATTTTTGTAAAAAAAACTATTGTGGTTAAAATTTTAGGATATGGACCAGTGAATTCCGTGTTCAGATCATCTCATTTTGCATTTTATGCTGCTTACGTTGATCTGAGTAAGCATGAAAACTATGAGCTGTTGGATCCATACGAAAGAATAAAATTGTTGCATGATTTTAAGTTGCAACTTTCATTGGAGAAAGTATCGGAAGTAGAGTAGATACTACTGAATTGTACTTTGTAAATATTTTTATTTAATATACAAAATTTTATTGTGTGTCTATAGCCTACTGGCTTGTATCAACTTGTTATTGACATTCTCATTTGTAATACCATAAAAATTTATGATGAATGTTAATAACTGATTAATGTCAATAAATAAATTGTTGAAATTGTTATAAGCTAGACTTTCTCCTTTCGAGCAATACACTTCATTGATATGAGATGGATTACCAACTATTGTCCGCATACCTTGGTTTAACATGTCCTTTTAAAAAAAAAAAGATGAAACGGTCGTGGGATTGGAAACTTTTTAATATTTACCTGTGCAAATGCCTCCTTTATCATCTTAAACATTGTTGCATATGCTTCTCTACCGATGCTAGAAAAGCGCCCCCTGAAGCAATGTAGTGTCTAATATTTTTCCAGCTTCATCCATAATGCTATCAGTAACTAAAGCCTTAATCTTTTTCATTTTGTTATTATTTAACATTGATTTCATAGATTTAGAAACCAAGATAGAGCCTAGTGAGTTTCCAATTGAAATCTCATCGGCCAAATGGTCTTCAACAACCAATGCTGATCTGCATTGCAAACATAATGTTCATGAAAATGTCAGTAGAAATTAGGACAGTCATAGTATTCATAGCAGTATATAATAAGCAAATCAACAAAAAGTTGAAATGAATAAATAACAAAATTAGTGATTATGAATGAATCAAAAAGTTCAAGCAATATTCAATACCAAATAAGCTATAACTTACTTGAATGCACAGATTCATCTTTTTCTATGACCTTCTCTGGATGATAGATCACATATATCTTTGTTTACTAGTCTTTTCCTCTTGTTGCTTTGGACCTTTCTGTTGAGCACATCCATATCTTTAACAAGAGACAAATATGAGATACGCATGGATTGAAATGCAATTTTTATCTCATCATTACTAGTTGTATAATGATGCAAAGAAGATTTCAACCTTTGGATTTCCTTCTTGGGCATCTCATTTTCATCCAAACAAGTTTTCATCTTTCTAGACTTTTCTTTGCACTCCTTTGATATTTTCCTTGATTCCTCTTCCAAATAATGTATTCTTTGCATTGAATGTGCATTCCCATAGAGCATCAAATTCTCACAGTAACCCAAAAGGCCATTTTCACCATGACACATATAGATTATTAACTGACTCACCGAATGAAAACCTGGATGTTGCAATGAACACAGATCAATATGATACAATGTTCCTGATGACAATAAATCTACATGATTTAGCTTTTCTTCCCTGTATCGGACCATATCAGAAGTTGACAATTTGGGTTGCTTTGAATTTCTTGTCCTGAGCGGAGTATATTCTGGTGACAGATCCACATGAAGATGATAAAGCTTTGTCATCAGTACAATAGTATAGTAATAAACAACACAATGACAATAACAAAGCTAGAGATGGTGCTAACAACTCTACTGGAGATAGAGATGACGCTAAACACTTGTTTCTGACCCTGTAGATAGAGATGGCGTAGGCTTTGTTTCAGAATTGTCACTCCTAATTCAAATTTTTGAGTGTTTCCAACTATTGGGAGGGAATATTTCAGCATTTTAAAAATTATATTTTAACTATGGTTAAGCACCAGTGAAGTTTGATGTAACTAAACTAAGGTGCATTCATTTACATGGAAAGTAGTGCGGGCAGATGTGTAAAGAAGATAGAAAATGATATTTTAATTACTTTATAGTTATTTTTCTCTCTCCTACATGGCATTTCTTATAGAGCCCTCTTTGGGCCCATATTTTCTCTAATGCAAGTTCTTTCGAAGTTTGTAAACGCAGTTGTGATGTAGGTAGCAAATTATTCTAAGTTTAATTGTCACCTTAATACTTAGTGTAGCTATTGAAAAAAGTCTTATCTTCATGTGAATGTGTATAATATTACAAATATTATTATAATTTCTAGATTTAAATTGTAATAATAATTGTATGTTATCTCAATAAAAAAGTATGTTATGTCTTTGAGTTACCTTCAAAATGCTCTAATATGTCTATAAAATGTAGTGGTTGAAGCAACTCTTATCACAACATGTACAAGTGTGGTGTTACAATAATATTTCAATGTAACATCTTGCAACTACTGCAAAAAGCATATAATAATCAGCTTCAAAATCATAGTTACTTTAAAACACATAGTTGAAATCGACAAGTTACAAGTTTGTTTGGTTAACTACAAAAAATTTGATTAGCGTTAGCTCACCAGATTGCACTATAACTGATTCAAAGAATTTACAATTTTAGAAAAATTCTTCGAAAGGGGGGCCTTTATAAGCCATGTCCCAAAAATATTCCAAATTTTTTTTCTTGCCAAATGATTTATTTTGTTTGAAAGGCACTGTTAATGGACATGAAGTTAGTATTTTAGTGGATAGTGGATCTACTCATAATAGAAAACAACTAAGGCAATCTAGCTTCTCCTTCCTTCCGGAGCTTCTTGAGCTGTTGAGCGCGCTCTCTTGTTGTGGATTTAAGTTGAATGGTGCATCTGGTAAACAGATCTCCAGTAGAATTAATTGTGCAACCTTCACCTCTTTTCCCATGAGAGTTTGTGATCAGTACATACATGTGCTGTGTGAATGAAGCATGTGGAATCTTGGGCTGGAGCGCAACTGGAAGCAGATTGATCTCAATTATGATCCCGAGTGGCAGCAATGCTGTAAATAATGGATTTAGGGCTGTTGATCTGGAAATTTGAAATTGTTGGTTGTGAAACTGATGGGTGGTTCTGTAAAGGATGTAAGCTTGAATGCGAGCTGGTGAAGCACTGTAGAGGGCCGAGTAGAAGCGCAATGTTGCAGTTCTTGCTTGCATAAGATCTCTCTCTCTCTCTCTCTCTCTCTCTCTCTCTCTCTCTCTCTCTCTCTCTCTCTCTCTCTCTCTCTCTCTCTCTCTCTCTCTCTCTCTCTCTCTCTCTCTCTCTCTCTCTCTCTCTCTCTCTCTCTCTCTCTCTTTGGGCTTCCTTCCCCACGATGTTGTTGGCGACTGTTGCATGACTATAGAAAACGTCTGGCCTTTCTTCCTTATGCAAACCTTAGGATTTTTTTGCAATGTGTGCATGTGTAATATTTGGGGTCTATGCTTTTGGCATGCATGGGTTTGCCTGTTAAGTTGAATCAGTGCATGATGAGTGTCAACAATTGGTAAAATTGCGGGACTATTTGTATCAATGCTTGTTGCATGCCGTTTGACCGAGGTTTTTTAAGTGCTTGATGTTGGTAACTTCAAAGTTTTGGAAAATTTAAGTTATTAGCACCCTGAAAGAGGAATTTCGGTTTCTTGGTGCTCGGTTATCAATGCTATAACCTTGAATTTGGATGTTGCTTCCCGAGTTTGGTAGGAGGAATTTGGTTTTTTCTTCTCCATGGGTAGTATGCATGTTTTAGGCTTTTTAACTTTGGTGTGTTACATCGATAGTTATTAGTAAGCCAATTTTTGTGGAACTTTTGTGCCGTTGTTTTTGTGTCAAGATGTAATGATTGGTCTGAAATTTTTTTAAACCGATCTTGACAAAATGATGGTAGTGGTATGGTTCTCAGACATGTACCTGTAAGAAATTCAATTTCTTGGTACTATGCTATTTAGCCACTTAACTCTGGAGTGGTACTCCCAGTAAATCAAGTTAAATGGTGTTTTTGGTTCTTCCTTTTTGACTTCGGCGTTGCACCAATAGGCTTATCCTAAATGATTTTGAACTTTAGGATTGGGCAAGCTAAAGTTTTTGAAATACTTGTTAAAGTGAATAAATGGAATATAGGTCATAATATTTGGAGGTAGCTCTATATTTGATAATAATATCGAATTTAAAAAAAAAAAAACCCGGATCCAAATTTTATGGATTTTTCCATTAGGTTCGGGCAACTTCATCCTTGCTCGTGAAAGTCTTCTGATTTTCTAGGTTGTAGAGTTTGTATGCCTTGTGATCTGGGGAATAGCCAATGAAAATTGATTTTTTGTTTTTTTTATCTAGTTTATTTCTCAGATCTTCAAAGATGTAGTGATGGATCGATTTTGTAGGTAGACAGCTGTAGTAACAACTTCTGTCCAAAATCTCTTTGGAAGAGAAGCATGGGCCGTCATGCCCTTGGCACTCTCAATAAGTGTCCGATTTTTCTTCTCTGCTACTCCATTGGACTGAGGAAAGTAGCTAGTGGTGAATCGTTGATGTCTTCCACAAGCCTTGCAGAATTCCTTGAACTCGGTGGAGATATATTCTGCCCCTCCATCAGAACGTATAGCTTTGATTGTTCTCTGGGTCTGATTTTCTATAGATGCCTTGAATCGCTTGGAGAATATGATAGTGTAGTCAAAAGGGTAGTAACCTAGCATTTACTTGAGTGTCAAAGGAGTTTCGGTGCCTTCGTTGATGAAATTTTTCGGGTGACCAAGGGAAGAAGAAAATGAGACACCTAAGGAGGTAAATGTGGTTGTGTTGAATTTATATCAAATATCTATAGGACCATGATTTGATCATATTTGTTATTGGAAATTGTGACATGAAATGAGAATGACACTTGGTTCACATTTGTAATGTAAAGAGCCTAATTCCTAAGAGTTGAAACTCTCAGATGGTAGGAATTTGGGAATGATAGTACCAACCAGATGGGTTGTTATATGTGATGGTAAAACCATGTATAGATTCTTGTTAAATCACAATTTTGTCAATGAATTATTGTGGTCCATTAGAAACAAATATGGGGGTACTCCAATACTTGGTGGAATAGATATGTGCATATTTGGTATTCAAAATCCAGATGGAGGTTTTAAGATCTCTGGATTATCGGATAATACGATTAAAGATCTTTTTGAAGATTGGATTCTGTGTTTGGATATAGGATGGTTAGATAATCATTAATATAGCTCAAAATCAATTGATGTTTTCAACTAATTTATTGGAATTTAGACTTCCTGAGCCCAAATGATTATCTCTATTTGATAGTTGATTATTGAGAGTAATGTTTCTATCACTCGCGATAAAAATTTTTATGATTTTGAAGAAAAAGTTTGGTTGTAATAGTATTGGATACTCATTACTAATTTTTTTTTCTTTCAAATCTTCGATATCTTATACGTTGTCTCCTGAGAACTTTTTAATCGAAATTATGGAATTTTTTTTAATAGGTAAAGAAGAAAATGATAGGAATAAGACTTTCATGGGATCAACCAACTGCATAGATTTCTGTTGTGGAATCCAGTATTTGTGCAATAGTGGAACTATCCAAGTGGGAATAGAAGAAATCTCTAGTGATTGTTTTGAATAATCTGGAACTAGAGGATTGGGATTTGAGCTATTAGATATTCATGATCATGGATAGTGGTGGTAAAGATTAATTTAAGATTACATTGATTGAAAATCTAAACCTTATGTCCAAAGATACCTGTATGAGTCAGCCTAATCTTGGTTTGTACACTAAGATCTTAAGGGCTGATTGGTTGAAGAAATTTTGTTGGTAAAAGTAGGATGGTTGAAAAACTTGTGATGTGGAATTATTCACTTCAGAGATTTCCCAGATATGCTATTTACTCATATGAAATAGAGTTTTCTTTACTAGCAGAGTTACAAGATTCTCAGTGAAATATGTGAGTAATATAAGTGGATTTTGAAGGAATCTACCTGATAAGGACATATGTGTTTATGTACTTGGTCATAGTGAGATTATCCTCATATGTGCATGATTAATCTTGTTTGGATCTACTATGTATTCTTGGTTACTAAGGTTATCTGGTGCACTTAACCTAGTTCTAAACATAGCCATTGGATCAAGTATTGTATTAGACAATTACTTGTAGAGTTAACAGATTTGTTCCGATAGATCTATAAGCTCACTTAAGCTGATTTGGATATGGATCTAAATGTGGGGTTGTACATGTACAATGAAGAGCTACACCTACACATTCAAGATTTCTAAATCATGGGCAATTAGCTTGAGTAGTTGATTTACTCCTGTGAAAGTTAATTGGTAAAACGGACAGTGTGAAGCGAATTTATCAGAAACTGTTTGTTTTGTGTGTATTGCTTGTAAGACACAGAATCTATGAGTCATTTGGATTCATCATGAAATTGTGTGCGTAGGATATACGAAATTCTTGGATGAGTATTTTAGACTTGATTCATTAGTGATAGTATCTCTGTGAGCTCAATTGGATACCGGATCCTAATGGTTCCAAGAATGGTAAACTGAATTTTTGGAATTCAGCAGAACTTCGTAGTCTCTAGATGTTGTTCTAGGAGATTTTATAAAGTTTTTATGTTGTTAAAGATGAATGTTGTAATGGTCTTTATATCCTGGTTGATTGTAGAATTTGGAACTCATAATTTATAACTGGTTTGAAAGAATATTCTTGGAATCCAATGATTTTCTTTGTGGAAAAGATTTCAAAATGATTCTTATATTTTCTGAGTTGTATGTTGTTCATATGCTCCAGTATTTTTTAATGATTAAGTATGGTTTTGGAATCCTGTAAATTATGATTGACAAATCATAAGAATGAGTAATTATTGATCAATTGGGAGAGTCAAGGATTTAGATCTGTTAGTGGAACTCTAAATCTCTTTACTTCAGTGCGTACTTGAGATTGTATGGATCTCACAAGCATTTTCATTAGGTAATTGGTTACCTATAAGAAATTTGCTTACCTTAATGGATGGTTTAGTGTATACAGATCACCAGCATCTAAAGTACTTTTGTAATCAGAATGATCTGAGAGGTCGTAAAGCTCGCTGGACTAAGCTTATGCAGGAATTTGATCATGAGATCCGATATGTCAAGGGCAGCTCTAATCAAATTGCGGATGCGCTTAGTCGGATTGGTGAACTAAATGAACTTTCATTCATCCAAGTTTTCACTGATCTATATCTTTCACTGAGAGGGAGGTGTGAATCGGATTCTCATTTTGGTCCCATATGGAAGATGGTGGAGACAGGAAAAAATGAGAATGGAATAGAGATTTACTCACAGTCTCAGGTTCCTAGGAAAGATAAGAAGATAGCGCAATAGTTCTTTATCTGAGGTGGGTTACTATTTCGGAATGAAAAAAATTCCAGTAGATGATGAGTTAAAGAAGAGGATTCTCAAAAATCAATTTACTGTTTGTAGCATCTAATTCATTTCTTAACTCAATAGGAATTGGAGAAAAAGCAATGCATCAAATATAGAGAGAGCCTATCCAAATTTTATCAGAGGTTTTATTTCCCAAAGCTTTGGTAATGTATCTGTTTTGTAAATAGATTGTTGAAGCCATTGCTTCTGCCCAAAAATGTTTAGGGAGTGAAGCATGGGCTATGCACTTTCCACACTCTATGAAAGTTTGATTGTTTCTCTCAACCAATTGTGGTGAGCAACTTGTTGTAAATTTCTCTCAACCAATTCATTCAATTGTGGTGAGCAGCTTGTTGTAAATTTTTTTGTATTCTATGCCATGTCTTGTAGAAATTTGAAAATTCATTGCATGTGACAGGCCCATCTGTCATGCCCATGACTAGTCTCGAGTAGCGTGTCCATGCTAGAGATCAATAGACCAACAACCCATAAATTAATTGTGACTATAAGGGATTTGGGGCCCTTATTTGTATAGGGTCATACTTAATGGTTATAGGCCTAAACTCATGATGATGGATTTGTATGGGTCTATCAGTGAGTCATTGAGGAACTGGATGATGTGGCCTAGATAGGCTGTAGAGGTGTCCAGTGAGGTGTCACAGTGCACTACTAGTGGTGCATGGGCCTTGGAGGATATAAGTATACCTATTGGGCTCTCACTAGTGTATGCTTGATTGCATGACTGGTAGCCGTATGCTGCTGGTGTGAAGCCTCATTCCTCTTTGTGATTGATCCATAGCTTGGGGGCTAGATATGTTCGATCTAGGTTTGGTTGGGTTGGATTGTCCACCATCCGTTTCCCTTGTGTTGCTTGTGAATGGCATGCTTAGAAAAGGATTCTTGGTGACTGGCCTAAATTCCTGGAGGAATTCCATAAGGTTTTTTTTTTTCACATTTGACGAAATGCATATTCGCTTATTAACTGCAATGGGCAAGCGAGAATTCTTGGATTTTTTTGACCAAGGTGTCATTTTTATTTTTATTTTTCCAAAAACGGGCACGACCAAACGACCCAAAATCCTAAGATGGAAAGACTAAAATGAAACGACTAAAGTTGTCTTCTTGATGTGCTTGAAGCTGGAGCATACCAACATAGTATGATATAAGAACAAGAAAAAGCAGACTCATTCTTTCCCATTTCTAAATTTGTCACTCAAGGCATGTTAGGACAAAACCTACTATCCTTTTAGTGACTGTAGAGATTATGAAAAGGAGCAAAAGAAAATATGAATTGGAAAGTGTTTTATGAAGTTGAAATCTGTAAATAATTCTCGAGAACTAATTATACTTGTAATTATTTTTTGTGACACTTTGATCAGGAAGTGGAGGGCTTTCATGGAGGAAGCGCCTGTGGTATGGGACGCAAGCGATTCCAAATTGAAGATTTGAAACTAACTGGATCAGTTGACCATAGTAAGGTTGTAAATCTACTTGATGCCAAATACTATGGGTCATAAGACGGGTGTTTTGTCGGAAATTTGAGATATTGGTCATGACCCCTTTTGGTATCTCAAATTTACAAAACCGAAAACCCGACAAACTATTTCTTTTTAAAAGATATATTGGTGAATTTCTTAAAACATTAATTAACCCGTTTTCTTGTAATTCCTTGCAAGGTAATTCTTATTACCCGTTGACCTTGGACGATCTCACAGAAATGGTTAATCGAAGCATTTTTTGAATTGTTTTCATTACTTAAATCTTCAAAAAGTCCTTTTTTCTGATTTACAGATTACTTCATGTTTTTTCTCGTGGTGTTTCCTGTTAAAAGGGGGAGAAGAAAAGAGAATTATCAAGGAGAAACATCTATCATAGATTCCAGGAGGAATCTGTTATATGAATAAATGATGGACCTGTTTTCAAAAATCAGAAACGATAGGATATTTAGATATTACAGAAATCCTTTAAGGACTATAGTGGATATCTGGTTTGAAAATGTAAGTGGAGGAAATTAGAAGAAACTCTTGTAGTAGAAGAGTTGTTGATTACAAGTTCGATTGATTTGTGTCAGAACTAGGGAATTCTACTGCAAGATGGTGGTTTATTGAAACTTGTTTCTTGTTGGTGGTAATTAACTTGATCTTAGTGAGGACTGAGATCTGTGGATTGATGCAAGGAAGGAAATGCATGCTAACAATGTATTCTTTTTATCTCCGATTGGATGTGAAATGTCACTCGTTGAGAAATATTTCTCTTAGAGAATAACCAAGTTAGAGGATTCTCAGTTAGAAAAGTATTGTGTACAAAGCAGGAGATATTTGTAGAGATATGCTATGTAGTGAATCTCTGTGGGATCATAGAACCTTTTGTACAAATTTTTAATCATGTGGATCTACAAAGGATTCCTTGGACTAAGTTATTTGCATGCATAAACTAGTCATTAATACATAGGCATATTGATGAAAGTTGTGTAGAGACAATTTCTTGCTAGGTTATAGTAATTTCTCCTTGAGAATTGCTTATTGACCTAGAATAGATTTAGAATCAGATTAAATGTGGTTTTTTGGTACCACACCTACACATTTAAATATTTTCTAAATCTGATACAGATAACCGAGTCAGGAGTGCTACTTATGAGTTGGTTGTTGAATTCAACAATATGATCCTACTTATAAATATTGTTGTTGAAATGTGTTGCTTATAAGTCGCAACCTTTATGGGTTAAGTTTTGATTCATTTAAAGGGTTTTGTGCATAGAATACATGGGAACTTTTGGCCTTTTCCTTTCTCGATTGGAAAGTATAGAATGCTATCCTGGAAGACTCAAGAAAGTTGGATAGTTGTTGGTTGCCAAAAGTTAGAACTTCACGTAATGAAGTTCCGGTAAATCTTAAGTTATTGTAGATTAGAACTTAAGAGTAAATTCTAGACATACTACCCTAACTTTTGAATGACACTTTGTGTCATGGCTAAAGTAAGGGCGTTTTTTGGATTACAATCCTTCGATAGGCACCATAAGTGAGTTGGAAAAGTCTGAAACTTTCCTGTTGGAAAGGACTTTTTGGAACAACTCATGTGTTTTCTAAGAATTGTGATGCACTCTTATATTATGGTATGGTCTTGAGAATATAGAGAGTTGGGATTGGTGAATCATAACTCGGACCCTAGGATAATACTTGAGAGGATTGTCTTCATGGTAAGATTACCTCGGATGAATAAACAAGATAGTGAAATTTTGGTATGACTGATCATCTTACCAAATCGACTATGTTTATTTGGGTAAAGGCCAAGTAGTTATAAAGTATCTGTTTAGGCTTTATGGATTACCAAGTGATATTATGAATATCACAATTCGAAGTTCATTGGTCGCTTTTGATCGGCCGTATTTGCTAAACTAGAGATGACTCTGAGCTTAAAGTTCTTCTAATCATTGGTAGTTGCATATATTAGGTTATCACATTCTTTTATTGAGTATAGGACAAGAATATGATGAATTATGATTGACGAATCATAGTTCAAATTCTAGTTATACTTGATCGTTTAAGAGAAGAATTACCTGTGTGATCAAAAGATCAGACGATATCTGCATTTTGATTGCAATCTCCTCGGAGAGGAAGTTATCCTTGATGGAGATTAAGTTATAGTAAGAATTTGGCTACTGGTTATAGCTCGTGCATGCTTATGTAAAGTTTTGAACCTATATCACTCATTTGGGTAGAGACTCGTGTGATCAGATTTCAAAAGGTAGCAGGTTTCCTATATGATATGCAGGAAATGCTACTGATTGCTCGTGAAAATGTCCAATGTGCCCAAGATAAGGACCGACATTAAGCAAATATGAAAAGATCACCGCGAGACTCTCAAGTGGGGGAATGGGTATAATTAAGAATTTTGATGGATTCTAGTGGAATGTGTACCGACAAGCATTACAAATTGTCCCCTAAATACAGAGGACCATATTAGGTCTTGTAAAAGATCAAATCCTTAGCTTACCAATTGGAACTCCCGAAAGGATCTCAAGTGCATCCGGTATTTCACGTAAGCCGACGTGAAAGAAAGCATCTTGGTTCTGGAGATCAATTGGACCTGTTTGATAAATTATCGGGTGTGTCTCGACTTGAACCCTGAAGGATCTTGGATACAAAAACTAAACGATTGAGAAATCGTATAATTACCAAGCATCTGGTTCGATGGAAGAGTCACACATGTTAAAAATTCACAATAACCAAAATTAGCATTAGGGATATGTTTAGGGCTACTCATACCTGCCCAAAACCGTGATGGATCATGTATATATAGGTGATGATATCTCACCAAAATAAATCAAGCAATTTCATGTTTTTTCTCTCATAATGGTGCAATTGCTCTCTATGTTCATAATTGTTTGAGTACTTGTGATTACTAATGATTATAGGATTGAATGTAGTTCTGGTGTACAGTACTCAGACTGTGGGAGGCCGTACTTTCACACGTGTGAAGCCTTCTTCAAGGATTTGGGCCATTTAGTGAGGTTCAAGCATAGATTTTTGATGGATTTTGATGGTTCAACTTGTGCTAATCTTATGAAATAATAATCTATTGTTTCCCTCATCATTTCAAGTGTTTTAGGATCCTTATTTTCTGTAATTTTTACATGGTATCAGAGCCTAAAGGCTGAAATGAGCTAAATCCTTGGTTTTCATTCAATTTGATCACAATTTTTGATCTAAATCTTGTGTAGATTGGATCTTAGCATCTAGTATTGATTCTAGAACTCAAAGTGAGTCAAATACATTGGAGATTGGTGTTGTGTGACTTCATTTTCAGGTGTTTAGGTGTCTAAAACCAGAGGCAAAGTTGAATTCAATTCACATTACCAAGATAGCAAGTTTTGCTTGCTCCAAGCATTGATTTCTAAGCGAGTTTTGGAGGTGATTTCATAGAGAAGGCTTTCTAGCATTCAAGGAGAGGGAAGATCAGAGTTTTGGGGACTCTTCAAGGCTGTTATAAGGTGTAGTAGGCACCTCCTAAAGTGATTTAGGTTCAGTCCAACCATTGCTTGACTTATGCACCAAATTAGATCAATTTTTCATTAATTTTGATCATTTTTTGCTTGTGATTGGATAGTAGATTGTGTTGCATCCTCATTAAGTTCCATTTAGATCTTTTACAAGTGATTTTGGAAGTATATTAGGTTGCTGAAACTCACTCTTGATCAGATCATTTGGAAGCTTTAATGTTCTTTATAGAAAGAGGGGCAATTCTACTAGTATTGTCTACTTCAATCAAGCAAGTGCATTGTTTCTAGTATTCTATGATTTGATTTTGTTAGAGATCATTCTTAGATCTTTATAGGAAGTCTATTACTGATCTTTTCAGGTCCCTAAGAAGTGGGATAAAGTAGACCTTCAATCAAATCAATAGAAGTAACCTTCATTTGTGTCAAGTCCTTGATTAGGAGACTAGATGGCATCTATAAATGCATATCTTTTGGATACTAATGAAAGGCTCAACAAAACTAACTATTCCATATAGAAAGTTAGAATGGAATCTATCATGATCATGCAAGATCTGATGGAAATTGTAAATGGTAAGGAGGGTGAACCTATTCATCCTCAAGAAAAAGCCAAATACATCAAGAGGTGCAATGTTGCACTACATTGCATAAAAATGAATGTTGCAAATGAACTCTTAAGAGAGGTAGGAGATTGCACTTCAGCTCAAGATGCTTGGGAGACTTTGCAAAAGGTCTATGAATCCAAGAACCAAACTAGAATGTTAGCTTTGAAGAATCAAATCTATAGAAGCTATCAAAAGAAAGGAGAGAGTGCACATACTTTTGTCCTAAGAGTAAAGGAATTGAACAAAGAGCTAGCCTTTATAGGTGACCCTATCAAGGATGAAGAGCTTGTTCAACTCATATTGAATGGACTAAGCTTTGAATTTGACAATTTGGTTCAGGGATATGCAATTATGGGTAAGCTACCCATACTTGAAGAACTCCAAGGCACACTCATGGCCGAGGAATCAAGAAGGAGCCAAATGCAAGAGAGGATGGATAGGCTTTCCATCCAAGGTGGAGATGACCAAGCTCTCTTCACCAAAGGCAAAGGCAAGTCCAAAGGCAAAGGATCAACATTCAAGAAGTCTACAAAGCTTGAGGATCAAGAAGGACCCCCAAAGGCATCTCCATCAACCACCAAAGTCAAGAAGGACAAATCAAAGGTGAAGTGCTACTATTGTAGCAAGATGGGGCATTATGCCTCGGAATGCTTCAAGAGGAAGCAAGATCAAAGCCAAGCCAACATGAGCAAAGAGGAGGAGGAGGAGAGTTCACATGAGGACTCTCTCATGATGTCCATATTTTCTTCAACAAGCTTCAAAGGAGAAGATCCTTGGTGGATTGACTCGGGTGCTAGTTCACACATGACTAGTAAAAGGGAGTTTTTCTCTTCTCTCTTATCTTATGATGGACCTATAAATTCTATCTATACAGCAAATGATGAAGCTTGTAATATTGAAGGAGTTGGTAGCATTCCCCTTTGCTTAGGATCTTCCAAAAAGATCAACATAGAAGGTGTTTTGTACATTCCTACAATAACAAAGAATCTACTAAGTGTTGGCCAAATGGTAGACAATGGTTTCAATGTTGACTTTGCTTCAAATGAATGTTTCATCAAGAAGAAGGGTAAGATAGTGGCTAAGGGCACTAGACTTGGCAAACTATATAAGCTGGATGCATTTGTGGATACTAATGTTGTCATGTTGGCCGAGAAGAGCAAGATATCTACCTTTACTTTATGGCACAAAAGACTTGGACATGTCAACTCGGGTTCCATGGAGGCTATGATCAAGGAGGAGTATGCTTTAGGCCTACCAAGGTCTATTGGGAAGGAAGACAAGGTTTGTGAAGCTTGTGCCTTATCCAAGGCACATAAGAAGGTGTTTCCTAACTCCATCACAAAGTCATCTCATCCTCTTGAACTCATACACTCGGATGTGCACATTGCTAGCACCAAATCTAATGGAGGTTCATCCATGTTTTTAACCTTCATTGATGACTACTCAAGAAATTGTTGGGTGTTCTTACTTTCCTTCAAGTCTCAAGTATTTGATACTTTTGTAAAGTTCAAGTTGTTTGTGGAAAAGCATCATAATCATAGCATCAAGATTCTTAGAAGTGACAATGGTGGAGAATTCATCTCCAATGAGTTCAAGGCCTTTTGTGAGGAGGAAGGGATCAAGAAAGAGACTTCTTGTCCTTACACTCCTCAACAAAATGGAGTTGCTGAAAGAAGGAATAGAACATTATGTGAATTTTCTAAGGCTTTAAGATTAGATGCTTGTTTGCCCAAATCCTTTTGGGGTGAGTCTCTTGTATGTGCAAACTACTTGATGAATAGGGTGTCTTGCAAAGCAATTGAAGGCAAAACTCCTTATGAGATGTTGTATGGAAAGAAACCCAATCTTAATCACTTGAAAGTTTTTGGGTGTATATGTTATGTGCATGTGCCATTGGAAACAAGAACCAAGGAGGATCCATCTTCCACAAGAGGGATCATGCTTGGATATGCAAGCTCAAGCAAGGGCTACAAAGTCTATCTCCCATCCTTGAACAAATTTGTTGTTTCAAGGGATGTCATCTTTGATGAACATCATATGCATATGCTTGAAGAAGGCTCAAGTGCTCCAACAATCAAGAAGAAGATGGCCGAGGAGCAAGATCTTGGTTTTGAGGAGGAGCTCATGGAGGAGCAAGCACCAAACCCACCTATCACACCAAGGAGATCTTCAAGGGCAAAAGTGGAGCCATCAAGGCTCACATATCAAGGCAAAGGACAGCAAGTTGAGGGTATCTCATCCACTTCTTATGCTTTATCTAGTTTTGAAGAACCGTCTAATGTTGAAGATGCATTGAACTCCAAAGAATGGTATAAAGCTATGTTGGATGAGTATGATGCCTTGATTGAGAATGAAACTTGGTTGCTTGTTGAGAGACCTCAAAGGAATGTAATAGGATGCAAGTGGGTCTTCAAGCTTAAGTTGAATGCAAATGGGAGTGTTAACAAACATAAAGCAAGATTAGTTGCAAAAGGTTATGCTCAAGAGAGAGGGATAGACTATGAGGAAACTTTTGCACCCGTGGCCAAGATGGTCACAATAAGACTAATCATTGCACTTGCATCACATTTTGGATGGATTCTATGTCAAATGGATGTCTCTAATGCTTTCTTGAATGGTTTTTTGGAAGAGGATATCTATATGGAGCAGCCACAAGGGTTCATCAAGCATGGAATGGAGAACAAAGTATGCCATCTCCAAAGAAGCATCTATGGCTTGAAGCAAGCCTCAAGATCTTGGAATTCAAGACTACATTGCTATCTTATTTCACTTTCTTTTGTTCAAAGTGAATATGATCCCACTCTTTACATTAAGTTTGATGATGTTGGTATTGTACTTTTACTCATTTATGTAGATGACATCATCATTAGTGGAAATAGTGTTGATGGTATTGAAAAAATCAAGATAGATCTATCCTTAGAGTTCAAGATGGTAGATCTAGGGTGTCTTCACTTCATCTTAGGCATAGAAGTACTTAGAGGGTCTGATTTTATCTTTATAAGTCAATTAAACTATGCTCAAAGTCTTTTGAAGAAGTTTAAGATGGAAGTATGCAAAAGTGTTGACACACCAATGGAGCAAGATGTAAAAGTGCCAAATGAAGATGATGAAAGATCCTTCATGGACATCACTTTGTTTAGGCAACTCATAGGTTCCTTAATGTGGATCACTATAACTAGACCAGATCTTAGCTTTAGTGTATGTAGGTTGAGCCAATCCATGCAAAAGCCATTGAATATCCATTGGAAAAAGGCTAAGAGGATTCTAAGATACATCTCGGGTACATTGGATTTTGGGATTCTATATAGAGGAGATGTGATTAACCTTCATGCATTTAGTGATTCAGATTTTGCAGGGGACAAGAGGGATAGGAAATCAACAAGTGCCTATTCAACTTTCATAGGAGAAGGTGTGGTTTCATGGCTTTCAAAAAAGCAAGAAACTATATCTCTATCTTCAACCGAGGCCGAGTACAAAGCTTTGACAACCACTACAAAGGAGGTACTTTGGATCAAGAGATTATTGGTGGAACTAAAGATCATGGATTCAGAGGCGGCACCAATCATCTACAATGACAATATATCAGCCCAACACCTTGCATCTAACCCAATCTTCCATGCAAGATCTAAGCACATTGAGATATGCCATCACTTTGAAAGAGAAATGGTGCAAGCCAAGGAGATTGCTTTGGAGCATGTTCCAAGCAATGAATGTGTAGCTGATCTACTTACTAAACCACTTCAAAAGACACCTTTTATGAAGTTCAGATCATCACTTGGAGTGATTAGTAAAGCAATGATTGAACCAAGCTAGATAGTGAGGAGGAGTGTTAAAAATTCACAATTCTAGCTTGACTAGTTTTGGTCATATGACTTGTAAATAGTTAGATGGTCATGATGTGGCTTGTCACACGTGCCAAATAGCATAGGATTCCATTCATAAGGATGTTCTCAAGTAGACCTAAGTGTTAGAACCTTTGGAATGAGTCCAAATTATGCTTAGATACAAGGGAGAAAAAATAGGAGCTATTTTTGGTAATTTTTGCATTGTTGAGAGATCTCCAAGATTCCAACCCTAACTTGGTAGGGATGAAAGATCCACCAAAATTAGCATTAGGGATAGGTTTAGGGCTACTCATACCTGCCCAAAACCGTGATGGATCATGTATATATAGGTGATGATATCTCACCAAAATAAATCAAGCAATTTCATGTTTTTTCTCTCATAATGGTGCAATTGCTCTCTATGTTCATAATTGTTTGAGTACTTGTGATTACTAATGATTATAGGATTGAATGTAGTTCTGGTGTACAGTACTCAGACTGTGGGAGGCCGTACTTTCACACGTGTGAAGCCTTCTTCAAGGATTTGGGCCATTTAGTGAGGTTCAAGCATAGATTTTTGATGGATTTTGATGGTTCAACTTGTGCTAATCTTATGAAATCATAATCTATTGTTTCCCTCATCATTTCAAGTGTTTTAGGATCCTTATTTGCTGTAATTTTTACAACACAGACGATGATGATTCTTGGGAACATGAAGGAAGCTTAAGAAAAACCTTCCCTAGTTTTAAGTTATGAGGATAGAACTTGAATAAGGGGGGAAGAATGTCATGCCCACGATTGGTCTTAGGTAACCTGTCCACACTAGAGATCAGTAGACCAACAACCCGTAGGTTAATTGTGACTATTAGGTATTTGGGGCCCTTATGTGTATAGGGTCATAATTAATTGTTGTAGGCATGAACTGATGATGGTGGATTTGTATGGGTCTATCAGTGAGTCATTGAGGAACTGGATGATGTGGCCCAGATAGGCTGCAGAGGTGTCCAGTGAGGTGTCACAGTGCACTACTAGTGGTGCATGGGCCTTGGAGGGTATAAGTATACCTATTGGGCTCTCACTAGTGTATGCTTGATTGCATGACTGGTAGTCGTATGTTGCTGGTGTGAAGCCTCATTCCTCTCTCTTCTTCTTGACTTGGCCTCCACCCCATCCTCCAATCAATTTATGGCTGCTCCAAGGAGTAGATTGACCATACAAGTTAGATGATGCTCCAAGCAAGTGTGCTCGGTGGTTGAGGTTGGGTACAATAGCATTGGGTGATATGGCCTTTCACCGGCACTTGCCGTTCTTGGAAAAGATGGTACACGGGTACACCCCATGATTGAGTCCACTCCCCTCCCCCAAAGTGTACAATTTTTTTTTAATTATAGTAAGGTGGGCGTACTCCTTTTTCTTCCTTGAATGGTAAGCCCCACTTAGTACTTCCTTGATGACTTGTAGTCAACCCCTATTATTTTAGGTAGGGGGTATTTCCCATGTGGTATTTTGGCCTCTCATGTTCATTTTCTAGGTTGCGTGTTACCCGTCGCACTGTTTTTCTCGGTTACTACATTGATAACTTGACTCATGTGGATTCTCAGGATTTTCACATAAAACCGCTATCGTTTATTTTTCTTTTCTTGACATTGTCCCATAATTTGCCGGTTCCTCTGTTGAAAAATTTTCGCCTTTGCCGGTTTTCTCATTTGGAGTGCATTTGTCTCGATTTTTAGGACTTTGATGGACCGGTTTCTTGAAAACACACTGAGTGAACAAAATAAAAATTCAATACATAGAAATTTGTGCGGTAGTGCCGACTAGTACAATTCGCGTAACCGGGCCAATTCTAAGGCCGTAAAATATTTTATGGGCCATTTCTAAGGCCTCAAAATTTTCTATCGCCTCATTTTGGGTGGGCTGGGACCCTACTATAGGCAATTTTATGCCGATTTTGTCATTAAGGTTTTACATGTTGATTTTTACATAATTGCCAAAATTACTATCAACATCAACCTGATTTTGCATGTCAAAAAATCGGCTAACAACAAATATGTCTGTGTCTAGATACAACCTTCGCTCAACTTACCAAGATCCTTGCCCATCCTCTCATGTGAGTAAGGAGACAATGGATGGTTTTCTATGATACCACACATTTGTATACTTAATCAAAAATGGCAATTTATACTTAGGAATGAGAATATGCGCTGGACAACTATATATTTTGAAGAGGCCTAAACCTTTTTTTGAGTATAATTGTTGAGGACCTACCTTTTACTTAAAGTCATGACCTCCTGAAATGAAACAACACTTGGATATGAAGCGACTGAATTTGAATTGTCACAATGAATCATCAATTGTACAATTTATTTGTACTTGTAACTTATATGATAATTAAAATTTGTAAATGGAGCGACGCACCAGGAATTCCTAGAGATGTGTTTGTTTGCTCTGTAGGTTATAAAACTAGACACTCTTCATTCTCACATTACCGAGAGAGAGAGAGAGAGAGAGAGAGAGAGAGAGAGAGAGAGAGAGAGAGAGAGAGAGAGAGAGAGAGAGAGAGAGAGAGAGAGAGAGAGAGAGAGAGAGAGAGAGAGAGAGAGAGAGAGAGAGAGAGAGAGAGTTATTGTATGTTTGAGATTGGAGAAATGAATAGAGCGACGAAGGTTATTCTTCCTAATTTCTTTTCTTCGCACTGTTGAGTTTGAGTGATTTCGAGTCTACTAGCAATCTCGTACACAAAACTTCAATCATTATGTGGTCAGACAGTACTTTCGTTCATTACAGTCGTTTGTTGTGTATCTGTAAAGTTGATCTAAAGAACTGTCTTAAAATTGCTTTGTCCGTATGAGCGAAGGTGAAGGTACTGTAAGATTGCGATTTCAGCATGATCAATTCAAGTTACTATCAAAGGTCTTATATATTCCTAAACTCTCTACAAATCTATTATCAGTAAGTAGAATTACAGATTTAGGTCATAAGGTAGAATTTGAATCTGATCAATGCAAAATTATTGATAGGAGTAATAAGATCCTTGCACTCGGCAAGAGGCATGATTACTTATATAGATTGGCACATTGTTATTTTGAGTCTAGTCAAGTCTTGAAAATCTTCGTTCTAGTCAATAAAGCATTACTATGACATCATCGCTTAGGACACTTGAATTATGCACCTGTTTGAAACATGTCCAGACAATCCATGATTCTTGATCTTGACTATCCTTCTGGTAAGGTTGATCTCTCTGTTTGTCATAGCTGCATCTTTGGAAAGCAGGCTAGGATTCATTTTAGATTAAACCATAGGCATGCAACAAAAGATCTATTAGATGATGTTCATACAGATATATGTGGACCTATGCAAACTCCTTCATTGTTAGATGCAAAGTATTTCATTACCTTTATTGACGAATTCTCCAGAAGAACAGTTGTTTATTTCATTAAACAAAAATCAGAGGCTTTCGTCAAATTCAGACAATTCAAAGAGCATGCTGAAAATCAAACTGGCAAACAAATCAAAGCACTGAGGTCAGATAACAGGGGAGAATACGTTAAGGCATTTTATGACTTGAAGCAATCTGCTCGAGCATGGTTTCAAAGGATCAATACTTTTCTTATTGATCACGGCTACACACCTAGCTCTTCAGATTCAAACATTTACTTCAAAGCAGTGCAACAGTCTTTTATCATTATCACTTTATACGTGGATGATACATTGCTTTTCAGCAACAGTACCGATCTGATAAAAGAGGCCAAGACAATGCTATCTTCCAAATTCGACATGACTAATCTGGGTGAAGCTCATTTCTGCCTTGGTATACAAATCCACAGAGATAGAAAACATAAGTTGGTTTACATTACACAACAGAGGTACATCTACAACATGTTAGTCAGATATAATTTGATGAATTGCAAGTTAGCTCTCTCACCAATGGAACCAGGTCTCAAATTGTCAAAGGACCAGTGTCCCCAAACAATTCATGAGAAGTAGTAGATGCATGAGTATCCTTACCATTCTATTATAGGATCTCTTATGTACACCATGATTTGTACCAAGCCAGACATAGCTTTTGCAGTTAGCTCTCTCAGTCAGTTTATGGCTAATCCTGGTGTAACACATTGGAAGGCTCTTATTAGAGTCATGAGATATCTTCAAGCTTCTATGGACTTTTGCATTCGTTATGGAGCAGTCGGCAACGACAAACTCAATTTTCTCAGTGGTTACATAGACGCAAGTTGGGCAGGAGATGTAGACACTAATAAATCCACTTCTGGATTTACATTCTTCCTCAACAATGGTCCAATTTTTTGGAATAGTCACAAGCAATCTTCAATAGCTCTATCTTCCACTAAATCAAAGTATATTGCAACCTCTCAAGCTACAAAGGAAGCAATTGGGTTGAGGAACTTACTCTTAGATAAAGGTCTGAATCAATATGCTCTGACGACATTATTTTGTGATAATCAAAGTGCCATTGCTTTATCAAACAACTCTAGATTTCATTCTATGACTAAGCACATTGAACTGAAGTATCATTTCGTTAGAAGCAAAGTTCTCAACGAAGAAGTCAGATTGCAGTACTGTAGAACGCAAGATATGACAACAGATATTTTTACCAAAGCATTAAGTTTGGAAGCACACAGAAGATTCTGTGTAGAACTAAGTTTGAAGGTCAACGCATTCAAGGATTCAGATTAAAAAGGAGTGTTGAATTATTCTCCTTCTTACTAATCGACTAATCGATTTTAATCTTCATCCATTGTTTATCCAGTTTTGCGGATTTTCCCATATTTTTACACAGTTTGCAGTTTTACAAGTGTTTTTATATAGTATGCAGAAATACACAGAGTTGACAACAGTGTTGCATTTTTCGCCTGTCAGGAATCTCGTGGAAAAATGCAGTGTCGTCTTTTTTGCATTTTTTGCCTGTCAGGATTTGCAAGTAAAAATGCAGAGTCGTATTTTTTGCTTTTTCCAAAGAGCTTCTGGCAAAGTGTGGGGCAATCTTAAATGAGATTTTAAGACACTGTCGGATTTTTTGCAAAATGCCGACACTTTCGTCTTTTTGCTACACCTTCGTCTGTGGCAGTTTTAGTTCATTTATGCAGACAGACTGTTTACGTCCAATTTCCACCGCTTATCAACAATCACTGAGAAGGAACTGGATGTATGCCAGTGGACACCAGCCAACTGGCGATCGCATTTGAGACCTAATTTTTTTAGTATAAATAGCTGTTCATATTCATACAATTTTCAAGTTAATGAAGAAGCATTTGAATAGTTAGCCCTTTCTCTCTCAAGCCTACGAGCTTGAACACTTCTGAGCATTCTAGCTCACTTCTTAGAGTTGTTTAGAGATTGCTATTGTGCTACTGCTTATCAACATTGCGTTTAATTCAGACTTTCATTTTAGCCGCTCAGAGATAGCATAGATTACGCGGCTTCGATCCACAACTTATTGTACTCATTTACTTCTGTTTTGTTTTTATACTGAATCAATACTATCTTTTATTGCGTTCAGCTTCGTCTCAGAATGTATGCGTTTCTGTAGTTCTTCGCGACTAATTATTTGTCTTGTGATTTGTGACAAATTATTTGTCTAGTGTTTCGCGCAAATTATTTGTCTGATAATTCAATGCATTATTGTTTGGCTATGTAATCACTGTAGTATTGATGATTTCAAAGTTACTTACTATAAGATCAAATGTGATTTATATGACTATTGTTTTGTTTGAAATTGATAGGTGTAGTCATGCATAGGGAAAGAGGAAGATTCTGTGTACGAAAAGTTTTCTTTCTAGACACTCGAATATTTTTCATTCGTTTCTTTTTGAATTTCAACCTATCTTCTACACACCTCTTTCCGACATGGTATCAGAGCATTCCATTCTTATATCAGAGCTTCTATCATAGTATCTAAAATATATTAAATCCTCCATAAATAAGTACTTGTGAGAATGTCTGTGAGATCTATAGGTTCTCAAGTAAATACTGGAGCAAAAAGATTCAAAACACTGATTCAAACTCTTACTCAATTAATAGGTTAAGAATTAATCATCACACTTAAGAATCTTCATTATTCCATACAATCCTTCTGACAATAATTAAGTATCTATTTATGATTCGTCAACCATAAATATTTAGCACTTAATCATTTACAGGATACTGGAGTATATGTCCAACATAACTTAGGAAAAGTAAGTCATTCCAAAATCTTTCCATTAAGAAAATATTGGATTTAGGAATACTTTCAAAACATGATTCTTTGACTGAAGTGTAAGATTTCAAGTTCTATAAACTATGGTAATTAAAGACTGAATGCATACCAAAATGACAATCATCTTCAACTACAAAAAGTTTAAAGTACAATCTAGAATCAAATCTAGATATCCAAAGTCCTACTGAATATCAATTCAGTTATTATTCTTGGACTCATTATGATTCGTTATCCAATTGAGCTCTCTGGGATACAATCACTAATGAACTGAGTCTATTCCTTAACTAAGGAATACCTCATCCCAGGAATATTGTATATCCAATGCACATAATTTTAACTGGTGAACAAAATGATTCATTAATCATGCATCTTACAAGCAATATAAATCAAAACTATCAGTTTTTGGTGAATCCACATCACACTGATTGTTTTACCAATTAACTTCATCCTAGAGTAATGATGTACTCAAGTTAATTTTCAATGATTCAGAAATCTCAAATGTCTAGGTTCAGATCTTAATTATACATGTATAACACCACATTTAGATCCATATCCAAATCATTTATTAGTTAACTCATAATTTTTCATAGAAAGATCCGTTAACTCTGCAAGTATCTGTCAAAATAATACTTGATCATATGTTCATGTTCACCGACTAGGTTAAGTGCACCTGATAACCTTAGTAACTAGGAATACACAGTAGATTCATACAAGATTAATCGTGCACATATGTGATAATCTCACTATGACCCAGTACATAAACACATTCTTTATCTGGCAGATTCTTCCAGAACCCACATATGTTACTCACATATCTCACTGAGATCTTGTAACTCAGCTACAAAAGATTTTCTATTTTTCATGAGTAAATAACATATCCGGAAAATCTCTGAGACGAATAACATTCACTCTCAACAGTTTTCCAATCCAACTTACCTCTAATTACATAATTTCTTCCACTCAATCAACCCCTCTCTGTTCCTAGTACTAAACTAAGATTAGGTTGATCCAATACAGAACTCTCAGACTTAAATTCTGATCAAACTTACTTCTATTTCAATCAAAATAGAATTAGTAATCTTTGACCTTTTACTGTACTACTTATAGATAATGATTCAAATTTCAAACTTCTTCCCATTCCAGATTGTCCACACAATCCCTCAAGTATTTCTCTTATTCGAAAAGTTCCAAATAAGTACCTTACTCTGAATCTATCCAAAATTACTTTCAGACAAAATCTCATTTCAATACCACAACTGGTTCTTTTCCAAAAACTATGCAACCCACAGATTCCCAAATAGAATTTTATCCCACCACTTCACCACTCCTTTTAAAGAAATTATAAATTTCAATAAAAGTTACCTGGAAAGATGATATATGAAAATATCTAAATCCAAGAAAAGTTAGTAATAAGTGCTTCCACAAAAGGATTCACTCTATTACAAATAGGACTTTTCCTTCAAATATTTTCAACCTGAGTGACAGAACTATCATTCACCTGAAATCCATTTATGCAACAGAGATATCCAAGGTTTAAAACATTGAACCACTTTGACTTTAGAATTTATCTAACTTCCAAGTCTATTCACACAAGTAGTAATTAGGAAAATTATCTCTTGTTCCCAAAACTGGAGAATCCATTTATTTGGATGACTGGCATGCCTATTAGATGGATACCACAAATCTACATCTGATTTAGTGATCTAAACAGAAGAATTAACATGGTTCAATATTACATTCTGATCCTTTCTGGTTAATGATAAGTTTCAAATCCCCTTGAATCCAAGAGCATTAACTCTAGGGACAAGCTTCTATCAATTAACAGATCCAATGTAATCCATCTATCAAATTCCTCTAACCTCACAATTGACATCCAAACTGTGGATAACTCAATGGTTACAAAGATAACATTTATTAATTCAATTAAATGAATTTAATCCAGAAAATTAATATCCAGTGTTAAGCAATTATTTACAGGGATTACCAAAATCCTAACTGCGAAATACATTTCCCGATCACACTTACTACCATTGATGTCCACTCTTCTTCCCTCCTTAGAATTTTCAGTTCCCTGAAAATCTATTCCAGCTAAGGTACTAAGAAGACGTAACGACATTAGTAAATGTTTAAAATTAATTACTGTAGAAAAAAGTCTGAAACAATTTCATTTCTATCCTATACCTGGGCTGAATTACCGATATACAAAAATCAACTACTAGTATAAAAACAGACCTAGTCTGATTCTTTGCATATCATTCACCATAGGATTTAACTGGAAATGATCAGTTCCTATCAATTACAAATTCTCCAATAAAATTGGACTGTCTCTTTTATTATTGATTGGTTTGGCATTACTCGTCATTATTAACAAACTATCAAAACTTAAAATACGAAATTACATGAATGGAACTCCTACCAATAGGATTTCAGAACCTCTTAAACTGTATCTAAACAAGATTCCACTGATCGGATAAAGAGTTCTATCATCACTCGTGTTATCTGGTCATTTCATATTGTTTGACGATTTTGAAATCAATTTTGACGAGTATCTTGCACAAACATTAACTTGTCCCATTTCAAATTTTAACCAAACTTGAAATTCAATAAAAAAGAAAAAATTAATTTTAACTTTTAATTTGGGAGAACTTACTTCCAAAGTTTAGTCATTCACCAAACACAGTACCAGAAAAACTAAATTTTCTTTCACTAGGTACCGTTTTGGAAAATCCATGAGGAACGAATATCTTGTTGTCAATCCTAAATCTATAAACTGAATCCGTAGACAACCTGTTAGGATAGCCAAAATTTATATCGTCCCTCAACACTGGTTATGGCCTTGAAAATCCATATATAAGGTTTACTTATGGTAATCCATTATCACCTATCAAATTGTTTCCCATGCATTATTGGAAAAGTAGCCGACGATGGAATAACCATTACCAAACATACGCTCTCTTCATATGCAGAACAGTTCAATACTTTTTTAAAACCATATTTAAACCCCAATGTATGTGTTCAAAAGCAAAAAGCCAATAACCTTTACTTTAAAGGCATGCAAACCCTAAAGAGCAAGAAACATGATCCCTAAACAGCCTCACAATACCATTCGATCCTCTATTCCGTCATTCGTCATTCCTCAGCCCAACGGGGTTGGCTCAGTTGGTTAGCTTGACATCCAAAGTTTCTTTGGTCTCAGGTTCGAGCCTCCCCTTGGAAACCAAGAAGCATTCGTCATTCCTCAGGCTCGCTAGAGCCGCTACCAAGGTAGCCGCTGAGAAGGGCCGCAATTCTGACATCTATCTGCTCGCTGATCTTATTAATCTCAATCGTCTGGCATGCCATAAAGTGCGGCAAGGCAATATCCTGGCGATCAAAATCCCGCAGGCTGATTCCTTCAGCAACCACATGACATGCAATGAGAATCAACATCAGACACTTTGTCTAACAGCGCTGCAAATTCCCTAGTCAGTAAGGACTTGTCATCCTCCGTTCCTTCTGCTATAATGGCAGCTCTCAACACCTTCCTGGCTCCCATTGCTAGAGAATAAAACTGCTGCATTTCTGGATCCAAAGGATCGCGCCTCCCAGTTGTCAAGGTACATGCACACAGTCCCCTTCAACCCCAGAGGGATTCAGAATAGTCAGATTTTCATGACAATGACAGCAGGTGTTTTACAAGGAAGATCCCCATGCTTACATCTAATCAACCACTAGATTGATTCTGCAACAGCTTTTAAGCAAAAAGAAATGACAGGTAGGAATTCAACACTGGTTTCTATCCAGAATTACAATTGTTTTTTTGATTGTAGGTCAAGAACCAGAAACTGGCCGAGGTCTACAGTTTTTTTTTCTTTGAGGAATCAAAAAATTCTACTCCCTTCATAATTCCAGAAGGATGGGATTATTAGAATCTCTCTTCACGAGTTATGTGAATGGATTCACCTTCCCATATGTAATTCCAGGACAACATTATGCTACTCAACGTAAAGAGAATAATCAACCAATTAGATTTACTCATGTAAATCCCTGTACACCTTTCGGAAGTTTCTCAAAGAATAAATGAATTTAACACCAATTCTAAGCAGCTTTCACAAGATCCAACAAGTAGTGCACTTTACCGCACTTGATAAAAGCTTGCTCCAAACAAGAATTAGTGGGTTCAAAATCCAATCGATCTTCCAAGAAATCAGCACTCCTTCCGGGATGTAAATCCAAGTGCTCCAAGCTTCCAATTCGATGTAGAGCTTGCCTTCATCCCATCCAAGATCGCATCTTAGCCGGGCTCTGATATCAATGTAAAGACCCTAAAGGATTGCCCCTAAGATGAGGATAGGAGAACACAATAAAAGAGACAATGGAACCAAACCGCCCATCCAAACCTAGATCAAACCTGGATCTAGCCCCCAAGCCATGCCATGTGAAACAAGAGGAGAAGAGAGAAATTGGTGAGCTAAATCCAATATGTCGACGGGAGAATCCACACCTCATTATATAGAGAGTAGAGTCTTTGTGCATGAAATCATGCAACCCCCATGCAAGTCAACTATAAATAGATCACATCTCTTCATGCAGTCCTTTTGCCTATATCCGTCACACAGACATGCAATACTCCATATGTCTCAATTAGAGTGTCTGGGTCCTCTCAAGGTTATTAGTCACAAACTGGCCTTGACATTAAATCATGGCGTGACCAACAACCTCCAATACCGGAGGGCCAGTCTACCATATTAGGACTATTTCAGGTCCTTAACCGAATATGGCCATAACATCAGGAGACAGCGAAGGGGGTATGGGATGCAGTTCTTGGTAGCTTTCAAGCTAAAGGTTTCTCAAGCATTCTAATGCTGCAGAGGCAGCTAACAAACACCAAGATGAGTGAGGGTGATTCAATGAGAGACCATGTGGAGAAAATTAAGGACATTGGAAGATAGCTGATCGCGGCCGGTGCGGTGGTTGACAAGCAACAGCTTATATACAGTTTGATCACGAGTCTCCCATCCATCTATGATCCACTGGTCATGATGCTCGATGGATTTGAGGATACGACATGGAGTTTATCACTCAGAGGCTCATACAAGAAGAGAGTAGGCGGAAGGTCAATCCAGCACAGGACGAAATGGCACTCTTGAGTAGCTTCAATGGGGATCAAGAACCAAAAATCAAATACAGAAGGAGGGCAATCGAGTCAGCAAGGGAAGGACTTCAAGAAGAAAGCATGGCCAGAGAAATCTGACAAGAAATGTTACTACTATGATCGGCCAGGGCACTTCGCTCGTGAATGCAACAAAAAGAAAGCTGACATGCAGAGGAGAAGTCTAGATCAACCAACTTAGTTGATGAAGTGTAGGAGACCACCGATGCATTTGCTATGATGGCTAACGAGAGTTGGAACTCCCTGGAACTATTTGACACCCAGTCAGATAACTTATCGTTTGATTCTAATGAGATCATCGACGTAAAGCTGAAAGCCGAGAGACAAATCGTTGATGCAGACCCGTACTGGTATCTTGATTCTGCAGCTACGTCCCATATCACAAATAATCGTGATGCCTTCATCACCTACCTGATGCTCAGTGGTAAGGAGATCATGATGGGGATAAAGGCGTGATTGATGCGATAGGAAGAGGCTTCATTCGCATATGGCTTGGGCAAGACAAGAGTGTGAACCTGCGCAACGTCTTGCATGTTCCCAATTCACCTAAGAACCTGCTGTCAGTAGCCAGACTCACAGACACTCGATATCATGTGCTGTTCGAAAAAGAAGGCTGTAGACGGATGACAGACCAATCGGGATTGGATTCAGGACAGGAGGTTTGTAAATGGCAGCAACAAACAATCAGCCGCTGTGGGTGTTCTAATTTTCTGGCTTTGTAAAAATTGTTTGTCCTCCCAAATTGTAGCCCACCTGAACCCAAACAGAAATGGCTCAAAAACCAAACCTGAATGAGTTTTGACAGCTTCAGAGCTACACTATTCTGGAAGATATATACATACATTCCTAATATCAGAAAGAAAAGAAAGAAAAATACATACATTCGTAATATCAAAAAGAAAAGAGAGAAAAATGGGTGGCAATGGTGAGAGAGTAAGCCCCGTTCTGTTAGAGGGATGTGTGATGTTGATCCCTGGGTGCATGATTGTATTGTGTGCATAGCCAGCTGCCTCCGTGCCACAACGCTCATCCAACTATTGGTACCAGGCCGAGCAGCAAACTAGGCACCTGAGGAGATTCGGCCCTCTCTTGCCTTCGCAGCCATGGAACAACAGGCACACGGGCGGGGACTCGGGGATTGGCCTTCGAAATTCCGATAGTCATTAAAACGCCAGAGCCGTCTTATCATGTGGATCTTTTATACATTGGTGACTTGTAGTCTCAAAGTGGGTTGAGCAGGTAGCAGCGGCCTGCAGCAGTAGATTTTTGTTAAAAGGGTTTGAACTTTTAGTACAAAGCTACAGAATTATCTGTTGCGCCAGTAAGACTAGCATAAAACAAGCTTCGGAGTCAAGTTCTGAGCAGCTTTAGCTAAGGAAAACACTGGGAATTGGGATAGAGTGAGACTGCTGTAGCAGATTCTTGGTGCAGCGTTAGAGAAAGTAGATTTTAGACAATACAGTTGGGGTTTTTGTGTGTCTATTCGCTGAGGAAGGGCCAGAAAATTAGGAGTTTTGAGCAATTTGAATATCAAAATCTACTCAAATTTGTGCTGGTTGCTCTCTTTTGATCCTTGTTCAAGTTGATCAAGTTTGCATAGCCCTGCTTCAATTGATCAAGTTCTTCAGGGGAATCAGGTCTTAAAGTGAATGTTTTAGGTTTCAGAGCTTTTTTGACATCGCTTGCCATCTGTCAGTAGCAATATCGATGTGGAAGAGCCAGGTTTTCTTTGCTTCTGTGTGATAAATCAACTAACAAATCCTTTTTTATGAGCAACTAATGCCTGAAAGTAGTTTTTATGTGTACAGACATATCACCTGGCAATACCTATTTTCTGGATCATAATTTATGCTAGCTATATGCAGAATTTACTACCCACCATATCAATGGGGTGGTTAAGTACTCCTATGAATTCACCATAGGATGGAATAGTTTCTTCTCTGGTAGACGCCAATGTTATGGACAAAGGGCACAAGGCTATGGAGACCAGTCAAGAAGTTGCATGAGATCTTGTATTCACATGCAATGCTACTTCTTCAACATGCAGGGAGAGTAATGAAAGTTAGCAAGAAGAAATGACAACTCTCATCATGAATATCATTGGGTGGAACTATTATTTCATGAGGCACTTTAATCAAAGCATTTCAATCAGCTTCAGATTGATGCTCAAGTGTAGAATTTTTTCAGTTATCTGAAGGATTTCGAAAGTCATGTGCACAATAATAATAGAATAACCTTAAAGTAGCTAATAATGTACTTGATATGACCCTCAAACTTGATCAAATTTTCAAATTTCTTCTATTTCTATATTTCTTAGTTCTACTCTTCTTTCATATAAACTAGTGAGATCACACACTTTGAACATGTGTAGAAGTTTTGTGATCTTCATGGGTACAGCCATAAATTGATGGTCTTTGTTGTTGAATCTCTTGAAAAAAAAAATGTTCCATTGTTGGTGGATGTATATTATGCACAATGAGATTGTTTATGCTATTTCATATTACACCCACACGCACATTAGATAGATAGATAAACAATCTCATTTAAACAATTCACAACTCTAAACCATTGTCATTGTACAATGTTCATATCAACCCGATCTACTACAATATAACAAGAAAATTCAGATTTACTCAACCTCAATCGTACATGCACAAATATTATATTAGCTTCATTTAGAACCATAAGCATAAAAGAATTAAATAAACAAGCAAAGTTGCCCATAATGTTGAGACGAAAGCTCTCATCTCCTCCTCATGCAAAATGCAGATCGTGATCTTGATAATGATATGAGAAAACTTAGCAATAGATATTCTTACATGCCATTACATCTAGGATGCTGACACCACCATTTTTACCATAGGGTTCTCTATCCACTTCTCCACCCAACCAAGGTCACAACATTTCAATACGAGCCATTGTTCTACATTTGATTCTCTCATGGGTGATGGAGTCATGAGAAGTACTTGTGTGGTAGAATCATGAGGCGTACTCGCCTCCACAAGGACTCTTGCATCACATTGGCTGGGGATTGACTTGCCCTTGGTGGCATTTACCCGATCAAAATTATTCTCCTTAGAGTCCAACATAAGGACTTGCTCACATTTTCCATTCTACGAATCATCCAAAACTTGCAGCCAATTATCATCTTTTACTTCATGAAAGACTTTGCATGTGCCATGTATTGGTCTATCACGCAACAGATTTTAGAGGAGAAAGACTTCACACTAATTGATCGCCTATAACTAGTAGACTAGTCACTCATTTATCTCCAGAAACATTCTATCTCCACTCTTATGAATGAGTGAATCTTGACTAGAAACTATTCCCTCTTTTTTTCAAATTCAAACAGAACTTCATCCTTGAGTCTCCTGCATCCAATTAGGACATAACAAATTGATCCACCCATATTGACCCACATAATGTCAATAACAAATTAAGGTTTCACAATCAATATTCTAAAACCATCAAGTTCCATGACTTTAGAATCGATCATTTGGCACGTTAACCCAAAAGGGTGTAACATTGTCTTCCCTCTCTAAGACTCATCAATCAAGAATTTTTTCTTCAAAGAATCAAGTAACTCCCAAGTCGCATCTTCATGAGGTACACCCTTCCCATGCAACCAAGCATTTAGGAATCACTCGACTTCTCAAATGATATTTCTATTTGTCCAAACTCTTTCCTATCCCTATCCATTGAGGATCCACCTCTTCCAACTCAACCAAATTACTTTGCACAAGGCTATCTGCATCATCTAAACAACGCTTAAGTTTCCATGAAAAATTAGATGAAGTTTAACAAAATTATTGAATTCGAGCTTGTAAGCAACTTCTCCAATTTTTTGTATTTGAAATGAATGCAAAAGTTTTCTGAAAACTTGGTTGTCCTACACTAGGCACATCGGCATTTTTGCATAATGTCCTTTGTCATATTTTTGAAGTACACTAAGATTAGAATCCAATAGAAGCATAAAATCACAAGACAAATAGTGAAATTAGTCAAGAAATGCTCCAAAATCAAGATTTTACTGGCTTGTTGATTATGGCCAAATGAGGCTCTATATATAAACAAGAGTTGTTTCTGACTCAGCTAATTTGGCACGTGTGAGAGTTCCTAGTCATCATAGGATCCACCAATAATCATCAATATGGCACATGTTCCAATATTCCTAACTTATAGCCACCTCCCTTAATTTGAGGCAATTTTCCTAATTTATAGGGACTTGCACAAATATCTACTACAAGTGGGATATCACCTAGTATTGATGTTTTCACACGTGTGAGCAATCCTACACACGTGTGAGATCACTCCTGCCCATGTGAAATATCTTTTCCTACCAATAAAATGATGCCAAGTGGCATATAGCTAGAAAACTAGATTTTGGCCATTTTAGCCACTAGATCTCAAATAAAATGATATGTACAACCTATATGACTATTCTAAATGACAAGTGCATTTATGTCACACGTGGGAATAGGCTCCACACATGTGCATTTATGTTATGTACATAGATTTGGCCTAGATCTTTGACAATTTCACACTCCTCCTCAAAATCTAGCTTGGTAAATCTAACATGCATCTATCTACAACTCCAAGTGCTAATCTTAACTTTACAAATGGATCATTTGCCAATGACTTGGTAAGTTATATCAGCAATACAATCTGAAGATGGAAGAAAAGTTAGCCTTTTCATCACCATCATTCAAAGATAAGGAACCAATCCTATTTTTGATATGAAGCATTCTACTCTCCTCAAATACAAGCGCACTATGAAGCTTTTCTATACTAGGAAGTAGATCTTGAATTGAAAAAGTTTGAACTAGATTAGAATGTTGATTTTCTAATCCATTCAAGATGATTTGAACAAACTCATTGTCTTGGATCTTATCACCTATAGAAGATAACTCTCTATTCAAATATTTGATCCTAAGAACATAATCTTGGACACTTTCATTACTTCCTTTCATGCTTTAAAGTATTTGGTTTCTTAGCATGAGTATTCTTGAAGTAATTTTGGATTCATAAATAGATTTTAGTGAATCCCATGCCTCTTTGGATGAGCTACAAGCTGAGATTTCTTTCAATCGGTCATTACTTACATTCATCTTTAAGCAACGTAGTGCAAATCTAGATCTCTTCTTGTACTTTACTAATTCTTGACCACCTTGAGGTTCTTCTTCCACATAAAAAACAATGTCATAAAGATCATGAAGTACTAACAAAGACTCCATTTTAACTTTCCAAATAGCATGATTAGTGGATGTGAGCCTTTCATTGGCTTCAAGCAAAAAACCACCCATTGATGCCATTTTTAGTGAAAAAGCACTTGAAACTTATACGGTTTCACTTAGAGATCTAAACCTATAGTGTCTTCTAGCAATGAATAAGCTTGTAGACCCAATCCTATCACTCTTGAACAAATCTAGAATGATGGATATATAGATTTTAGTCTGACACTTGCAAAATCACTCCTAAATCTATGGTTTTTGGCAATATTTCTCTCTCAACTTCAATGCACACTCAAAACATCAAAGAATCAGCTTTAATGTACTTGAATCAAGCTTTAACTCAGCTATATGACTGATCTAGACCAAGAACAAATCAATTGAATAGAAACAATGCATTAGAAAGCTTGAAAGAATGCACCAGATTGACTAGTTTTGGGTGTATGAAGCATATATTGTACCAAACTGAAATTTTTATTGCTCAGAACTGGTTCTGTATGGCCACACACATGTGGAAAGTACACCTGTAGCCCACAACAAGATCTAGTGCAAAAATATTGATTCTTTCTATCCATTCAAACTCGCTACCTCAAGAGATAATGAGGACCAAGAATGGATCCAAATCTCATCCATAAGAGTGATTTGGTGTTAGATTCAATTGATCTACCAATATACACAAGATTAGAGCTCATTAGATCAATTCTACATCAACAAATCTAACCGTGAACAATCAATTATGACTTGCTGGTTCCACACATGTGAATTTTTTTTTTCAGAGTATGGACCCAGCAAATAATGAAGTACACTAAGATTAGAATCCAATAGAAGCATAAAATCACAAGACAAATAGTGAAATTACTCAAGAATGCTCCAAAACCAAGATTTCACTTGCTTGTTAATTATGGCCAAATGAGGCTCTATATATACACAAGAGCTGCTACTGACTTAGTTGATTTGGCACATGTGAGAGTGCCTAGTCATCATAGGATCCACCAATAATCATCAATATGGCACCATGGTCCAATATTCCTAACTTATAGCCACCTCCCTCGATATGAGACAATTTTTCTAATTTATAGGGACTTGCACAAATATGTACTACAAGTGGGATCTCACCTACTACTGATGTTTTCATGTGAGAAGTCCTACACATGTGTGAGATCACTCCTACCCATGTGAAATAACTTTTCCTACCAATAAAATAATGCCAAGTGGCATATGTGAAAGATTTCAACTAGTTTTGCTATTTTGGTCATATTTGTATATTTGGCAATTGAGGCCAATTTTCATATTAGACTTAGAGTTTGACTTTTCAAAGCTATATTAGTCTAAAAGCATTTTGAATAAACACTTTTGGAAAGTGTAGGAAACTATAGAACACGAGTTTCGGAGGGATTCAATTTGAGTAGTAGTTACATTGAATCTAGTCACAAATATAGTAGGGTTTTCATTATGGAGGGAAACCAAAGTTTAAACTTAGGTTTGGACCTGTTATAAAAGGATGTAACTCATGGGAAGAGAAGACATTCTCTCTCTCTTTTCTCATTCATGCTTATCATGGTTGTCTTTGGGTTCTACTATCCATTGGTGCACTCTACTTGTGATATCTTGCAAATTTGTGTGTAGAATGCTTATTAAATGCTATTTTCATATCCATACATGTGAAATACGGTAGCTTACTATTTTTGTACAGACAAAAACTTCATCATATCTTATGTTTGATGTTTGATCAGATTCTTAGTGAGTTTGCGTCTCTTTCTTTGAGTAGATGTTGATTTTTTCACATTGGCAGGATTGGTAGAATTGGTCTATTTCTAACCAAAGATCAGGTTATTTGGATCTTGATTGATACCAAATTCTTCACATGGTTGCAGTTTGTGAAAGGATCAAGCACTTCTATCAAGGATTTGGTGAAGATATCAATGCTAGAGCATGCTAGATTGACTTCTATCCAAAAATCGAGTTTCTTGCATATGTAGATTGGATCTTTTGTATATCAAAAATCATTTTGGGTTATAGAACTTGTTGAATTCCGATTTCACACATGACATGTTGGATAAAGCCTATGTGGTGGCTAGAATATTGCATATCAAGTTATTGGTAATGGCATGTAGACTTTGAAATAATCAATTTTTTGTGATTTTGTCAAAATCCTAATTTTGATTGGATCTCTAGATTGTGAGGTTACTGACCTTCGTTTGAGTGTTTTTCAATCTTAGGAAGTGGCAAGAGTCATTAGATTGAGGATAGATTATAGATTAATCAAGATTTCACTATTCTATGTGTTGATATGCTAAATACAAGTGCTAGAGAATTGAGAGGTTCCATATCTTTGTGATTTCTTTTTGGAAACATTTGTTGTATTTCAAAATAGTACTTTGTTCATTGGAATAGGTTGAAGAGAAGGATCAGATCATTGCAACATGGCAACATCATGTGAATACCTGTTGAAAGGCAATGATAGGCTTACCTCAAGCAACTATTCATTGTGGAAAGTGATGATGGATTCCCTTCTTGAGATGAATGATGTTTTGGATATTGTTGTAGGTTTGGAGGACACGTCAGCAACACAACAAGTTTCCATCATTAGCAAGCATACACGAAGACATTTCAAAAGCATCATCATTTGCAAAGTTATTTCAATGGAAAGACTTTGTACAATGTTAGCATGAGCATCCAACAAACCATTAAGAATCATTTGAACAAGCTCTTCTTCCTTAATGCTCTCATCAATGCAAGATAGCTCATCATTCAAAGCTTTCACTTAAAAAAAAAACATTTGGACTCTCTTCATTCTTTTGCAAACATTGAAAGATTTGTCTTCTTAGAGTCAACACTCTAGAAGTCGACTTGGACTCATAAAGCTTCTTCAAAGCTTCCCAAGACTCACTTGATGAAGTACACTTACCAACTTCCTTGAAAAATTCATTAGTAACATTCATCTTGATCATGTGTAGAGCCCTTTTGGCCCTTTTGTCATACCGGAGATCCAGATCCATGGCAGATTAATAGTGGAGCAAGTTCACACATGATTTTTCACAAAGAGTACTTCACTACTTTGTTGGCATATGGAGATGACAAGAAGGTGATCTACCTGGCCAATGATGGTGAGTGTGCAATCAAAGGGATTGGCACAATTCCTATTTCTCTTTCTACAAATAGGAATGTTTATTTGAAGGATGTTTTGTTCATACCATCCATTACCAAGAGTTTACTTAGTGTGAGTCAATTGCTAAGTAAAGGTTTCAAAGTTGAGTTTGATGGAGATGCTTGCATGATCAAAATGAAGGATATCTTGATTGCAAAAGGTAAAAGCAAGGGAAATCGTATAAACTAAATGCTTGTGTTATTGCTAACCAAGTTGGATTTGTGGCAAGTGAGCAAATACCTATGCAAGAGGCAAGAGGTTTGGCATAGAAGGATGGGGCATCTCAACTTCAAGTCATTGGAGGTAATGGCTAGGAAGCAAGTTGTGATAGTTTTTCCAAGTCCCTTAAAAAGTATTAATCTTGTTTGTGAGTCTTGTGCTTTGTCAAAGTCACATAGACTACCTTATGCTAGATCTACATCTAGATCTACAAAGCCTTTTTAAGTTGTACATTCGGATATTCATGGAATTACTACAACTAGCAATAGTGGAGCTAAGATGTATGTAACTTTCATTGATGATGTTAGTAGATTTTGTTGGATCTATCTACTAAAGAGCAAAGATGAAGTGTATGATGTCTTTGTTAAGTTCAAGAATGCAAGGGAGAACCAATTTTCCACAAGGATCAAGTGCTTAACAAGTGACAATAGTGGAGAGTACATATCTACCAAGTTCAAGGCTTTTTGTGATGAGCATGGGATCAAGAGGGAGTATACAACACCAAGTACCCCACAACAAAATGGAGTGGCCGAGAGGAAGAATAGAACTTTATGTGAAAGTGCTAAAGTCATAAGGTTAAATGCTAATCTTGATAAGCCATTTGGGATCAAGCTTTGTTTTGTGCTAATTTCTTGTGAAATAGGTGGCCGAGTGCTATTTTGGATGGAAGGACACCTTTTGAGATGCTATTCAAAAGGAGGCCGAATGTCAAGTTTCTTAGAACTTTTGGATGCACATGCTATGTCAATATAACTCTTGAGATGTTATGGATCAAGAGAATGATCAAGGATCTTCACTTGCTGGATTTTTCAGAGAGTCCAATCATCTTTCATGACAATCTATCAACCCAAAGGTTGGCAACCAATCCTATCTTTCATGCTAGGAGCAAGCATATTGAGGTGGCATATCACTTTGTGAGGGAGCAAGTCATGGCTATGGAGGTGGAGCTTCAACATGTGTCCTCAATGGATTTGTTGGAGAGTTTGTAGATCTCAAGGCAACCCTAACCCTAGTTAGTAAGTGAGAGGGATTTGGCACCCTATGTGTGTAAGTCCAACCCGATGATCACATAGTTATTTGATAATTAGAAAGTTAATAAAAGGACTTTAGTCTTTTTTGCGGGACTTTTAATGTCGCAGGCCTAAATGTCAAGTTAGTGAATAAAGTTGGGACTCCCACCAAAATTGGTTCAAATTCAAATTCAAATTGGTTCCCTCCAACTATTGAATGGGTTCCCACTCTTTTTTAAATTTGAATAGTTAGGGAGGCAGAATTGGACCAATAGGATTTTGAGGCCAGGGTCCTCCTCTCTACTATAAAAAGGAACCAACTCGAGTTTTCTACACATGTACATATCTTCATTGCAATAAAGCAGATTGGTTCTCTTGTGAAATGGATTTATGAATGTCCTTGCTCTCTATCACTTTTCCTCTATCTCTCATGCTTTTCTTTGTATTTGTTAATTGTTGGATCTGATTGTTATTGGGTTTGCATGATCTTATACTTTTTGTAAGAGAGAAAGGGAGAGGGAGAAAGAGTAAGCTATTATCATTGAGGAAGTAGTGTTAATGGTTGTGGTGTTAACTGGTAGTGTTAATGGATGTTAGTGTTAGATGTAGATTTGAATCCATTCATGCTGAATTCCGAGATATGCTATCGCTCTCATGGGAACGAACCTCCGCATGACAACTAACTTCTACTCTTTGATGCTAGGTTGTTTGGATCTTGGATTGAGGTTAGGATAGGAAAGAAACCCACTACAATTTTGGCGCTGATGTCGGGAAGCTGCGCCAATTTTTTAGTTTGCAGCATGTTTGTTAGATGGTTAGCTTGCATGTAGGCATCTTGGTCTTGGCATGCTAGGGTTAGCTTTGCATTATGGATGTGATTTGTGAGAGTTATGTCCAAAAACGTTCAAAAAATAAGTGGTGACTGTATTTTCTATTTTTTTTTCTGCTCTTTTTTATTCACTTTTCGCTCAGATTTCTATTCTCTGTAATTCAATTTAAATAAGTAGGATTGTAGAGCATTGAAAGAGTTTCTAGCCATATAATTTTTTGTGAATTCCGTTCAATATTGAGCAAGTTACAAATTTTTGAAGTTGACAACAAAATTTTGTAAACTAGTCAAAAACCAGAAAATTCTGTTTTTTTATTTTTTGCTTCTTTTTTATTCAATTTCCGCCCAATTTTTTCCTCTCTGCAATTCTATCTAAATAGCTAGCATTGTAGAGGGCTTTCTTTCCATTAAGTTTTTTTGAATTTTGTTCAGTATTGAGCAAGTTACAAATTTTTGAAGTTGGCCACAAAATTCTGTAAACCTGTCAAAAACCAAGAACTTCAAGATTTTATTTTTCTGCCCTGTTTGATTCATTTTTTGCCCAGCCTTCTATTCTCTATAATTCCATATAAATAGCTATAGTTGTAGAGCATTGAAAGGGCTTTCTGGAGACATAATTTTTTTCTAATTTGTAAAGTATTGAGGAAGTTACAAATTTTTAAAAATGTTAAAAAAAAAAAGAAATTCTGTAACCTTGTCATTAGCTTCAACAATGTCATTGCTAGCAGGTGCACCTATAGACAAGGAACAACATCAACAAGCATTATCTTGGGATCTTTTTTTGGATGATGTCAACTACCCATTTGTCAATGCACAAGGTTATCAGGAATGGCCACCAGACCCATATGGCTATTATTGAAAATTTGCATTCAAGCTTCGAGGCAGGTGTCGTGGGACCGCCACCAGTTTTGGTGGGGGATACTGTTGGAGGGTTTGCAGATCCCGAGGCAATTCTAACCCTAGTTAATAAGTGAGAGGGATTTGGCACCCTACTTGTGTAAGTCTGACCCGATGCTCTCATTTGCAAGTGAGCCAATAGAACTTGAAAAACCCAAGTCAGAAGTTTGTTTGTATATAGCCTCTAACTAGTTATCTATTTATTAGCTTCTAAATGGCCATGAAAGCCACCTGTGACTCTATGAGTCTTTTTAAGCTCACAATGGGCCCTTTACATTAGATCTATCAAGGAACAAATGTTGTGAGTATTGAATGTTCATAATTGTATCAAAATCATTGTCAACTTCAAAGCTTCTACCAACACTCCCTCAACAACAACTTATTACATACGTTTCCACTAGTTGTGCTGCAGACTATGTTTGAGATTTCCACCTTTTCAAAAGTTTAGCTAGTGTTTCTTCTCATTCCTTTACAATTCTAATTTTTTTTCTTCTTTTATGTTCTTTTTATTTCACTTAATTTTTTCTCGTGTATTTTTTATCCACATCATTTTTGTAAGTGTTCAGAATAAAACAAGTTGGCAGCTTTCACTTCCATTTTTTATGGCATATTCTCAACTTATGCCAAGATCATCATTTATTTGTCCTATTCCTATCTAATATGGGTCTTTTGGAGATGCTAAGTTGGCAAAATTGTTAAATTTATTAGAGTCATGTTTTGTGATCTATCCAAAAAGTGATGCTTTGAGGATTGTTTTTGTTGTTTTCTTCTTTCGAGGCAAAGCTCAATCTTGGTGGGAGACATATAGATAAGATGCTAATTCTTCTGATTGGTACATTTTGAGAGGATCTTATTTATGCTATATATCCACTAGATGATTAAAATGATGTTTTCAACCAGGATATCTCATGTGTCGCATGATATTCTCGATGCTATAGAGGTGGAGAGGTCACGAAGATATGTCATGGATTAGAGGATATTGGAAATGAGCTTCTTGTACATGGCCTAGATGTGATAGAGACTCCAAGTGCAATGAAGGAGAGTATAATTATTTCTTTGGTTCTATAGTTCAAGATCATGTATGCTTGGATACATAACGTCATTAGTTCTCGTCCCTTCTTGATGTTGTTCTAGATGCTAAAGATGGATCTCAAATGATAAGCATGCAGATCCATAGTAGTGACATGGGCTACAAACCATGGGTGATGAGATTCTTGTATAGGATCTTCATGTTCTTATCAATATTGTTACGATCATGCATGTTCAAAGGATTTTGTTGCTGATCATGTATGTTAAGATGGGCCACTATCTTCTACTATTCTAGATGAGATTTAGCTACCGGGTCTTGATGCATGTCATGGGAGGAATAATGATTACGACGTGGCCAGATTTTGATTTAGATAATGATTCTACACATGATTATTTATCAATTATGGTGTCTCCTACCAACACGCCATCATGTGATTTTCCAAATGAGAATTCGATGCATGTATTTTCTTATTCTAAGTAGATAATAGAGCATATAGATCAATATCGTTTGAAGGAGATTATTTTCACTAGGGTAGACAATGATGCTAGGTACATTGTTCCACTTGTTGGTGATGAATTTGATGCAAACTAGTCCTATGATCAACATAAATGCATAGTACTAGTACAACCACTACTTTATTTTGTGGCAGAAATAGATGTTTGTGTTCTTTTCAAGGTTATTATGCATGCTCATATTTTAGAGTTATTGGAGTCGATGATGCTATAGCTTGATAAATTCCACCAAGTTTTCCTTCAACATATGATATGGACTCCCTTTGCCTCCATGCATCTCCATTTAGTAGGATGTTTCAACATGCAAGATTGACAGGCTGCAAGTCAACATAATTACCACAGATGGTTTTCATGGATTTCAACTTTTGAGATCTTAGGTGCAATTTTATGGCATTCTTGGTCTCGATGACTAGCATAGGATGCAATTGTTCATATTCTTGCTAATGGTGCTTGTCAATCTTGGTCATTATAGATTGCTTGGGACATTGGCACACCTCTATATCCACTATTACCTTTGGTTACTTGGCATGCTTGGTTGATACAACTTGGTTGGCATCAGTGTGATAATATACATTGTTGTTGGCGATGTTACTAGACCATACATTTATGGATTCTGTTACCTTGGCATCCAAAGTTTCTTTGGTCCTAGGTTTGAGTCCCCCCTTGGAAACCAAGAAGCATACATTTATGGATTCTACTTTTATCCGAGGTCTCTACAATAGTTATTATTCTCATGATACTTGATGTTCTTTGCGATTATAGAATGGAAATTTCAAATGAGTCTATTCTCTAACACACCTTTTGGACTCCTATGGTTCCTTTTGTGCTTAGAGTTCTACATTTATGATGATATGGTCTATTTGGATGGCATCGTTGCTTCATCCATGACTCTCTTTGTGATAGTTAGAATTTTTGGTACACTTATGCTTGCCTTGGGCCATATCTTCTAAGTCATTTATTTTATACTACGCTTAAGCGTCTATGCTTGCTTCATCTACCTTGGGGTTTACCTGGTAGTTGGTTCTTTATATTCCATATAGCTTTTCATGGACTCTTCACATGGTAGGCTTTCTCTATTAGATAGCTTTGGATATGCTTGTCAGCATGGTACTACCTCTTCCTACATTTCAATGGCACTCTTGGTTTATTTCATTGGTGTGGGACCTCATTATTTATAACCGATTTCTTGATGGTGCATTTATTTTGTGCTTTAGCCTAGACAAGTTGGTTTGATGCTTATATTCATACATTATAGCTATGACCTCATACGTCTTTTCTATTGTGCCTCTAGATGGTTTTACATAACATTATCACTTGCTTGATCCAGAGGGCTTGCTCTTGTGTGGGGATTTACTTCTCATCCCATCTTTGCCTTGCCATGCTTTACCTTCCATGATTTATTCATGTATATGCCCAAGGGCCCTTTTTTAATTTATGTTGGCCAAAGGCCCAACTTTTATTAGTTAGTTATTTGGAGTGGGGGCCCTTTAGGGAGGGCACACTATTTTCCCTCCAAAAGTTTTGCCTCCCTTGATTATTTGAATCTTCCTAATAGAATTCTTCAAGGGACTATAAACAAGTATTATGAACACTCGATTCTTAGCTTATCGATTTGGTATTTGTTGAGCTCTTGATGGGTGAACTCATTACTAATGCTTGTAGGGCTTTAGCCATTGATACTATGCGATGCTTTTAGTCATTCTTTGTAGGGGAACTATCATCTGCTTCACGTATTGTCTCTTTATGCTTCATTGATATCAATACATGTAATTGTGTTTGCAACAGATTCCTATCTATTCTTCAATGGCAGATATGGATCTTTAGATAGTATCTAAGTAGAAGTGATATTAAAGAAAGTATAATAGATCTATTTTTTTGTCCCCTTTTGTACGTACACATGGATGAAAACATAGAGTTCGTGCATGTTTATTTTAGAATGTATGTGAAGGGTCATCATCATATATAATCTTGTTCTTTGCAAACAAAAACAAAAAAATTGTGCTTTTTTTGGCCAATTTTCATGTTGAGATGTTTCATTTTAGACCTTAAAGCTGTCAATGCTTCAAATGTGGCAATTCCATTCTTAGTAGGACTTGGAAGCCTCGCTCTAGCCATTGCCACACATAAATAAGCTTTTTCAACTTTTACTAGCAATCATTTGATGGGAGGACATTCAAATTAAACCCCCATCAAAAAATGTTTTGTTTACCCTCTTGCCTTTAAGCATTGTTAGAAGTATGTACACACAAAAATCACAAAATACAGAGTTTTTTGTTTGTCTTGATCATTACATGCCCTTCCAATGTATGCGGAGACATTAAAAGGGTCACCCTTGTCTATCCAACTCATAAATAGTAGAGTGGAGCTGCACTCTGACACAGTACTAGAGGAGCCTGCAAGTGTAAATTGCATACATGATATAATTTGTATCGAGCACGTCAGCACCTAGCACTGCCCACAATAAGTTCAACCTTTGTGTGAGGCCTCATGACAACCACAACATACATGATGGGGTGCAGTCACTTCTGTGTCTTTTGACAAGCCTATTTTCCTCCAGGGAATGGACACATGACAGTAACTTATGTGCTAGATAGAAGACTAGAACTAAAATCAGTTATTTGGCAGTTTTAGGAGATCTGGATATGCTGACAAGGTCACTAAAAGATACTCTGGATTTCTTTGCAAAAAATCATTGAACTCTTGCCAGCTGATGACACCATTATGATCCATATCAAGTGCATCAAAAAGGCTATCAACCTGCATGCAAGATAAAAATTTCAACATTAGAATAAAAATCTGCTAATATTATAGGTACTTTATTGAGAATCTATAACTTACAATGGAAGAAGATAGCCCAACGCAGTCCACTTTACCTTAAAGCTGGGCAATTCTGGAAAAAATGCCCTGATACTTTTTTCCACCTCCGATTTTGAAAGCAGTCCATCCGCATCAGCGTCACAAGCATCAAATGCTGCCTTGACTGTATCAGCAAATGCAGTATGCGTTGAGATAAATGCTAGGCCTGCCACAAACTTGATGATGGAAGTGACACATGGCAACCATTACCACAGTCAGTATACTCGTGTTAGTAGTAGTTGGAAGCTGGCAAGCATTTAGATATAGATTGATGGTATTCTAATCGCTCCTTTAGAAACTATAGATAATGGTCCATGCACCAATTGTATGATTTTGGTTGCACTAGTATTAGTAAACATATTAGAATTTAAACCCAGAATAGATGGTAGTTTCAAATAAAATGTCCAATTGTATGGCTTCAATCACACAAGTATTATTAACATGTAGGATTTTGATCCCAGAATAACCTGTATGATATTTCTAAAAATAAAATCTCAATAAAGAGCCAGCAGAGCTTTCTCATGATGAAATTTTGCCAGACATTTGATGGTAAGTATACCACCTCTCGGAAGTTGATGTAACCTTTATCAGATTTGTCAAACAAGTGGAACACCTCCTCTGTATATGAAGTGCGAGGCAGCCCCAATGCTTGGAGAAATTCATCAATGTGAAGTACTCCACTGCCAATGCATGTACCTTATGTTAGAAACCTATTCTTCATCCATTGATATGACATATAGTAAGTAAAAGAATTGTGTAACCTACATGAAAAGATAAATCAGTATTGAAAAAAGTTGACTCTCTCTCTCTCTCTCTCTCTCTCTCTCTCTCTCTCTCTCTTTATTTTATATTACCTAGCTATCTGTTGGAGAGTATTTCTCACAGACCATGGACAATGATGGGTCAGCTTTAGGTTTCCTCACATCAGTTGGCCATTGAGACCGATAGATACAGTGGCACCCCACGAGAGGCCCGGTTTGGTAGTATGTGTGATATTCATGAGACCAAGGATGAGTCACATTTTCTCTTCAGATGCCCAACTTACTATGAGATATGAGGGAGATACTATTGTTCGGTCAAGGAGCACTCGACCACACTCTCTACCTTGATCTCATATGAGGACCCCAGATGTGTTGCATTGATGATCCGAGAGATGTCAGACCTAAGGATGAGGAGATTGGTGGATACGAACACACCTTCCTTGGTACAGTTGAGCATCAGCGAGTGCATATGAAAAGATGTCAAACCTAAGGATGAGGAGACTGGATACGAACACACCTTCCTTGATACAGTTGAGCATCAGTGAGTGCATATCCCGCCGGAGACTGAGATCCGACATACCTTTGAGTAGTGACTCTGATGGAGAGGCTGAGATTCCAGATGCTTCCAGACAGTTAGCAGAGACAGTGTCGACACCCAGAGAGACAACCAGTTACTAGGTTACAGTCCAGAGCGTCATGGTAGTAGAGAAGGCACCGACAGCCCACCAGGCGACAGAGGTCCGCGACACATTCAGTGATACCCTCACAACACACCATACATCATTTCTTCCAGGCTGCTGTGTGGGCCAGCCATCTTACAGGCAGTTTATATACAATTATTTTTGCAATTGTTGTTACTTGTAGGTAATTGAGCTTTAAGCTCCTATGAACACACTTGACATGTACCTTTTCTTAGTCCTATGTACCTTAGGGTATTAAAAGGACAGTAATAAAGATCTTTCTCTCTCTCTCTCTCTCTCTCAATTGGATCCATTCCTCCATAGTCATTGATGCTCACAGTTTCTATTCCATGTGCTTTTTGCTACACTTTCTCATGTGAGAATGTGCCTCATTATCAATCTCTATTCCACTCACTTCATTTCATACCACATGATTCCTCCTCAGTATTGAGGCTAGTTTTTCACTTCTTTGCCCCACCACACAATAACCTCTTTATACTTGAATCAAAACCCTCATAAGCCTGCACCACATTCAAGTCAAACTTTTCCGTGGAGTGCCATGTCCAGACATATTACATCACCCAACTTCTTCGAGTGACACACCACTAGTGTGTGTGTGTATATATATATATATAGATACTAGTAAAGAGTGCGCGTCGTTGACGGGCAATGGAGGCCGCTCTAAGTGGCGGCTGATGATTTGGATGATGGCCGATCTCGCACATCTCGCATCTCGAATATCAAACATTTGAGTCTTTGGAAAAATTAACGTCCTTGGAAAAATTCGAGCCTTCGGAAAAATTCGAATCTTCGAAAAAATTCTAGTCTTCGGGAAAATTCAAGTCTTTGGAAAAAAAAAATCAAGTCTTTCGAAAAATTCGAGTCTTTAAAAAATTTGACTTGACAGTACAAAGGGTCCTTCGATAATTCGGAAAAATTCGAGCTAACGGTTTGATCCTCCGAAAAAATTCAAGTCTTTGGAGTTAAAGTAGTGAGTTTGAGCTTGTGATCGAGAGATACTCCTCCCAATTAGTCTACTTTTTGCTAACGTATGCACGAAGCATATCCTCCAGCACCTGATTTACTCTTTCTGTTTGACCGTCCGTTTGTGGATGGTCGGTGGTGCTCATATTAAGTTTAGTATGGAGATGATGGAATACTGCCCTCCAAAAATTTCCATTGAACTTACTTTCCCGGGCGCTGACTATCCCGGAAGGTAGACCGTACAATTTAAATAGCCCATCTACAAACAACCTCGCTAACTCTGGAGCTCTAACGGTTGTCTTGGTCGGAATAAAGTGAGCCATTTTGGTTAGACGGTCAACAATGACCCATATAGCGTCATTACCCTTTTGGGTTTTAGGTAGGCGGAGATACTCTCCCATTTACCAGCTGGTATTTCTAAGGGCTGTAACAACCCTCCTGCCTTTAAATGCTCTGCTTTATTTACCTGACATTTCTGGCAACTGGTTACATATTGCTGGACGTCCTTTTTCATACTGGGCTAGAAAAATTGCCTACGAAGAAGCTCATAGGTCTTCTGAATGCCTGGGTGCCCTGCGCTAGGATTGTCATGACACTCATATAGGACCTGCTACCTATAATCCTCTAAATTGGGGACACATACTCTATCTCTATAGAGCAAGTACTCATCCTGAATGGAATACTGTTTCCATTTGAATCCCTGAGTCAACTGACCCTCAACCACTGGGGTTTGCTTGGGTAATACAGGCTCAGAATCCTCAACGTCATCTGATGTATACTCGGACTCATCATCATCCTCAACGGAAGCTACCGTATTCTTGGATGACCTGGCACCAGCCCCGGGAACTGGTTCTGGAGTCTGTAACTGTTTGCTCTGGACTGAGCTCCAGATAGTAGAGAAGTAAGCATCATGCTGGCACTTCCCTCTCACTCGAGTAACTCACTATGAATCTGAGTAAAACTCAGCTCGTTTATCATAGGCATTCTACTAAGGGCATCTGCTACTGTGTTGAATTTCCCCAGTCTATATCTCATAGACATATCAAAACTCTTGCATTAACTCAGCCCAACGAGCTTTCCGACCTCTGAGCTCAGGCTGATTGCAAAGGTATCTGAGACTTTCATGGTCTATCAGGACCTCAAAGTTGGCACCATACAAATAATGCCTCCAAGTCTTAAGGGCATGAACTATAGAAAAGAGTTCCTTTTCATAGCCACTATACCTAGTCTGAGCTGGCTCGAGTTTTTTACTCTCGAACGCAATTGGTCGTCCACCTTGGGTTAGCACAGCACCTACTGCAAAGTCGCTAGCATCTGTTTCGACCACAAATGGTTGGTGCTGGCTGTTTTGAGAGCATCAAAGCTCTCTTGCTGTGCGGACTGCCAAATGAGCTCCTTTCCCTTCCCCTTAAGAAGATTTGTCATAGGAACTGCTATCTGAGCATATTCCTTGACAATTTGTCTGTACTATCCTGCCAAACCTAGAAAGATCTGAAGCTCTAAAATATTCTGAGGTCTCAGCCAACTGAGTATGGCTTTAACCTTATTAGGTTCCATCTTAATCCCATCTGCCGAGATAATGTGACCCAAATAAGCTACTTCTTCAACGAAGAATTCACACTTAGGTTTCTTAACATAAAGCTTATGCTTTCTAAGCAGTCGAAACACCTTTCTGAGGTGTTTAAGATGCTCCTTCCTTGTTTTGCTGTAGACAAGGATGTCATCTAAAAATACGACTACAAACCTACCCAAGTATGGTATGAGGACACTGTTCATCAAGGTCATAAAGGTAGCTGGAGCATTTGTGAGCCCAAATGGCATCACCTTAAACTCATAATGACCATGACGAGTCTAAAAGTTGTTTTCGGGACATCTTCCGACTTAATACGGACTTGATGATATCCCGATCTGAGGTCTATTTTACCGAAAAACTTAGCCCCGTCGAGTTGATCAAACAACTCGTCTGCCCGAGGCATTGGGTATTTATTCTTAATTGTGACTTTATTGAGGGCTCCATAATCTACGCAAAGACGCATAGACCCCTCATTCTTTTTCACCAATAGGACTGGTGAGGCCCATGGTGAAATATTGGTCTGAATTTGGCCTTTCCCAAGATAATCTGTTAACTGCCTAGTTATTTCCTCATCCTCTGTTCGGCTGACCCGATTCGGAGGTTTAGAAACAGGTGCTGTACCTGGTACTAGGTTTATTACATGATCTACCTCTCTGCTAGGTGGTAAACCATGTGGTAAATCTTCAGGAAAAACATCTTTAAATTTAGACAATAAAGTTTCTAATTTACTGATTTTCTACTGTAAAGAACTGGAAATAGAAACTTCTAGAATAAACTGAAAGTCACATTAGGATACTTGATGGTCGTCGTCTCCAATTAGCTGACAGAGCTTTGAACTGCAGACCATAGGGCTGTTTGGGGACATCATGCTCCCCATGCAACTGGATCTCTCAGCCTTTATGCTGAAAGCTGAGGGTGTTCTCCTGATAATTTTTGTAGAGGGAAGGTCCTAAGCTATAGAGCCAATCTCTCCTGAGAACAATATCTGTGCGATCCAGGTGCATTATCTGAAAGTTTATTTCATCTTGATACCCCTGAATACCAAGATTTAGATTACTTACCATAGTTTTCCAAATTTTCTTATCTTCACCCTTAGCTAAAGAAACTATGTACCTATGCTGACTAGGTACTTCTGGAAGTCTGAGTTTTTTAACTAGGGTGTAGTTGATGAAATTATGGGTCGCCCCATCATCAACCATAACTCTGACTAATTGGTCACCAACTTTCCCATGCATACGTACTAGGTCATGCGGCCCAAAGCTGAAGGGTCTCGCTAGCATTGCAGAGGTCAGTTGGCAACAGTGTTCATGATCTTCATGAAACACTTTGATCTCGGAAGCTGCCGAGTCACCAGGGAAACTTACAGTCTGAACAAGATGAACTTGTTTTTTATCTTTTTTATCTTTTTTAGTGAAAGGCCCCTTGGGACACTGTCTGACTGTGTGTCCCTTGCCCATGCACACAAAGCACAAACGTTCTTGTTTGGCTTTCTCAAAATCTTCTGGTTCTGAGGAGCTTCACTCTTGATTTTATCTTCTTTCTTTCGTTTTAAAAATTTCTTTTTAAATTGAAAGTCCTTCTGAGGAGGCTACTCAGAAAGAGGCTGTTGTCTCGCCTTCTTCCTACCCATTGAATCATCATAGATTTGAGCATATCTGAGAGCTTGCGCTAGGGTAGTAGGCGAGTTTCTTTGAACCTCTACTTTATATTCATCTTGAAGGCCACGGACAAACCCTCTGACTTTCTAATAGTCATCGATATTTTTTATCTTTAAGATTGCTTCTCGATACTGCGAGATATATTGGATTAAGGATTTGTCCATTACTGTTTTTTCCCAGGCTTCCCAGGCTCTATCAAGCTCATTTTCTGGTAGAAAATCTCTTAGGAACGCTTCTTCAAAAGCCTTCCATGATCGGAGGGTCTGCCCAGTCTCTTGGAGGTTTAACCACCACTTATAGGCCATGGGCCCGAAGGAAAGACTGGCCTCAATAGCTTGCAAATGGTCAGTGTTTAAGAGCATTATGTTCTTCCATTTGCTAAGGAAGGTTTACAAAATATCTGCGTTTCTATCCTTCTCTTCCCCAATAAATTTATCTCAAATTCTGAATTTTGCAAAGGCCTCTGCTCGCTGATTTCTGGAGGTCCCTACTCGCTGATCCAAATGCTTCCTCTGATGCCAATTTTCAGATGTATGAGCCCAAATTGGAGGATAGAACTTGCAGCCAACTCGTGATGGTCTACCCAACCCCTGCTATCTGAAATCCGCTCTAAACTCCAAAAATTGCTCACAAAAATCAGGGTTGGTGTTACGAGCTCGTAACCAGTGCCGAACCCTAGAGAACACAGATAGGTCAGATACCACAGTCAGGGTCGTGTCCAGCGTACATGACCAACAGGGCAAGACAGTGTGAGTAGTGTGCCCCAACACGGTCCATAGCCATGGCGGGCCTAACACAGCCTAGGGACCCTGTCAGCAGGATAGGGCCCCCAGTTGGGTCCCGACGTGCAGTCGGCCACGTCAATGCCACGCGGCCGACACTTGGCAGTAGCATGTCCTCACACTGGGCTAGGAGGGGCTTACTCTATATCAGGGAGTAGGCAAGGTTGGGTGGATCAGTTAGTGTTTGCCCTCTATTATACTGGTATCAGAGCCATCTCCATCTTTGGGAGCTAAGTAGCAGCAGTAGAAAAGGTCAGAAAGGTGTACAGATACCGGGAGATTTTCAGAAATCAGAGGAGCAGGGCCAGCGTTGTAGGGACAGCTTCCTACTGACCAAAAGTCTGTAGAAAAGTTTGCTTTTTAGATAGAAATTAGTCCAAATTTCTAGAGCAGGTCCAGCACTGCAAATTCAGTCTTCATCTCTGATTTTTGCCATCAGATTCAGGGAGTCAGAGCGGATTTTTGAGGAGAAAGGGTGGTGCTGATCCATCGCTGAGAAATCAGAAATCTACCTCTGAAATTTCAGAGAAATCCAAGGAAATTTGAAGGGTTTTCAAACAAATTTTCTTAGCAGGGCCAGCGCTGGATAGGGAGGTGAAAAATTGGTTTTTCATCACTGTTTTTGAGGATTTTTCAGTAGTTTGAACATCAAACTAGATTGCCACAGACCAGCGACCTACTGCCTGAGTTCAGATCAGAGATTCAAGCAAAGATTGGGCCTTAAATTTCAGAAAATTGGGCCAGACAGAGGGCTGTCCAGCCAGCGAGGGCAGAGATACAAAAAATTTTTCAGTAGTTTGAACATCAAACTAGATTGCCACAGACCAGCGACCTACTGCCTGAGTTCAGATCAGAGATTCAAGCAAAGATTGGGCCTTAAAGTTCAGAAAATTGGGCCAGACAGAGGGCTGTCCAGCCAGCGAGGGCAGAGATACAAAAAATTCCGGATTTTTTGTTGAAAAATTCCGGTTTTTACTCAGTTTGTTGGAGCCCCACACCTGAAATCAGATCAGTCAGCTACTCAACTCAAAAACCAGGAAATTTGGCACCGTTTTGAAGTTTCAAACTGGCATTTTCCGGGACAGCAGGTCTGAAATCTTGGGGAAAAGAGCTGAAAGGGTTCCTCTTCGTAATTTCTTTGGAAGTACAGTCCTCAAAAACAGCTAAGTCATCTTTCCTTTCCCTTGTACAGTTGTAAATTAGTCTTTTAGACTTTTTTTCCTTCAGAAGTTAAGGTAGCTCTTTTTCAGTTCCGAAGATGACCACTCCTCAGGGACCTGATCAACCCCAGGAGAGAGGCTTCGACGAACTTGAAACACAAGCCTTGGCTTACAGAAAAGGGAAGGAACCCATGGAAGTGGAAGAACAGGAACAGTTCGCCGAAGAACTCGACGAACTGGTTACCAAGGAGCAGTTTCTCCAATTGATCACAGAAGTGGATGAACTGAAGTTGGCATTAGCCAATTTCAAGTCCAGTGTGGACGACTCGTTCGCTGAACTCAAAAACTTGATATCTAAAAATACGACTACAAACTTACCCAAGTATGGTCTGAGGACACTGTTCATCAAGGTCATAAAGGTAGCTGGAGCATTTGTGAGCCCAAATGGCATCACCTGAAACTCATAATGACCGTGACGAGTCCTAAAAGCTGTTTTCGAGACATCTTCCGATTTCATACGGACTTGATGATATCCCGATCTAAGGTCTATTTTGCTGAAAAACTTAGCCCCGTCGAGTTGGTCAAACAACTCGTCTGCCCGAGGCATAGGGTATTTATTCTTAATTGTGACTTTATTGAGGGCTCTGTAATCTACGCAAAGACGCATAGACCCCTCATTCTTTTTCACCAATAGGACTGGTGAGGCCCATGGTGAACTACTGGTCTGAATTTGGCCTTTCCCAAGATAATCTGTTAACTGCCTAGTTATTTCTTCATCCTCTGTTCGGCTGACCCGATACGGAGGTTTAGAAACAGGTGCTGTACCTGGTACTAGGTTTATTACATGATCTACCTCTCTGCTAGGTGGTAAACCATGTGGCAAATCTTCAGGAAAAACGTCTTTAAATTTAGACAATAAAGTTTCTAATTTACAAATTTTTTGCTGAATAGAACTGGACATAGAAACTTCGGGAATAAACTGAAAGTCACATAAGAATACCTGATGGTCTTCGTCTCCGATTAGCTGACAGAGCTCTGAACTGCAGACCATAGGACTGTTGGAAACATCATGCTCCCCATGCAACTGGATCTCTCGGCCTTTATGCTGAAAGCTGAGGGTGTTTTCCTGATAGTTTCTATGGAGGGAAGGTCCTAAACTGTAGAGCCAATCTCTCCCGAGAACAATATCTGTTCGATCCAGGTGCATTATCTGAAAGTTTTTTTTTTTAATTTCATCTTGGTACCCTTGAATACCAAGATTTAACTTACTTACCATAGTTTCCCATATTTTTTTATCTTCATCCTTAGCTAATGAAACTGTGTACCTATGCTGACTAGGTACTTCTGGTAGTTTAAGCTTTTTAACCAGGGTGTAGTTGCTGAAATTATGGGTTGCCCCATCATCAACCATAACTCTTACTGACTGGTTGCCAACTTTCCCATGCATACGTACTAGGTCATGCGGTCCAAAGCTGAAAGGTCTCGCTAGCATTGCAGAGGTCAGCTGGCAACAGTGTTCATGATCTTCATGATACACTTTGATCTCGGAAGCTGCCGAGTCACTGGGGAAACATACAGTCTGAACAAGATGAACTTGTTTTTTATCTTTCTTATCCTTTTTAGTGAAAGGCCCCTTGGGACACTGTCTGACTGTGTGTCCCTTGCCCATACACACAAAGCACAAACGTTCTTGTTTGGCTTTCTCAAAATCATCTAGTTTTAAGGGCTGTATGAGTGAAGGGCGTTTCTGAGGAGCTTCACTTTTAAATTTATCTTCTTTCTTTCTTTTTAAAAATTTCTTTTTAAATTGAAAGTCTTTCTGAGGAGGCTGCTCAGAAAGTGGTTGTTGTCTCGCTCTCTTCCTACCCACTGAATCATCATAGATTTGAGCATATCTGAGAGCTTGCTCAAGGGTAGTAGGCGAGTTTCTCTGGACCTCTACTTTATATTCATCTTTGAGGCCACGGACAAATCCCCTAATTTTCTGATAGTCATCCATATTTTTAATCTTTAAAATTGCTTCTCGATACTGCGAGATATATTGGATGAGGGATTTATCCATTGCTGTTCTTTCCCAGGCTTCCCGGGCTCTATCCAGTTCATTTTCTGGTAGAAATTCTCTTAGGAAAGCTTCTTCAAAAGCTTTCCATGACGGGGGAGTCTGCCCAGTCTCCTGGAGATTTAACCACCACTTATAGGCCATAGGCCCTAAGGAAAGACGCGCCTCAATAGCTTGCAAATGGTCAGGGGTCTGTAAGAACATGAATGTTCTTCCATTTGCTGAGGAAGGTTTGTAGAATATCTGCATTTCTATCCTTCTCTTCCCCATTAAAAGTAGGAGGTTTTAAGTCTTTAAAAACACTGGGGTGAGACCGTAAAGTCTCACCCGAAACTGATGGAAGTGGAGAAGGGGATAACTGAGAAGTGGAGGGAAGGCTTCCTTTATCCTCGTTTACAGCAAAACGAGGAAGGAGCATCTAAAACACCTCAGAAAGGTGTTTCGACTGCTCAGAAAACATAAGCTCTATGCTAAACAATCCAAGTGTGAATTCTTTGTTGAAGAAGTAGCATATTTGGGTCACATTATCTCTTCAAATGGGATTAAGATGGACCCAAATAAGGTTAAAGCCATACTCAGTTGGCTGAGACCTCAGAATATTTTGGAACTTCAGATCTTTCTTGGTCTAGCGGGATATTACAGACGATTTGTCAAGGAATATGCTCAGATAGCAGTTCCTATGACAAATCTCCTTAAGGGGAAGGGAAAGGAGTTCATTTGGGAGTCCGCACAGCAGGAGAGCTTTGATGCTCTCAAAATAGCCTTAGCTACAGCACCAGTTTAAAAAGTCGTCGACCCCAATCAGCCATTTGTGGTCGAAACAGATGCTAGCGACTTTGCAGTAGGTGCTGTGCTAACCCAAGGTGGACGACCAATTGCGTTCGAGAGTAAAAAACTCGAGCCAGCTCAGACTAGGTACAGTGCCTATGAAACAACCGTTAGAGCTCCAGAGTTAGTGAGGTTGTTTGTAGACGGGCGATTTAAATTGTACGGTCTACCTTCCGGCATAGTCAGCGACTAGGACAGTAAGTTTACTGGAAATTTTTGGAGGGCAATATTCCATCATCTCCATACTAAACTTAATATGAGTACCATCGACCATCCACAGACGGACGGTCAAACAGAAAGGGTAAATCAAGTACTGGAGGATATGCTTCGTGCATACGTCAGTAAGAAGCAGACTAATGGGGAGGAGTATCTCTCGATATTAGAGTTTGCTTACAACAGTACCAAACATTCAGCTACGGGATGCAACCCATTTATGCTGATGTACGGTTTTCAGCCACGCTCACCCACAGCTATAGGGTTTAAACAAGAAAAAGTTGAAGCAGCCAGAAACTTTTTAGAGGACCTAAACAAGATGATAGAACATGCTAAGCGTAGCATTAGGCAGTCCCAAGATCGAGCCAGGCATTATGCAGATCCACACAGACGGGATGTGCAGTTCTCCACTGGTGAGAAAGTCTACTTGAGAGTCCCAGTTGACTCTAAAACCCTCAAATCAGGAGTGTGTGCTAAGTTGTCTCCAAGGTATTGTGGTCCCTTTACCATCAGTAGGAGACTAGGCGAGGTCACCTATGAACTAGAACTCCCACACAGCAGTAAGGTTTTTCCAGTCTTTCATGTAAGTCAGTTACGAAAAGCCTTAACCAGATCTGACAATCTGGTAGGGGACAGTGTTCTAGTTCTCCCATTGGATCCTCAACAACCTCCACATGAACCAGAGGAGATTCTTGATAGTAGAGAGACGCAGACTCGTCATACTCTATACCGAGAATATCTGGTTAAGTGGAATGATCAGCCTGTTGAGAATGCCACTTGGGAAAGAGGCAGCGTCCTTTGCAAGATTTTTCCAGACTTTGTCTTAGAGGACCAAGACGGTTCTTAAGGGGGAGGGAGTGTTACGAGCTCGTAACCAGTGCCGAACCTTAGAGAACACAGATAGGTCAGATACCATAGTCAGGGTCGTGTCCAACGTACATGACCAACAGGGCAAGACAGTGTGAGTAGTGTGCCCCAGCACGGTCCATAGCCATGGCGGGCCTAACACAGCCTAGGGACCCTGTCAGCAGGATAGGGCCCCCAGTTGGGTCCCAACGTGTAGTCGGCCACGTCAGTGCCACGTGGCCGACACTTGGTAGTAGCATGCTACCAGTCCTCACACTGGGCTAGGAGGGGCTTACTCTATATCAGAGAGTAGGCAAGGTTGGGTGGATCAGTTAGTGTTTGCCCTACTGTGGTGTTAGGATCTATTACAGTTGGAAACTGATTTTTAAAGCGATGGACCTGTTTGTAGACTTCTGCCTAAAATCCGCTCAGGAATCAACAGTTTATACACAAAAAACAGGGGTAGATCCCTGGTTCTCCAGCGATGAGTCTATGCTATAAATTTTGCCTCAAAACAAGTGACAATTTCCTTGAGATCTGCTCAGTAGGAGCCATCCCTACAGCGCTGGATCTGCTCTACTTCTGAAAAGTTCAAGAGATTCTGAGCAATCTATCTACTTTCTCCACTGCTGCTACTAAGCCCCCAAAGAAGGAGATGGCTCTGATACCAGTGTAAGAGATCCTAAAACCACAGTAGGGCAAACACTAACTAATCCACCCAACCTTGCCTACTCCCTGATATGGAGCAAGCCCCTCCTAGCCCAGTGTGAGGCCTGGTAGCATGCATACTGCCAAGTGTCGGCCATGTGGCTCTGACGTGGCCGACTGCACGTCGGGACCCAACGGGGGGCCCTATCCTGTTGACAGGGTCCCTAGGCTGTGTTAGGCCCGCCACGGCTATGACCGTGCTGGGGAACACTACTCACACTGTCTTGCCCTGTTGGACGTGTACGCTGGACACGTCCCTGACTGTGGTATCTGACCTCCTGTGTTCTCTAGGGTTCGGGACTGGTTACGTGCTTGTAATAGGGGACCTATGGACAAGATGGAAGACCTGATGACATCGAACATGAACTCTACAGATATGACTCTCCCCCCCTACTGCAGTCCACGGCCCTAAAAAACTATGTGCCCATGCACTTGGAGACCAAGATGTTGAGGATCGGCCTCCTCCTGCCAACATGATGCTGCAACCGTATGTGGCCTAGTAACAGCGTAGAGGCTCCATCTCTCTAGACAAGGACTCGACCCTATCTCTCAGCATGTGTGTGCGGACAACCTTTGAACTAGGGACTCTCCAGCTAGGGCTGACAGACTATGCAAGGCAGAATGCCCTTCTGAAGGGCTCAGAGTCGGTGATGGCAAATGGAAGGTTCAGCTCATAAATCAAACTGGCCACGACCTGTGTGGCCTCTCTGTCCATGTGCAGCTGATGTTGTGCGCCACGAATGGTCTGCTGCCAAGAGCTCTCCCTGCTAGGCGACGGGTAGTGGACCTCCAGCATGGTGCACCAACCGTGATGGGAATGGATGATGACGCAACAGGCTGGGCACTAGTGGATGCATCGGCTATAGACGTGGAATGGGGAGAGTGGGATGCACTGGCACAAGGGAGGGGAGTGGCGCGCCTCCCCACGGGCCTTGTCACCTCCCATTGGCCAAAGCAAAACAAATCTAAAGCTAAAACCATGTGCTAAGTTTATGCTGAAATAAAACTTAGTTTTTAAGCTTAAACTTTTAACTCTAGGTGTGGCGAATTCCAAAAGAAGTTGAACCAAGCCAATTCTTGAAGCCCTGTCCTTTCTGGTCGTACCTCTCCCTTTCTCCTCCTTTGTACCTGCAGATCTCCCAAGGTAGGAGAGGAGCTGCAGTACGTTGGTGTGGGAGGTGGGAGAAGGGGCCTTAGTCAAATTTTATAATCCTTTGAGTTCCATGGGCCATGTGGCACCATTTTATGGCTCCACATGGTAAGAAAGGCTCTTGGGCCCCACCTGTCATTTTTGCATGAGGTTGAAGAGGAGCTTTGGGGAGGGGGTAAAGGAGGTACGTTCACCTTCCTCTACCCCATTCTCAAATTTGCTTGTAGAGTTTATGAGTTCTCAAGCATGTTTGTTTCTTGAGGCCTTTTTCTCTAGTTGTTAGTATTTTTTCAGGAAGCCTTTAAAGCTGCCTTTATGCTTGTCCTTGACGATTTTGAATATTATCGTCGATTTGCCACATTGCAAATGGGGGCGAAGTCCTTGGATGTCTATCTGCAAGACTTCCAAGAGGTTGCTTCGCGGTTTTTCAACCACATAGACAGAGTGCTCCTTAAGCTGCATTTCATATTGGGCTCGCCCAAAGAATATCAGTTGGAGGTCCGCTGCAATCAGCCACAATCCTTAGAGGATGTCGTGCATTTCGCTCGTATTTTCGACGATACGCACACTGTGACCCGCAAAGAGCAGCAAAAGCCCGAATCTAAAGACAAACCCTCTATGGGCCCTCCTTTCAAAAAGGGCAAGGAACGAGTGGTTGACAAAGCTTCCCCCTCGGGAAAGAAAAAGAAGCGCCCTCGGTTGGAGAGAGCTGACTTTGATAAGGCCAAAAGCGACGGGTTGTGTTTCTCCTGCATGGGGAAGGGGCACCTTTCCAAGGACTGCCCGAAGAGATGGAAGAAGGGTGGTTGCTCCTTTAAGGCACCAGGTAATTCTTCTATTTCTTGCATTGATGTATCTTTCAAAGATGAAACAATTTGTATGAATTGTTGTTTTAACACTGCGGGTTTTTGACCTCACGACCTCATTCAAATGAGTGGGTTCGTAGGTAGCCAACCCGTGAGTGTTCTTTTTGATGACAGTTCTACGCACAATTTTATTAATGCTAAGTGGTGCAGAAGCTGCAGTTGGCAACCGCACCAAGTGACCACAAGTATGTGGTTAGGATGGCAATTGGTGGGGAGCAGTAGGTCTGGGACCACTTTGTCCCCCACGTGCCGTTGAGGATTCCAAACTATGTAGATAGTTTATCTTTTCATGTTATGAATCTTGATAAGGTAGATTCAATCCTAGGTAAAGAATGGTTTTATGCTAGGAATGAGTCCTTAAAGAAAGATTATGTTTCACATAGTATCTCTTTCTTGCATAATGACTCATTGGTTTGTCTTAAAGGCGATGAGCCTGATCTACCTTTTGTAACTGCTCATGAAGCAAATCAATGTATTTTGGGTTTTGAGTATCATTCGTATTTATGTTATCTGAAAAATGAATCGTACATGGATGCTTTTAGTACTCATAATTTCAATGTTGATGTTTCGTCTTTCCCTAAAGCATTGTCTTTTTCTAATGATAATTTAGAATCTTCGCCTGAGGGCAAAATCTTTAAGAGACTTAGGGAGGAATATAATGATATATTCCCTGAGCAATTGCTTGAGGGTCTTCCCCCCTCACGGGGAGTAGACCATCACATAGATCTTCTTCCCAACAGCTCTCCTGTATCACTTTTTCCCTACAGGATGAGCCCAAAGGAAGAAGATGAAGTTGCTAGTCAACTGAAGGAGTTATTACGTAAGGGCCATATAAGGCCTAGTAAATCCCTTTGGGGAGCTCCTGTTTTGTTAACCAGCAAGAAAGACAGCAATATTCGTCTTTGTGTCGATTACAAAAAGCTTACTAAAATGACAATTAAGAACCATTATCCCTTACCTCCGATGGGCGACTTAATGGACCGATTGAATGGTGCTAAGTATTTCACCAAATTGGACCTTAGGTCAGGGTACCATCAAATTAGAATACACGAGGGGGATGTTTCCAAAACAGGTTTTCGTTCAAGATATGGCCATTACAAATTTTTAGTTTTACCCTTTGGTCTAACTAATGCCCCGGCAACCTTCCAACAGATGATGAACGATATTCTTCGTCCATTCTAGGGAAGTTTTTCGTTGTATTTTTGGACGACATTCTGATTTACAGTAAGACTCTTGAGGAGCATGAGGCGCATTTGCGTACAGTCTTAGATAATCTAAGGTAGACAAAGCTTTATGCTAAAGAGTCTAAATGTGAGTTCTTTCAAACAAGACTCAAGTACTTGGGACATATCGTTTCCGATCGAGGTCTTGAGATCGACTACGATAAGGTCCAGAAAGTTCGTGATTGGCCTATCTTGAAAACCATTAGGGAAGTAAAATCTTCACAGAGTTTTTCCATAAATTCATTAAAGACTATGCCTTAATTGCATTGCCTCTAACGAATCTTCTTAAGGGAATGAAGAAAGCCAAAAGAAAAACAAAAAGGGTAATAAGAAGAAGGCCGGAAGTCGTTCGAAAATCAGTCCACCTGTTGTCTGGACTGATGAACTTAATCAAAGCTTTGAAGCTTTGAAGATGTTAGTGTCTACAGCCCCTATCTTACACATAGTGGACCCTAGCGGATCTTTCCTGGTGGAAATGGATGCTAGTGACTATGCGGTGGGTGCAGTCCTTTACCAAGATGGTAGACCTATGGCTTTCGAAAGTAAGAAGTTGGACACAACTCAAAGTAGATATTCTACTTATGAGAAGGAACTTTTTGCTGTCATCCATGCGTTAAAGATCCAGAGACATTATTTGTACAGATCTAAATTCATGGTTATGACAGATCATGAGTCTCTTAAGTATATCTATGATGCCTTGGACCTTAGGGGTCGTAAGGCCCGTTGGTCGAAACTCATTCAGGAGTTCAAATTCGACATTAAGTACCGTCGAGGTACGTCGAATTGTGTCGCTGATGCTTTGAGCCGGATTGGAGAGGTTAATCAGCTATGCTTTGCTAAGTTCCAATCCGAGTCGTATCTTTCTCTGCGAGATCTTTGTTGGACCGATGAGTTCTTCGGTCGTATCTGGCAAGAAGTCCTGGCAGGAAGCTCTATTTTGAGAAATAATCTTGGAAAGCAGGATTCCAAGAAATCTCGCGAAGAGAAGATACTTGATGATTATTCCATTCAGAATGGTTTACTTTTCCGTAGAGGAAAAGTTTGTGTACCAGATATCGCGGACATTAGGGCCCAAATCCTACACGAGTGCCACAACATCCCCAGCGCGGGACACCCTAGTATACAGAGGACATTTGACCTTGTTAAGAGAGAATTTTATTGGCCAAAAATGAAAGGTCATGTTGAGGCATATGTTCAAAAGTGTGAACGCACTAGTGCGCAAATAAAGTAGAAAGACTCAAAGCAGCTGGTCTGTTACATCCGTTGGAAATTCCCAGCAAGAAATGGGAAAGTAATTCCATGGATTTTGTGGTCGGACTTCCCAAGCTTGGGAAGGGTCATAATGCCATTTGGGTAGTAGTTGATAGGCTTACCAAGATGGCGCAATTTATTCCAACAAAAATTATTGTCAAAGCTTCAGAACTTGCTCAACTCTTCGTTGAAAAGTTGTTTAGGTTGTATGGTTTGACGAACGATATTGTTAGTGATCGTGATTCCAAGCTCACTGGCAAGTTCTGGCAGGCAGTCTTTGAAAGACTGGAAACTACTATAAGTCTATCGTCTACAGATCACCCAGAAACCGATGGTTAGACCGAACATGTCAACCAGTCGATGGAAGATATGCTTCCCGCATATGTTTCCAGGCGACAATCAGATTGGAAAAAGTATCTCTTAATGGTTGAGTTCGCATACAATAGTATGAAGCATTCTGCCACTGGCTTTAGTCCTTTTATGCTCTTGTACGGCTTTCAGCCTCGTTCCCCTATCTCAGTTGGAGTCAAAGGCCTCAAGGTTCAAGCTGCAGCGGATTTCTTGCATGATATGGAGGAAATTTTGCACGTGGCTAGGGAAAGTATTAGATCGGCTCAGGATCGAGCCCAATTCTATGCCAACCGAACCTCAAGAATTTGAGATTGGTGATTGGGTGTATGTTAGAATCCCAAAAGACTCTAAGACACTTCAAACGGGGAAATGTCCTAAGTTATCTCCACGTTTTAGCGGTCCTTTCAAAGTTCTTACAAGATTGGTAGAGTTGCATATAGACTAGAACTCCCTGTTGGAACTAAGGTTCATCCTGTATTCCATGTTAGTCGTTTAAAGGAACGACTTGGTGGAAAAGATGACTTGATTCCCACAGATGATCTAGTGCTATTGGAGGATTTGACTGCTTTTGTACCCAATGAACTGGAAAGGATTATGGATACTCGACGACATTAGCTGAGAAATCGTTTGATTTCTGAACATCTGATTCGCTGGAAAGGTAAGTCAGATGATGAGGACACCTGGGAGAAGGAGGATGATTTAAGACTTAGATTCTCTGGCTTTTTTTCATACAAGGAAGTTTTATTATGTTATGTACCATAACGGTACGCCCTTCAGTGACGGCCTCGCAAGGGGCATGACGGGCGTTATCGACATGTTTGGGTGCCACGCGTCACCAAACTAGGTGATCATGTGTCGTCGGCAGGACCATGCTTGATAAGACCCACTGTGCTATGCCTATATAGTGGTGGGGTTTTCCTCTTTCCATTCACTCAATCTACCCGGGAGTTGGTGGATGGAGAGCACATGCATGAGCCAGGGTGTATCTCCAGGCCAGGAGATATATGCTAGGGAGAGCCGAGTGCGATGGCTAGTGGTATGGGACGCCAGTTATCGTAGGAGGCTCAACTGGGCATGACTATGTCGATAGCCCCAGTGCATGGGAGTGGGTCGGTTGTGACCCTATGGATGGGCGGATACGGTGCGTCGTCACTGGTATGGGATGTGCGGAACCTTCAAGGCAGTCGAAGATCTTAGGGAGTTGTAGCACATACGAAGACTTGTATGATAGTAAAAAAATGATGGGAATGGAGAATGTTCTCTTTACGTCACCACAAGTATTATTGGTCTTTAGATGGATAACCATTCCCTAAAGCAAATGATCTTAAGGAGGAAATAAATACTAGTGTGGCAAATAAAGTGACAGCTTCCAATTCCTATGCCAATTTTGTGGGGAGTCTATCGAAATCAAAGGTCAACATTCATGAAGGATCGAGCAATCTTGTAAACCATAGTACCAATAAGGGGAGCATTGGAACGAAGGAGATATTAAATCAACTTTTATTCAGACAAAGTCCTATCTGCCGTACAAAAGAGTGCCACTAATTTAGACAAAGTCGTATTTGCTCTCCAAAAAATGATGACAAATTTCGAATCTACATTTAGTAATAGGTCACAAAAACTAGATGTCAATCTTAAATTGGGTAATACCAATATTAATCCTTTGCCATCTATAACAACCAATGCCAATCTTGGTAACACCAATACTATTCCTTTGTCATCCCTGATTGCTACGACATTCAAGAATCAGAGACAACTCAGTTATAAATTATAATAGTAGTTAAGAAGTGATGATGGCATTGCAAAACAACAAGGGGAAGTACTTGTAATTGATGAGCAGCCTGTTTTGTGTCAACCAACTTCTCATAACATTTTGCCAACACCAAATGATGTTTCACAACAGCCAGCTGACATTCAAACTACTTGTCCTAAATTTGAAAATGATCTTTCTCAACAACCAAGATCTCATCAATGGATGGGTCAACATTCAAAGGCTCAATAAGAAATAACACGACAACCAAGATCTGAACAAGAGGATTCTACAAGCGATGAGGAAGACCAAGGTCCTTCAAAAAATGTATAAAGATGTTCTTAATCGTGAAGAAACCCTATTACTCCATGGATGCTTAATCTCCTTCAACTTTTCACAAATGGATTTAGAAGAGAAATATACTTGGGAGTATCTTGTTTCCCTCATCCATATTATTCTGGAAAGCCAATCAAATGGAATGTTTCTTTCAATGTATCAAGCCATGCACGCCCTAGGAGTTACCATGATAGATTGGGGAGACATTATTTCAAACTTTTTGATTGATTGAACAACACAACATCATTGCAAATATTGAGGCTTACAAAGTATCCAAGCTCCAAAACAAATCCTTGTAGACTGCCTATGTCAGGTTGTTTTCTTTGCTAATGGAAATGCTATCAACGTCTGCATTCTAGTTTAAGCTTATCTCCATAAGAAACATTGTAACAGAAAATAACACAAGATTCTCTCCTTTCCAACTTGCTTAGAATTGATATTTTACCCTTTTTCAAGCTTGCCAAAAGCTACCAATATTATTTTTCTAACTATATGGCACATACATACTTTAATTTGCTTATTATTGATTGGAAATCCTTCTCATTCTCAAGTGCTCCCCAGTACCCATTCTTGGTACTTCTATGACTTCTTTCACCTCTATTTGGCATGTATGAGATAAAAGGTAAGTCAAGATATGACCATCGTCAATGTGTACTTTTCTTCGAAGCTACAACATTTTAGAAAGATACCTTATAACCCTACTGACTTCAAATTTGATCCTTGATAAAATTGACCTTACTTAAATACATCAAGAAACCTAAATCCCAGGGTATAAATGGTAAATCCCCAAAACTACGTCTATGAAGTATAGTAGTACATAAGAATATCGTAAAGACATGTATACCTATGATTAATCTCCATATCAACATTGATTATTAAGTTTCAAACTTCATATCTAGGTTATTAATGTTTCATATTTTACTTCAGTAGTAACATGTGTGTGAGCCTTTTACGACTTAAGGTTCATCATAGAGTATTCTATACAAGTGTTCTAAGGGTTTAGAGTTTTTTAATGTTAGAATTTACTTAGGACGTAGACTATTTGTTTGAAATACACGTGTTTGTAATATGTAGGAATGAAATTATATAACAAGGGTACACTTCAAAACCTTTTGGGGTTGATAGATGTTGAGCTTAAATAGTCAACAAAATCAATTTTTGTAGGACTTGTGAACTTGGGGTTGATTATGAAAATCATTTCTAAGTTCTTATAGGTATTTTATATCATGCAAAATAGAATCTATATTCGAGTAGATATAAACCAAAACCCTGAATACTATCCTAATATAGCCCATGCACATAAGAATAGGGCCTAGGGCCAAGAAATTTGATCACTAGGGTCAGCTCAATGAATCTACGACCTAATATGAGCCAGGGCTTTTTTAAGGTACATCGGTCCCAATTTTGTGACTTGGTTGCAATCTATTCAATAAGGGCACAAAAATCAATAGAAAATCTAGTCCATCTATCAATAGTCCACAATGGATCAAAAAGTGAAGGAAGCTTTATTCTCAATTTGAATTGGCATATATAGAAAGGCATGGAGAATATTTTGTGTCAACATTTGATGTGGTACAGTAGGAGATCGTTTGCTGAATCTCTAAACAAGGGTGGATTTTACTTTTCATTTGCTATTTTTGAGTCGGAATATAAAGAATTGCGGAAAGCATACCTCGATGTCCTTGATTCAGAGGCAAGAATGCCCCATTGACAAATGAATTAAATATCATGTAAGTCTTTGCAAAAGATGTCACCCTATAAGACAAGGGCCACACTCTTGCTCGTACCATAGATGCACTACGTTTCTGAAAAGCGTTTCAGAATCGCGTTCAGAAACGCGGTTCAGAAACGCATTTCTGAAAATTATGCAAAAATTCCAGAAACGTTTTTTCTATATATATATATATATATTTTTTGTTTTTTTATGGGCAATATGGGTATCAGATGAAAGCTCTAATTAAGAGCATAGTTACTGTGTAGTTTGTCGACTGTTTCAGCTGCAAGATGGTCCAATTCAGGTGCATTAATCCATGTTGGATTCTATCAAGGATAAAAATTCAAAACTAACCTCTAGCCTGTTCGTTACAATCATAGATGGTCCCAGTAAGTGTGTTTTTGCTCAGGGAGTTGGAAGGCCAAATCATGAAGAGGCCTTACCGTCGGGGCCGGGGTCTACCGGCTGCCCCCGGACCCTGCCGTTGGGGGCCGTTGCCCCCCAAACCCCCTGAGCATTTATAAAAAACCAGAGCAAATAACAACCAAATAGCTATTGAAAATAAGATCTGTTTGTGCCCCATCTACTGCACTTCTGAGAGGCAAAAACGCTGGTTTGACCATTGATCCCCTAAAAAAATTTCAGCCATAAGCTATTTTTCCAAAAGAAAAAAACAAAAATTTAGTAAGATTCTGGGAGAAGAAACGCGTGCCCTCAGAAACGCATTTCTGTGCATCTATGGCTCGTACAAAGTCCATGATATGCAACTTCCTCTTTAGTATGAGAGATGAGAATAGTATGTTCAAAGCAATGGGAGCTCCAAAGTCAATGGCATTTCATGGGGTCCATAAACAGCAATATTTGGTGTTACATATAAAGACCCACTAACTAAAATATCAGGAACAATCCACCGTGAATCAGTTCTCAAGCCAGGTTCTGCTAGAAAGAACGCTGCCTCTGAGTCCTCCCTCAAAGAACCTCAAAAGCTCTGTAGTCATCAAGTACTGAAAGAAGAGAGCATACAAGTGTTTACTGATAGAATTTAAAGTCCCCCTCAGGGTTAGGGCAGAACAAATCTTTCCTGTCTGCCCCTTAGCAGAAGTCCAGGGCCCTAGTAAATGTCATGTCCCTGTCAAGTGACTGAACATGACCAAATGTATAAAAAAAGACCAAATGCAATCGGCTATTGTTTTTGGGTTCTAAAGAATCAAATGAGGCCCCAAGTACAATATAATATCATAATTATTTGTCCAAAACTTACAAAAATAGAGATGCAGGAAGTCTAAGATTCATAATTTCCTGCCTTTTCAGAATCGAAAAAACCAGCTTTTCAGGTGGTTCAAAATTGGGACCTCCGAGAAGGAATTGGAAAATTGAATTTAGGATTTTAAAGGTCTGTTTATTTTATCGGTTACAGAAAAATTGACTGTAGATAGATTAGGCACTCTCTAATTTATGGCCAATATCAGCCATTTAGAATGAGATAGAATGGGATTCAGGATGATATAGGTACTGATTCTTTACTAATTGGCCTAAATCCGTCATCCGATTTGAATGACCCATGATTTGAATCTTGCTTAGGTCCTCTTATGTGCAGTTGCTCAGACACTAACTGGAATGGAACCTCCCGTATTCTACCATCAATGCTAGCTCCCTAAGAAAACGACTATCATAGCAACAAAATATTCATACATACCTGTGTGTGATGTCCATGGCAGAAAACCTTGCAAGATACTCATGGGCAGTCTCATAGTTCAGGTGGAAAAGTTTTTCCATGATACCAAATTCCACTTGTGAGAGCTCAGCAGGCTGACCATACTTCTTAGCATCCATTGAGAGCTTTACATCGACAAACGTATGCTCTGTACAAACGACATTCAAAGCTTGTGCCATGAGTTTGCGCACCCTATGGGCATACTCACTAGGATGGCTCAGCTCCCTTATGGTTGGCTCTACCACTTCAAGGTACTCTACCTAGTGAAATGAAAAGTCAGCACCTCATCATAAAGATGAAAACATCAATATGTTACAGAAGATGAAGTACAAATGGTTCGAAAGGCATTATCCCTAAGTACAGCATTCAAATAGCAGACAAGAGCCAAAACCAATAAAGTGATGTTAATCAGGAAAAGCAAGCCATTATCTGCAAATGAACTCCAGTGTGTTACCGTACAAAGTCCTAAGGCAAAATCCTTAATAGGTTGAAGCTTACTGACCTTCATAAAGTTCACAAACTGAGTCATAAGTCGAAACAAAAGATTCGGCAGTGCAATATCCACCCATGCTGGACTCACCCTGGCATGAGGATACTGTACAACTATTGGCTGTACAGGTAAACCCGGTGCAAAAGCTCCAGCTTTAAAAGAAATCAAAGCCTTGCCATTAGTGGTCGTTCCTTCTGGGAAAAGCATTATGTGGGGCCATCTATTGTCTATTGCTCTTTGCCTAACCTGTGAGCCTGCATTATGCCTTGATGTAGAGGAAGTTCTGTCCACAGGAATAATCTGTCCATCACAATGCTGCAAGTCTTCAACCAAGTTTTGAAACGCATGTAAATCTACAGTGAAGAAGTCCAAAGTGGGAAACAAGTAAAGTGAAAACAGAATAGAATATTACATAATGGATTTTTCTTCTATAAATGCTGAAAATGCTGCAAGCAGGACTAAGTGGGATGAGAACTTAAACAGACGAGATTCTGCGGTGGTATATGTAAGGCTTCTTTTAGTATTTTGTATGACAGCATAACAACATTGCACGACTCTGGACAGAGTATCTATGAGCTCAAGCACATACTAGGTGATCGTGAATCATAAATTTTCAGATATGCGAGGTATTTTTACATAGCTATTTATGCATTTTCATTTACAGATGGCCATTTTTCTGTTTGTGGGGAAACTCAAAGAAAAAATGCATCATCTTGCTCTTTGCAACTGCCTAAAAACTGAACTCGAACTAGTGACCTGTTGGCCTTTCAAACATATGGTCTCTTCAAGCAAATGTGCTAAAAAGTGCTGAGATAGAGTGAACGGATCTGGATCACCATAATTAAGCTATCAAAAGCCAAGAACCACTAACAGTTACGAACGGATCCACAAGTAATCTAAGGCTAAACTAGAAAGTAGCACAAAAGCAAGACTTAATCCTAGAAAGCAAGAAAAAGTGAGACTGAGGAGGCTAAACGAGAGAGATCCATATCATAAGCTGAAAATGAAAGTGACACTAGAGCCCTACTTATACCCAACAGGAACCCCTAGAAAGGGGTCCAGAGGATAAGAGTCAACTGGGAGGTAAAATAGTGCGCCCTCGAAGAGGGGCCCCCTCCAAGGTAATATGGTCTAAATGTCAATAAAATGAATAATAGGGCCCAAGGCCAACCATATAGTCTAAATGTCAGTAAACAATAAAATAGAGGGCCCAAGGGTTGCTTATGCATAAAAAGCAAAGGTAAAGTAGATGCGAATGGGCGTGACGAATGTAAAGAGCCAAGTCCATAACTCTCCCCAACACAAAGAAAGCCCAGCCGCGAAATGAAGAGGCAGCATAGGATCAAGCAGTAGCCCTGGTGTATCAGCAACTGTGAACAGGACGACCATCCCACTGTACCAAAAACTGAATCTGCCGCCGGCGCCGACTATGATGAAGATGAACCTGTAGAATAGCAGCAGGTAGGAGGGGAAATTACTTAGGATCAATAGGAAACTCAGCATCACGAGGAGCATCATCCTCAATAGCAGCACGTAGTAAACTGACATGGAATATATCACAGGCTCGTGTCGAAGAAGGGATATGTCACAGGACTAAGAACCTACAATATGCAATAAGGTCCATAATAACATGGTGCAAGCTTCTCAATAGAAGCATGGCCCTGAATAAAGTGGTGTCGAGCAAAACGGAGGCGTAGATAAACCATATCCCCACCCTGAAACTGAACATGTCGTCGATGACGATCAACAAAAGTCTAGTACCGCTGCTGGACGTGCTGTAGATGTGTGTTGGCCTGAGAAATAAGCTCACGAGCACCTGATAGAAAAGAGGCAAGTGTAACAGGTGTATCCTCAGGAGGAAGAGGTATCCCAGGTAACAGGGGCGCATAACCATGAGATAATAAGAAGGGAGAGACACCAGTGCTGGTATAAACTAAGCTATTATAGCTATACTTAGCTAAACATAGATGCTGATCTCAGTCCTTCCCTGAAGGAATGCTTCCCTGAAGGAGTGACAAAATGGCGTAGATAATCCTCAAGAATCCGATTAAGGACCTTAGACAATCCATCGACAGTAGAATGATAAGGGGAACCCATAAAAAGTTGAACATCCAGTATGCGCATAAGCTCTGTCCAAATGTAGAGGTAAACTTACTATCCCGATTAGAAAGGATAGTACGAGGAAATCCATGGAGGCGGAAAATCTCTGATAAGAATAAACGTGCACATTGCTCAGCTGTAATAGTACTACGAACCAGTATAAAATGTGCCTGCTTCGAGAACCTATCAACCACCACCATACATGAATCATGACCACGCTGGGTACGGGGAAGGCCTAGGATAAAGTCCTTAGAAATATCGGTCCACTGGCGATGAGGAAGAGGCCAACTCTGAAGCAAACCAGCAGACTTAGCACGGGAGTACTTATTGCGGGCACAAAAAGTGCAGTTGGGAATAAGAAGGGCTAGCTCAGACTTCATGGATGGCCAGTAAAAGTGTCCTTGAGACGAGCATAAAATGTTTAAAACAGGAGGTGCAGAACTATAAACATCACGAAAGTCAAGACAAGTGAGATAAGCAGAGGGAAGATCATCAAACTAGGTAGGAATGGTAGCAACAAGTGTGTGTAACAAAGCGGGCAGATGGGATAAAGCACGGCAGCGGCGTTTGAACGGCCAGGATGATATAAAATAGAAAAATCAAAGGATTGTAAAAATTGCAACCAACGAAATTGACAATCGCTAAGATCCCGCTGGGATAACAGATAACGAAGAGACTTGTGCTAATATTTGCAGCTCCAAAGTGTCATAAAGGCTCCTTGAGCATGTCATGTACTGCATGTAATTATCCATGTGCTTAGTAAGTATTGCTAAATATAGCCATGGTGCTAAGTTAGAATAGGACTAGTTAGGTAGAATAATCAATAAGAAGCCTAGAACAACCACGCTATAATAATGGTTTAATGGCCAAATTAGGGTAATAAGGCCCCAAACTCGTACTAGAGACACAAAGGACCACTATAAATAGAGGAGGTCGTAGGCTATTCTACATTTGTTATTTTTAAACATTCTATGTGATTTGAAGCTTCTCGATCAGCTGATAGTCCCCCTTGGAGTCGATGCCAACAAGGGAGTGGGTAACTGAATCATGCACAAAAGTGAGTGTCATGGAGCGAGGACCAGGACGCCCAGTCCAAGTAGCATAAGCAAGCTGGGCATGGCAAGTAGCTGGGAGGAGGTTAGAAGAAGGCTCGGACACAGGATCAAGGTCGTTGGAGATATGGATATAGATGTCAGAATCGTTAGTGTCAGTGCCCTCATGATAGAAAACAACAGTAGTATTAAGAGGAGTCTGGCGACAATCACGAGCAAGGTGGTCTGGACTCTTACAATGGAACCAAGACGTTTCTGCTGAATGTTGGCGAACTCTGCGGAAGTGTAACGGCAGACAAAAGCAGGGCGAGGAATAGGAGGATGTATGGCAGAAGGAACAATAGAGGAGGATGGCAAGGTAGGGGGTAGAGTAGAAACTGAGGGGGGACGAGGTCGGGAAAAACGGGAAAATGGTGTATCAGGGTACGTATGTTGTAGAGTACTAGCAAGAGACATAGCATCAGAAAGAGTATGGGGTCGAAAAGATGCGACATCATATCGTAATGCACCTCAAAGTCGTGCAATGTAGCGTGAGATGAGCTCAGCAGGCTATACGTCTGAAAAGAGGTAAGATAGCTCTGTGAACTGATCTGTGCAGGAAGCCAGGTCGCCAGTATGAGTGAGATTACGAAAGAGATCACGCTGGCGACTCAGCCATTGAGGATCGATCATAGCATGGCGAAGGCCACGGCGAAAAGAGGGCCATAAATGCATCCCCTCCCGATCAGGATCAGAACGAAAAGCCCGACACCAAGTGGCAGGACCATCTAACTGTAAGGTGGCTAACTGGATTTTCTAAACGTTAGTTTTAGGGTAGATCTGGAAATAAGTATCAAGCTTAGCAAACCAATTCTCTAGAAGATTCCCATCTGAGGAACCATAATAGGTAGTAAGTTGTATCCGGTCACGGAAATCACGAGCAAAGTGTGGCTCAGGACCTATCGTACGTGAAAAGAGGTGAAATCCAAGAGGTGGAGGAGCTGGAATGGGAGATCCACCAAAATGGGGATAATTGGAGGACGAGAGTGTCCCGAGGATAGGCATCATAGGAGCCTTGCCAGGACCATGGGGCCGTAATGCGTCAATCTGGGACTGAAATGAGGCAAGATTGGCCATGACAGTATCTAAACGAAAAGAGAGGCTAGAAATAGCAGCATCCATGGCCTGACGAATATGATCTGTCAAAGCATCCCGAGGGTGTTCACTAGTGGTCTTCTGACATAATGAAAGAGAAATGACACTAGAGCAAGAGCGAGAGACGTACGGAATCCAATGGATGAACTGAAGGAGAGGACATAAGTCGTCACGACAGGTACGACATAAAAACACGTAAGCGACTCTCACAAGAACTCGTAATAGAGGTTGGTAGTCACCAAGCAGAAGACAGTGGAACAGCTGCACCTAGGCTGGTGCAATGTAGGAGGGACAGCGAGGGAAGAGTGCTGGAAAAGCGAGGAGGGTGATGGGATAGCGAAGGCAGGGTGCAAGGAATGAGGGCAAAGTGCAAGGAGTGAGGGTAGAATGCTGAAGCAGCGAAGGAGGGTCAAGGAGGGTGATGGAACAGCGAGGGAGGGAAAGAAAGGGACAGCGAGGGTAGGGAAAGAGAGGGAGGGTAGTGATGAGACACTGAGGGAGGGCAGGGATTGAGGGCAGGGGTAGCAAGGGAGGGACAGCGAGGGACAACGAGGGTAGGGAAAGCGAGGGAGGGTGGTGATGGGACAGCAAGGGAGGGCAGGGAGCGAGGGTAGGAAAAGTGAGGAAGCAGCGATGGATCTGGAGGAATGCACGGTGGATGGGCGCTCATCTGTAGAAAAGTGCTCTGATGCCAAGTTACGAACGGACCCACAAGTAATCTAAGGCTAAACTAGAAAGTAGCACAAAAGCAAGACTTAATCCTAGAAAGCAAGAAAAAGAGAGACTAAGGAGGCTAAAAGAGAGAGATCCATATCATAAGCTGAAAATGAAAGTGACACTAGACCCCTACTTATACCCAACAGGAACCCCTAGAAAGGGGTCCAGAGGATAAGAGTCAACTAGATTCTTGACCATTTCAGAAGCTACCAATCTAGAAAAGCTCACTACATAGTACAATATCTCTCAATATAGACCCCATAACTTGTCTTTTTGCTAGTGGTGTGTGGTTGGATATGAATTCTTCAAACATTGCAACTCAAAAGCACAATACAACAGCTCCACATCAACTTTTGACATGCTCTTTATAAAGAAATTATGATGCATAAATATGTGCTTGGTCCTAATAATAATAAAAAGGGTTCTTAGCGATTTCAATAAAATGTTGGTAATCACAATATTACAATGTTACAATGTATTGCAATAAATGCCACTGCTTCTTGCTTCTTGCCACCTAACAGTCTAGTTGCGTATGAAGGTGCAACCCCCAGCGGACCTTCCATTATCCACATCATCTGCTCAATGTGAGAGAAAATTGACAAGAGACGGAGACATGTTTACTGTTAGATGCCAGTTGGATTCTAACGTATTCCCGGCATGACCAGTTACTAGGGGCCGAGGGCCATAGTCTTGGGTTCGGTGCGTCACTGGCAGTGACCCGGTGTGACCACCTAACAGGATGGCAATAGGCGGAGTTATGACCGTATGGACCCTAGTCATTGTCAGAGTTTGTCGGCAACAGAAGCGGAAACAATAATGTCCGGTAGACGTTGTCGCACATTGTGCGCACCTGCAGGCCGCGCGTGGGATCCCATCCCCACCGCCTAGCCACCCGCCTCTTTCCCACTTGACCCCAAAAGGGCTGGTACTAGGGGACAAGGGTATTATGTCTACTTTTAGCTTCTGTAGCTTGCCCTCCAACAGTCATCAGCAACGACGATGCCTTTGCAGGACGAGCAACTAGCCGACAGTTAGCTGGGGTGACCGTTAGTGTCGCAGGTCCATGACGGGGCTTGGGGGTGGTGCCTCAGAGTCACACACTAATTGCGGGTAGTGGATTTCATGGAACCATGGGGACTGATCACCCTCGCATGGCAGCTAGGTGTCCCAGGCCCAGAATAGCAATCAGATAGACTCAAAAGGAGGGGGGCACCTACAATTGGATGGATCATTCTATACACGGGCCATCAGAGTTTGGAGAGCTCCTGGGGATTGGAGTGCAACATTTGATATTAAAGCCTCGTTCTGGAGAGAGAATGCCCCGTTTTAGAGAGAGAAAGTGGAGAAATCTTTGATTTTTGCAGGATCCTTGAAAGATTTGAAGGGGAGACAACAAGTAGGAGCAGTAGGAACTCTAGTGCCCAGTTGCAGTCAGTTTCCAGAGTTTGGAATTGCGATTTCAAGCTTCCCACAGCTGGTTCTAGTCATCGATAGATTGCAGAAGGGGTAGCATTTTGAAATGCAAGCCCGCACTTTCTTTGCCAAAACGCTCCTACAGAAAATCTTCCCTCACAACAGAACAAAAGGAAAAGGCCAAGAAAGAAGGACTGTGTTTTTTCTACCTTGGCAAACACCTATTCAAAGATTGTCCTCGATGCACGGGCAAAAAACTTCATACTTTACAGTCGCGCCAGGAAGGGGACAAGGATGAGAATATGTTGGATGATTTACTAGGTAGTAGTGATGAGGACACTAAGCATGTCATGACCATTTCAGTGCAGAAAATTATTCCAAATGCACCAGTTTGTTTCCTTTCCACTAGGGCACGAGACAAGTATCAGTTTCTGGATAGTGAGTTGATAGGGATGAGGGGGAAGTTGGAAGGTCGAGATGTTCTTGTATTATTCAATATTGGCTCCTCACATAATATTATCAACTCTCGTGCGGTGAAGAAGCTTAACTTGGCTATTGTGCCTTCTGATTATCTGTATACAATTGAGATGTCAGATGGTAAAGGCACAGAGGTGTGGGATCGACGAGTCTCTCAGGCGCTGCTTACTATTCACACTTACTCTGAGAAGTTAGACTTTGAGATCACCAAGTTAGCCAAGTTTGATGTTGTACTAGGAAAGCGGTGGCATGCAAGTAAGCAGTTCGCTATAGATTTCCTTTTGCATGAGTATGTTTTCAAGCATGAGGGTTTTTGTCTCATGTCCTGCAGGGGGAGACGTCATGTACAGGGCCCTCTTATTACCTGTTTGCAAATAAAGAAGATGGACTTGCGGTATGTGTGGTTGTGTTATTTAGTAAATGTGAATGATGATTCCAGTTTTTGTAATTTACCAATAAACCCACAAGTTAATAATTCAGAAGAAACTTCATCTTATTTAATGTCTTATGTAAATTATGCTTTAGCTCAGCAGCTTAGAGGTGTTCCAACAAGTTAGTTGGAAAGATCCATCCGAGTTGAGTTTAAACATTTGTTGATTTATGACGGAACGTGGAGCATCGTATTGAGCTCGTTCTAGAGGCAAGCCCAATATGTTGGTCTCCTTATAGGATGAGCCCAAAAGAGGAGGAGGAGGTATGGAAGATGTTGGAGGAATACCTCAGGTTGGGTTATGTCCGTCCTAGTTATTCACCTTTCACCTCCCCCATTTCGTTGGTTAAGCAAAAGGATGGTAGTTTTTGGATGTGCATGGATTACAGGGGATTGAATAAAATCACTGTGAAGCACAGATATCGGATGCCCAAGATTGATGATCTACTGGATGCGTTGCAGGGAGGAGCAACCATTTTCAGTAAGATAAATCTCAAAAGTGGGTACCATCATATACGAATTCATGAGGAAGACGTCCAAAAGATGGCCTTCCGAACCCGTTTTGGACATTATGAGTTCTTGGTTATGCAATTTGGGTTAACCAATGCACTCGCCACGTTCATGATGCTCATGAACGATGTTTTGCGTGACTATATGGGCAAGTTTGTTGTCCATTTTATTGACGACATACTGGTCTATAGTAAGATGGTGGTGGAGTATGAAGGTCATCTCCAGACTGTATTTGGCAAGCTACAAGAAATGGTCTTGTATGTCAATGCTCAAAAGACCGAGTTGTGTAAGACTCGTGTCGATTATTTGGGTCACGTAGTGATGGCAGAGGGTATTTCAGTTGACCCCGCCAAGGTGGATGTGGTCAAGAAGTGGCCCAGACCGGCAATATTTGTCAATTACAGTCTTTCCTAGGCTTTTGCAAGTTCTACCGACGATTCGTTAGGAACTATTCCAAGGTAGCTGCTCCTTTAACGGATCAGTTGCGGAATAACAACACTATGGTTTGATGGGATGCTGAAGCTCAGCATAGTTTTGACAACTTAAAGGAGGCTGTTGCTATAGCTCCAGTACTCAAGATGGTTGATACCCATAAACATTTTGACCTAGAGAAGGATGCTAGTGGCATTGTCGTGGGTGCAGTGTTGAGTGAGGAAGGTAGACCAATAGCCTTTGAAAGTAAGAAATTGGCGCCAGTGCAACAAAAATATCCCACACATGAGCAGGAGTTGTATGCGATCATACATGCGCTCAAGGTGTGGCGACATTATTTGTATGGTGCTGATTTCTATGTTTATACTTATAGTTTTAAGTACTTTTGCACTTAGCCAGATTTCAAGGGCCGTCAGGCTCGGTGGGCCGAGTTGGTGCAAGAATGTCATTTGAAAATTCGCTTCAGAAAAGGGGAGAAAAATGTGGTTGCTGATGCACTATCTCGGATACTGCACCAGATGAGCTTTACTATAGTTGAGAGTGATCTCATGGAGGAGATCAAGATTCAGACGGGATTGAACTCCATTATGGTAGTGGTAGACAAGTTTTCAAAGATGGCTCACTTCATCTCAACGACCAAGAAGGTCACAACTCCGCAGGTTGCCGAGTTGTTTATCCAGAATGTGGTCAGGTTGCATGGAATTCCGAAGTCCATTGTATCTGACAAGGATCCCAAGTTTACGGGAAATTTTTGGATGGAGGTGTTTGCCAGGTTGGGAACATAGTTGCAGATGAGACATCGGCCATCAAAGTTTGGAGAGCTCCTCGAGATTGGAGTGCAACATTTACCCACACAAGGAAAATGTTTTCCCAAGTGGGGAAACATGTTTCCCCATGAGATAGTATATGACACATATTTGAAGGAGAAATTTGCCTATTTTGACGTTTTATAAGATCCCAATTGATTTTATTCAGCATAATCTAAGATCTCCCTTGAGGTGTAAATCACTTTCTCTCCCTCTCTTTCGCATGAACTATTGTGATTAGCTTTAGCAAGTTTACTTTCATGACAATGTGGCATTCCTCATTTCGCTTTTCTTCTTTCTCAACTATAGTTTCACGTTTCCCGATTTGCTACTAGGAAATGTTTCCCAGATCTCTGCTTAAAAGCATGTCTTCCTTGTGGTAGATATATCAATACTCATTAATCATTCATTTGAAGTGACTCCTCCATACCAACTTACAAAACCTTTTTCCATTCATTTGCATCCTCTTGCAATAGAACATCCTCAACCTTAGGCTCCACTATCTCCTCGAGAATTTTTCGCTTGCCAATGACATAAATAAGCCTTTGTAACAGTTTGTCCACTCTAGCTAATCTTCAATCACAAGAATCAAGAGCTTCCTCAAGCACTTGGTGTGCCTTTTCAAAATCTTTTTCCATTCATTTGCATCCTCTTGCAATAGAGAATCCTCAACTTTAGGCTCCATCTCGCTAAGAATATCTTGCTTGCAACCAATGACATATATAAGCCTTTGTAACTCTAGATAATCTTCAATCACTGGAATCAAGAGATTCCTCCAGCACTTGTTGATAACAATGTAATAACCCAAATAGTGTGACTGCAATGATCAAAACCTCAACAAGCTTGCATAGGACGATCTTCCCAACCTATAGATGTAAATCCTACAAAAATCTGTCTCCCCTATGCAATAGAGCAATAGAAATGCTAAGAGGTAAACTCTTACCAAGAGCTCGCAACTTCTTGATCCTCAAGTTCTTGATCACCCTTGTGATCACATTCTTCATGAGCAACCTCCTTTGGTTGTTGTAGGTTCCCAACTTCCCTTGGATTGGCTAATATCCAATACAAGAAAGTAAACACAAACTTGATGTTTTTTCATGTAGCATTCTCCTAACTTTCTTGGATACATGGATCCATAGTTCACATACAAATACAATAAGATGTGTTGAAGGTGCTTTCTTAAGTACATAAATTTCTATTTAAAAAGTTGTTATCATATATCAAAAGATTGTATCTCTGGGAATTGGTTGTAAAAATAAATTCTATATCAAGTATAGAATAGGCAATTGAATCATTACAAATCTCTGGTAAATAGATCTAGAACAAAGAATTTATGTGGAGGGAGAACTGGTGGTATGGAACATCGATAACTCCAAAGGGAACTTCTTGTGTGAGAATGATCTGGATACTAATGGTTAGCAATTACTTCTAGGGTAAAGCTAACAATGGAAACCATTGGTCATCTTTTTGGGTATTTGGTGAAATTCTGAGGTATTGATCTGGATCCCAAGTGTTATCTCACTATTTACAAAATCCGGAAGCCGTCGTTTCTTATTTAATTGAACCCTTGCTTCTTAGAAATTTCTTGAATACAAGACATCAAAGTGTGAAGTTATTCTTCTAAAGAACTATTGTTATCATGTTAATTGTTAATTGTATAAATAAGACTTGGAATTCAAGTGAATTTCCGAAGTCATTACCTTTTCAACTTTTCGTTTCCGCACTAACAGCTTCAACTGCACAGAAGAGACAGCTGGCAAAGCCGCACACGCATTTCCAACCAACTTAACTTTCTGACCTCGATGACTGAAATCCAAAGTGTTATCAACATAATTGCGAACAAGACCACCAGTACTTTCTAACATGAACAACCATTCACGACCAAGTATAACATCTGCCAAGGCCAAGCTCATCACTTGAAAGTCTAAAGTATCTTGATAGTCTTGGATTTGTATGGGAACTTGTGGAACGAAAGTATCATAAACATCTTCACGCTGACCATCAACAAGTGTAACCACGTACTGATGATCACTTTGTTTTTTATCTAACTTCAACTTCTTCACCAAAGAATGGTTTAGAAAGTTGTGGGTTGCCCCATCGTCCACACCATTATCCGAACTTTCTGGCCACTAATACTTCCTAACAGTTGGAAAATAGTATGGGGTCCAACTGCAGGTTGCCAAATATTGGCGGTGACAGAACATGTATGTGCCTCATTCACATGAGACACTTGGACAGACTTTACCTTGGGAGATTTTCCCAATGGTAAAACTTGAACATTATGAACTTGCTTCTCCGGCTTCTTGAAAGAACCAGTTTGGTTCTTACCGGGAGTCTCGTTAGTATTCCCTTTGTTTTGTAACTTAGGACACTGACTCTTATTATGGTCGTTTCCCATACAAATGAAGCACAAGTGCTCCCTTTTGGCTTTTTCTATGTCACTTCTAGAAAATCTATACCTCTTTTTATTCAAAGAATTAGATGTCGGAATTTTCCGCTTCTCTCCATGCTTGGAGGACTCGGGTCTCTTCTGCAACCCTTTTACCTTTTAGGTGATCATAAGTCTGAGCTAGTGTGATAGCAGTCTCCAAGGTTTTAGGCTTCAAAGGTCGAAGATACTTTTGGTATTCAACTTGAAACCACGAATGAATCCCCTTACCTGGTTGTAATCATCTAAATCAGACAATTTCATGGTAGCATCCCGATAACTGGCAATGTATTGGGTGAGAGGATGGTTTCCCAATCTTCCCAGTTTCTATCGGTTTCATTCTCAGGGAGAAAGTTTTTCTTGAATACGTCCTGAAAACTATCTCAAGTCTTTAGTTCCGTACCACTTTCCCACAAACTTATCCACCACCTAAAGGCTTTTCCCGTCAGGGAGATGCTAGCCTCTAAAGGCAGATCCTCATCGAGGGTCCCTTTTAATCGGAAAGCATCATCATGCTTAACGAGAAAGGCAACAACCAAATCTCGGTTACAATTACGAATGAAACCACAACTGATCTGGAGCTAAGCTATGAAAGCATCACATAAACAATACTTAACCCTAGAAAGCAGGAAAGAGAGATTAAGGAGACTAAAGAGAGAGATCAATATCATCAATTGAGTAACAAATGACACAGATTCCCTACTTATAGCCTAGAGGAAGCCCTAACAAGAAGCTTCCAGTGGCTAGGGCCCAACTGGGAGGGATAATAGTGTGCCCTCCAAGAAGGCCCCCACTCTCCAGTAATATGTCCAAATGTCCCAATAATGAATAATAAGGCCCAAGGCCAACCATGTAGTCTAAGTGTCAATAATGAATAAAAAAGGGCCCAAGGCTTGCTTATGCATAAAGTAAAGTAAATGTAAATGGACGTGGCGAATCTAATGAGCCGAGTCCATAACTCTCCCCGACACAAAAAAAAAAGACTCAACTGCCGAAAAGAAACTGGATCAAACCGCAGTAAGCCCTGGTGCATCAACAATCCATAAGGCCCATGAATGAGAAGTAGCAATGGCACACGGTACCCTCAAGGCCCATATCACGAGAAGAGTAGCATGCCAAAAGCTCCAGAAGGTCCAAGAAATCAATGCATCATCTAAAAAGACATGATGCATGAAAACAGTAGCAAGAAATCTAGAAATAGTAGAGGCCCCAACTGAAAAACTGTAGCCAAAAAACTCATCCAAAAAGACCTCATATGGACATACCAATCCATCATAGGATACACCAAAAATGGATGCAGAATTGGATGACCCATCCGAACTGACCACAAGTGTAATCCCAAAGTACACACCAGGCGCACAAGTGAGGAATAGAAGAAATGCACTGGAACGAGGAACAGGATCCGCACCATCAGTAGCAAGCATTGGAGCAATATCCACATGTAGCTGGGAATGAGTATCAAAGCACATATGAGCAACACTGAAGTATATGGCAGCAACATCCCCAAAAACAAACCAAGAGCAGAGAAGGAACTCTCTCAAGGTACTCTGATGGTCTCGGAACTCCAGAACAAAGTGGCAGCTCAGCATCCGAGACCAAGCGATATGGAGCAACCTGAAATGACGGGGAAAAGCCATTAGGATATGCCAAGCCTGACAATGAGCAACAATCCAAGGAACAAATAGAGAGCCACATGCATAATCATAGAGATATCCGCCGCACCATAGGCGATCAGTAATATGGAAAAACCAGCACCAATCAACAGGTCCAAATGAAAACCAAGCTATACGTAATAACCAGGAATGCCAAATATCAATAAGTAAAAAGGAATCAGTCGCATGAAAAACCTCTAATGCATAAAAAGCCCAAAAGTCTATACCATCGCCATGGACTGCAGCAAACCTATATGTAGATACACAAGGAGACTAAAGGATGCCCGTATACTCATCTAGAAAGATCCCAGCATGTAAATACCCTGGATAAGTAATAGAATCTGGCAAATATCCTCAGATGGAAAATATGTAACAATAAGGGCCAAAGGCGCATGAATCATGTAAGGAACCGTAGAAATATCATGAGGCAGCTCACAAACCTCAAGCAGAGATCCATGGAGTAAAGCGAAAGAAGATACAACCTGATCACCAATAGGGAGGGAACCATCATAGAAATCAGCAAGAACATCGGCCATAACGAACTCAAGAGATGGAGATATAGAGACCAATGGAGAAAATACTGCACCAACCACCGAACCAGGAGGGCTATCTGAGGTATGCGCAAAAGCAATAGTAGAAATACCACCAAGGTATACGGCCTCAATATCAATGAAACCAGGAATGACCATTGAATACGATATCTGGGAATCAAGGCATATAGGCGGAAGGCATGCATCAACAACCTGTAAATCCGGAGCAGCATCAACCTGAGGAAGAGGACCCATGGATGGTGAAAGTGAAGCAGCAACGGATGTACTCTGAATGGAAAGAAGAGCTGCATCCTAAGCCTTTGGTAGGCTACGCATAAACTGCTTCCCGCCAGTAACCGACTGATAGTCACCCTGGGAATCAATACCAGCAAGTGAATGATGCTAACCAGCATGAGTAAAGAAAAGTGTCTGCTGAGAGAGATCCACAACAACAGTACCAAGTGAAGAGAACCAGTCTGCACCAAAAATAATGTCATAGCGCTCCAGAGGAACGATGTAGAAATCTGCCTGACCAGAAAAATCACCAATGTGATAATCCAAGCCCTGAAACATCTGAGAACTGGGAAAAGAATGGGAACGAGCAACCTCAACATATGTGACTCTGACTCACTATGGGATACAATGACGAGCTCAGGTAGATCAATAACTATTTCAAGTAAATCAGGCAACTCGCTCACACTGTGTGATATAGAATAATCCTCATGTGTATCGCTAGCAATGTGTGAATCAACCTCATGTGAATCGCTAGAAATGTGTGACCCTATCTCTATTTGTCCTGCACAAGAAAATGGAACCTCGCATGTGGAAGAATGCTCTTGAGAGGAATCAAAAGGAGTAGAACTCTCGAGACCTATAATACCACTCGTAAGAGCGAGAGGAGAAACAAATGCATAATCATCATTGGAAAATATAAGAAGATGAAGTACAGGTAGAAAGTCATGCCACTCAGAGATAGGCGGATGAGAATGGAGATAGTCAAACCACTTCGACCTAGCAGAACCGTTTAAGAGATAAATTGTGTCAAGAATCTTAAGAGGACCTAGACAAGTTGGCCGAAAAGTATCAAAGAAATACTGAAGATGTGTGACCCATTTGTCGAACATATGTTCAGATCGTATATCACTATTAAAAATAAAAAGATAATCTAAAGGGGATAGAGACCGAAAATCAGAAGTCATGATAAAAATAAATCAAAAATAATTGAAAAGAATATGTAACCCAATGATGCAAATAATTTGGGTGGTTTTTTATTTATTTTTTATGTTTACCAAGCGTTGTAACAAAAAATGGAAACTGAATCACATTAAAAAATGAATCAAAGTCAGAGGCAAACCGGAATACACTAAAATATTGATAGGTAACTGAGAATCAAGTTAAAGAGAAACCGTAAAAGAAAAGCAAATAATGAAGGATCTAAAATGTTTGCCTTGCTTTTTTTTCTTTTTTTTTTCTAAATCGTAACAAAATGAAATTGAACACGAGATCTTAACAAAAAAGTGATAGATAAAGAAAAACAAAACAGTATCACATCAAAACGAAAGTAATGTAAAAAGAGACTATAAAAGGCAGCAATGAATACCTCGAGAGGTAATGTAATCAAAATGAAATGGAGATGAACATCGGATGCTGCCGATAGCCGGCAAAAATAAAATGAGGAGATTGGTTGAAATTTCCAAAAATCTATAGATCCTCGAGCAGTGTTAAAATTTCTTGCAAATTCAAGGAACAAAAGGCTGTAGGCAAATCATTGTAGATCGTAGGTAGGTAGAGTAGGGTGCAGTAAGGTAATGGAAATGAGGCAACTAGGGACAGCGATGAAGAGAGAAGAGAGAAGCAAAAGATTAAAGTAAATCGGAAGTAGGCAGGTATAGGAAGAATACATGGCTCAAGAAATGGCAGCAATGACAGTTGTGGAAAGATGAAGTGCTCCCTCAAAGGTAGGAAAAGATGAGAGAAGCAGAGTTGTTGAGGCAGGTTGCCAGTGAACAGATCACCAGAAGGTAGTAGGGTGGATATGGAGGAGCGATCAATGAAATAGGAAGAGGTACGTAGGCAGATGAGTGATAGAGGGTAGGATTTGTTTCTTAGCAGCTGAGTGATAGAGTTGCGTTGGAGGTGAGGGATGGGGAGAGGAGCGCTGGCCAACAGATTCCAGCCAGAGAAGACAGGCAGGTTCAGCGATGGAGTGAGGGGAGGTAGAGCTAGATAAGAGGAAGGCAGCTAGGAGTAGATCGCTGAAACTAAGCTAGGAGTAGATAGTTGGCTGAGGGAGGTAACGTAGGAAGGATGGGGACCAAGCTAGAGGTTGCGATGGAGGCAAGGAGATATGGGGCAGCGATGTACCAGCAGATCCAATGATGTCTGTGGGAGAGACAAGGGCCGATGGAGGCAAGGGGATATGGGGCAGCGATGTACCAGCAGATCCAATGATGTATGTGGGAGAGACAAGGGCCGAAGAGCAACGATGGTGGAAGGAGGCAGCAAGAGAGATAGAGAGATATGACATATTATATCCCCTTGAAAAGAAGATCCTGTAACTTGCAAATAAAATCATACCAAAAAATTCGAAAATCCAATTAATCTGAAAAGAAATTGGAAAGCAAAATACCACTTCCCAATTGCTCAAGAAAGTGCTCTGATACCAAGTTACAAATGAAACCACAACTGATCTAGAGCTAAGCTATGAAAGCATCACATAAACAAGACTTAACCCTAGAAAGCAGGAAAGAGAGATTAAGGAGACTAAAGAGAGAGATCAATATCATCAACTGAGTAACAAATAACATAGATTCCCTACTTATAGCCTAGAGGAAGCCCTAACAAGAAGCTTCCAGTGGCTAGGGCCCAACTGGGAGGGATAATAGTGCGCCCTCCAAGAAGGCCCCCACTCTCCAGTAATATGTCCAAAAAGGGCCCAAGGCCTGCTTATGCATAAAGTAAAGTAAATGTAAATGGACGTGGCGAATGTAATGAGCCGAGTCCATAACTATTACGGTCTTTTTCTTCTCCACCAAAGGTGGGAAGGTGAAAATCCTTAGGGACTACCTTATGGGGTGATGGTGGGACAAGAGGACTACTACCGTGGATAGCAGGATTCACTCGATACTGCGCTAAAACAGCTTGTTTCAAAGCACTAAGGCTTTGCACACTATCACGTATTGGAAAGCCTCTCATTAGTTTCTTGCTGAGTGTTGGCTTGTTCCTCAACAGAATCTTCTAGTTTCTTAAGATGATCATATGTTTGTACTACCCATTGCCTAAACTCAAAAAAGGCTCAATGTTATGTCTTCATTTTCTTCCCCCTCATTCATTTCCACATCTTGCATGTCATCATGCATAGAGGGATCATGGGAAGGTTCTTCATTAGGCGGTAAAAGAGGGACTGATTGGCTCTGTTCTATAGGAGAACTTCTGTGAGGTAAGCTGGACATGACTATATCTTCAAGTTCATCTACGGGAGTAGGACTCATGTCAACAAAATTAAGCATGCACGATGAACTAAACACAATAGTTCTTTAAAGAAGCAAAACACGCTTCACAAGTCGCTTGCTAGAACATGCAAGAGGTTACTAGCAACATGCACTGACATGCATCAAGCATGCAACAACATGCACTTGATTTTCGACTTAAAAACTTGACTGCAAGAAAATTTCTATGACATGCAAATAAAAGAGTGAGAGAGTAAGCTTCTCTTAGTCGGAAATCAAGTGGCCATCTCGAACACGTTCTGTACGCTTTGCTGGAAAAATCAGCAACTTTGCATCAACTTCAACTGCTCACCAACGGAGATTTCGGCAACTGGAATTGACCTCTCCCAACTTGCCCAAGTCTGTAGAAGGATTCCTGCTTTGAACCACTGAAAAAGCTTTAGTCATTTGCAATTGCCGTTCCTCCAAAAAACCAGCGACAATCCTTGATTGACTGCTTAGGCAGGGGGAGCCTATCCTAGAGGATTCCAACGATCTGATCCACACCGAAAACGGACCTTGGAAGAGGGAGAACGTAGAGATTTCCTCCTAGAAGTGGGGCGCCACCTGCAAGAAGCTATGGAGGAAAAGAAGAAAAAACCAGCAAGATGATGGTCCACGATCCATAGTAGGATCCAAGGCTCTGATACCACTATTAGGAAAAGGGACAAGATCACACAATGGTAGAATGACTCTGGATCTCCACCCACCATCCTGTACCTAGCTCTACACCCACAGGCCACCATATAGCTTGGAGGACCAGCGCTAGACCTCCAAGAGATCATGCACACCTCTCATATGCACAGTTACCACTGTGCATGTGGATGCCTCTCACATGCACATTGTGCATGTGGAGCACTTAGGTCCTACTCAAGTCTAGGGACCCACCCTTAGTTACTAAGGGTGTCCTACACTTAGTGGCACTCCCTATGGATATAGACCAAGCCCTCTAGATCCTAGTTCCTAAGGGTTATTATCCCGAACTACGGGGCTGAGTGTCACCCCGCCAGGACCCCTTAGGGACTAACGAGTCACCTGTACCCTTGTGTTTGCCAATGGCCATAACACTGTCACTTGTCTTAATAATTTCTAAGAGAAAAATCTTGGTTGTAATAGAGTGAATCCTTTGTTGAAAACACCTATTATTGACTTTTCATGATTTTTAGATATTTTCATTTATCATCTCTCCAAACAACTTCTATGGAAATTCTGTAATACTTTTTCTTTTTCTTTTTATTTTTTTTTTGGGAGGGGGGGGGGGATCGAGTTTTTGATAATAAAAAAAAAAGGCAAAATATGCAATGAAATGTGATTGTTCAAAAGTATTCGGACGAATCCAAAGTAAGCTACAAAAATGGAACTATTCGAAAGTAACAAAGAAATTCTCTAGGGATGTGAAGAACAATCTAGAACCAGAGGAGGTTTGGAACATGAAATCATTATTTATATGTATAAGTAATACAAGAAAAGATCAAAATTACTAATCCCTGCTTTGTTTAGGATGGAATAAGTTTTGATCATGCCATTGAATCTTGAATGTTTGTATAGGATCAACCTAACCTTAGTATGAGTATCTTGAATGTTTGTATGGGATCAACCTAAGTTCTAACCTTAGTATGAGTACTAGGATCAATGAGGGTTGATGAAAAGATATTTGCAGATTACTAAGCCTTTATGTGAAAGAATAACTTACTAACTCAAAGATGATTTAGAAGAGGATCTAAATGTGGTGTTATCTGGTATAAGAGAATTCGACACCTAGACATTTGAGATTTCTAAATCATTGGCAATTAACTCGAGTAGCCAAGTTACTCTTGACTAAAGTTAATTGGTTCGAATGAGCAATGTGAAGAAAATTCACCAAGAACTATTTGTTTTGACTTATAATGCTTATAAGATGCATAACTTGTGAGATTTATCAATAAAGGTTATGTGCATAGAATATATGGAATTCTTGGTAAGAGAATATTTCTCAATAGGGAAAGATTTGTTTTGTTAGTGACAATATCCCAGAGTGTGCAATTGGATAACAAAACTTAACAAAACCAAGATTTAAAATTGAGTTCAAAAGGAATTCAGCAGAACTTAGTGTATTTAGATTCAATTTCTAAATAGAAAGTTGAAGTTTTTTGTAGTTGAAGCTAGATATTGATACAGATTTGGTATGCCCTCTATCTTTAATTACATGATTGATCGTTGAATCGGATAACTCGTATTTCTATTTAGAATCTGACTTGAAGAATGGTCTTAACATCCTGCAGCTTCTATGTTGGAAGAGACACTGGAATAACTCTTAAATTTCCTGAGTTGTGTCGAACATACACTCTAGTATTCTTCAATGATTAAGTATGATTCTGGAATCTGAATTATGATCGATGAATCATGAGATTCTAAGTATTTATGGTTGACAAATCATACCCGTGTATGAGGTCAACCTCAGCCCACATGCCCCTGCCAACAACCAGCATGGTGTCGACATGACCTATTAGCTACCATGATCGCAAAACACACACAAGCCATGAGGTCCCGCGGTACTGGGTACCGCGGATCCCGGTACCGCGGGACCATACTGGTACTGCGGTACCACAATATAATAATATTTTTATTATTTAATATTTTTTTTATTTTTTTTTACCTAAACCTACCCGCCCCCCTCGCATTTTCTCTGAAATTTTTTTGCGACCTCTCCGCCCTGCCTTCGCTGCTATTTTTGCCTGCCTGCCATCGATGCCTTGCGTCGCCCTTCTCCCACGCAACGCCCTGCCTTGCATCTGATTGCTTCGCCCTGCCTTCGCCCATTTTCAGCATCTCTCCAACAGTGAACCTTGCTGTTTTTTTTCCAGCATTCCATCTCGATCAACTGCCAGGGAGGACAGGACGACCACGCAGCCATCTCGATCGACCTTCTCCTCACAGCACCCTGATCCTTGAACACCCTCTCACAGCACCCTGGCTCTCAAACAGCCTCTCACAGCCTGTCACCGGCTCTCGCTTGCTCTCTCACTGTCTATCACTAGCCCTCTCACAGCCTCTGAAAATGCCGACCACAATGGCATTGTGAGTGCCTATTTATCCCCACAGCCTGATCGGCCATGTGGATCCCCATCATCCCTCCATGTGCCTCCGTACCTGCCCCCATGTGATGCTCCCCCCTGTGTTGGTCTCCCATTGGGCCCATGGTCTGCTCACCCACAATGCCCATGTGCCTCTGTACTTGCCCCCATGTGATGCTACCCCCCTGTGTTGGTCTCCCATTGGCCCCTCGGTCTGCTCACTCGCAGTGCCCATGTGCCATTGCAACAGTCCCCTGCATCATGTACTGTACCCTCTTTTTTTACACCCAGAACCCCCTCTTTTTACTTTTTTTTGTCCTTTTTTGGTAGTTAATATGCAAAAAAAAGTTACTAAAAATATATTAAAAAATAAAAAAAAACATTAAAAATGGTACCGCCCTGGTACCGCGGATCCCAGGGCGGTACCGTACCGGCGGTACCACTGATATGGTACCGGCGGTACCATATCAGCGGTACCAGAGGGTACTGTACCGCCCTGGGATCCGCGGTACCAGGGCGGTACCATTTTTAATGTTTTTTTTATTTTTTAATATATTTTTAGTAATTTTATTTTGCATATTAACTACCAAAAAAGGACAAAAAAAAGTAAAAAGAGGGGGTTCTGGGTGTAAAAAAAGAGGGTACAGTACATGATGCAGGGGACTGTTGCAATGGCACATGGGCATTGCGAGTGAGCAGACCGAGGGGCCAATGGGAGACCAACACAGGGGGGTAGCATCACATGGGGGCAAGTACAGAGGCACATGGGCATTGTGGGTGAGCAGACCATGGGCCCAATGGGAGACCAACACAGGGGGGAGCATCACATGGGGGCAGGTACGGAGGCACATGGAGGGATGATGGGGATCCACATGGCCGATCAGGCTGTGGGGATAAATAGGCACTCACAATGCCATTGTGGTCGGCATTTTCAGAGGCTGTGAGAGGGCTAGTGATAGACAGTGAGAGAGCAAGCGAGAGCCGGTGACAGGCTGTGAGAGGCTGTTTGAGAGTCAGGGTGCTGTGAGAGGGTGTTCAAGGATCAGGGTGCTGTGAGGAGAAGGTCGATCGAGATGGCTGAGCGAATACCACCGAAGCCCGAGGGCGAAGCCAGGAGAAAGCTTGAGGAAGATATCCGAAGGCACAACGAGAGGCATCGGAAGCAAGAGGCAGATATCCGAGAGATGCTGCGACAGACTCGACAGAGAAATCCGGAACCGGAGCCACCCGCCCCCGCTGTGGATCCTGTCCCCGCTGTCGAGCTGGATCTGGATGAGCAGATCGGAATGAATTTCACACGACGGCAGCTCATCATGGTCAGGGAAAGGGCGGCCAGACGTCGGGCTAACCAGGAGGCAGCTCGGGCTAACCGGGAGGCAGAGCAAGAGCGACAAAACAATGCACCAGACGAGGGCGAGGAGTCGGTGGAGGATCAGTGAGGGATGTTTAGAATAGATGAGGTCCACCCGTATGTGGCGGACTGTTGCTATGTAGTTTTCGGCAGTTTATGGTGCAGCAAATAACTAGATGGCTGCTTAAAAAAATGACAGTATATGTGATGTTATCCTGATACAACGGTTGAATATATACATAGTTGTTTTTTGTGCAACGCGAGCCTGGTCATGTAAGATGCAATGTTTGTAATTTTTTTAAATGCAGATGTATTACATGTGTTTATTCAATGTCGTTTGGGGTGTAGGGGTGATTGCTGTGCTCATGATGTATGTGCATATATGTGAAGCTAGCATTCACTTCAAACGAAATTAAATGAAAATAGGATTCACACACGCACATAGAATTCTTCAACATAAAATAAAGCATCACATGTACAGAGCGACATACGCACAATGTGCAGCAAATAATGTAGGCCAAACACTGTATATAATGTGAAAAATCATCTGAGTACAATGGTAGACCGACTGCTAGAGACAAACTACTGAAACTAAAACAATAGAGCCACAATCAATGCTCTGGCTCTGACTCAGACGAATGCTCTGGAGACAACTCAGGGCCCCGAGCTGACTCTCGCAGCCGATATCTCTGCCTGTCTGGAACTGGCATGGGCTGTGTATCCGAGGGGGAAGACTCGTCATCCTCATCCTCCCAATCAGCCTCCGCATCAGCCCCCAAGCAGGCCAAACCAACAACACCTGCTCCAACTGGCTGTGATACTGCACCTCTACCTGTACCTGGAGCCCTGCGTGGTCGTCCTCTCCTCCCTGGCAGTTTCTGTGCCTTGCCTTTCTTGTTCGGTGCACCCTTGGGCCTGCCTGGTCTCTTGCGGACAAGAGGAGCTGTCAATGCCTCGTCACCCCCATGCAAATCACCTGGCTGGCTAGGCTGGGCCCAAGCTGAGGCCGGCTGGGATAGGGAAGCAAAAGAGGGAACTCCCTGTGCAACTGAGCGAGGAGGATGAGCTCGTGGAGTGTGTGCCCGTGGGGCTGCTGCAGGTGGAGGAACTGGCTGTGCAGGAGGCGAGTACAGTGGCGATATGTACTGAAAGGGGCGCTGTGGTGGCCGGTACTGGTACATCCTGGGTGCTGCCAAAGGAGGAGGATGTGACGTGGGTGCTGCCACTGGAGGAGCCACTGTGGATGTGGGCGCTGCAAGAGAAAACCTGGGCACAGATGGTGGCCTGCCATGGAGACCTGCTGCTGCAGAAGTGGACGGCGATGGAGGGGATGCAGGCCTAAATGGCATCGGTGGCACTGGAGGAGCTGTGCGACGCACATACACCCTCTGAGGAGCTGGAGGAATTGTAGGCACCTCATGCGGCTGCTCTGGCTGGGACTCTGTGTGTGGCATGCTGGCAAGGGATGATGGGGGCGCCCTGACACTCGGCATCTGCTGGGCCTCTGAATCCAATGTGGCAACCAAGTCGGCCAGCTGGGCATCCGAATACAAATGCTCTGGGCTCTGGGACTCATCCTGTGCACCAGCCTCTAAATCATCCTGTGCACCGACCTCTGAATCATCCTGTGCACCAACCCCTGAATCAACCCAGGCCTCATCCCGTGCCTCATCATGTGCACCCTGTAGACCCTGCATGGCCTCCCAATCTGTGCAATGAAAGTCATCAGGTGCCTCCTCTGGTGTGCTGTCGTAGTAACGGCCATGACTCTGTGCTGCACGCATTCAAACATCTGCGGGACCAGCATCTAAACCACTCTGCCCTCTATCAAGAGCCTCCTCCATCATGTCGACATAGGTAGGTATGCCACTGCCCCCCCCTGTGTGCCCTGCCTGTCTGCCGGTATAACCTGTGCCATGTGTCCCACCTCTGCCACGTGATGCACCTGTGACCCCTGCCCGTGGCGTGTGCCCTGCACCTGTATAATCTGCCTCATCCCTCTCTGGTCTGGCAAACACAACCCGAATGGGCTCATCCTCATCATGCTCATCCTCTGACACTGGCTCATCTGCCTCATACAATGGGGGCTCTCTGTGCTCAAGCCCAAGCTCTCTCTCTCTCATCTCGGCAAGCTCCCTCTCTCTCTCTGCCATCAACTGTGTGCCCAGGTCATCTGCAGGCATGGGATGGGTGCTGTCCGTAGGCAAGTCAACCTGGCGCTCCAAATCAGATATCTTCGTCTGCAAGGTTTAAAATTTGCATGTCAGAGAGACAACTTTTTCAAGAAATGAAACCAACATACCAGGAGTCAACCAACATGCTATGAAAGATTAGCTTATCACCTGCAATGCGCTCGTAATGGTCGGAAGCCTCCTGGTGAGACGTGCGTTGGTGCTACAGAACACCAACCGCTCCAACTGACTCACTGACAACCGGTTTCTTCTCCTCGTGTGAATCAGTGCCCATGTGCTCCAATTACGCTCACACACAGAGGCAGCACAGTCCTGTGGTGCGTGCATTGAAATACTTCAGCACATTGTGGCAAAGGTGAAACTTCAACGAAACACAAAAAATGGAGGATAAAATGAGATGCATACCTGAGAAAGGACACGCAGTGCAAGACGCTGTATAGATGGGTATGTGCTACCGAACATGGTCCACCAGGTAATGGGTAGCTGCCTCCTCTCTGGATCCTGGGCAGCCGGGTGGCCGAATGTGCCCATGCCGAAACGAAATGCAGCGAGCTCCTCCATGAGCCTGATAGGATCCAAACCTATGTGTGGACCCACCCTGTGAATGTACTGAAGCCAATCGGCCTCGAGCTCCCTATCTGCGATCTGTGTCGGAGAGAGGAAGAGGGGATGCAGCATGTGTGCAACGCTGTGGATACTCCTGTGGAAGTAGTTCCATCGCGTCTCCCATATGAACTTCAGCTCTGTCATCCTGCAGGTGAGAGGCATGTGGTTTAGGGCATTACGAAAAAGCTTAACATTGACAGAAAAACAAACTAGCAAGTACTGAAAAGATAAAGGTCAATTGCAACACTGTACCGCTTACCTCTCTGGCTGCAAGATGGGCAGCTGCAGGAACTGTCCAATCCGGTCCATGAGCTCATACACCAGTCCAAGTGTCGACCCCTCGCTGTCAGCCATGCGGAGCACAATGTAGAGTGGTCGAAGCAGTCCTGACAATGTCTGTGCATCCCTCCAGAACTGGTCTCCCCTCACCGTGGAAGAAAAGTGCTCCCCATCCTCAGTGTGCGGAAATGTACTGGCACCCCAAAGATCACTGGCAACCATCTGTAGAAGCTGGGCCCTGCACCTGATCAAACGGTCGATGACCACCAAGTCGAATGCAAAGCGCGTGGGGGCTGGCTTACGGAGGTCCAGATGGCTAAACACCCGAAACATGGCAAGAACACGCCTCTTTCTGGTGACAAAAGTCACCAGGAAGAGGGCCTCCCGGACGATGGCTCTAACCCAGGGAAGTGCTCCAATGTCCCCCATCAAAAGGTCTATGCCGTGGGCTGCACAGGGGGTATGAACAATATGAGGGAACTCGGCCTCTAGCAGTACACCCATCTGAATGCAGTTCGTGGCATTGTCCGTCACCACCGTGACGACATGCTGTGGGCCTATGGCTAGGATGGAAGACCTGATGACATCAAACATGAACTCTGCAGATATGACTCTCCCCCCCCTGCTGCAATCCACTGCCCTCAAAAACTGTGTGCCCATGCAGCTGGAGACCAGTATGTTGAGGATCGGCCTCCTCCTGACATCAGTCCAGCCATCGGACATGATGCTGCAACCGTAAGTGGCCCAGTGCCGACGCAGAGGCTCCATCTCTCTAGACAAGGACTCGACCCTATCCCTCAGCATGTGTGTGCGGACAACCTCTGAACTAGGGACTCTCCAGCTAGGGCTGACAGACTGTGCAAGGCGGAAGGCCCTTCTGAAGGGCTCAGAGTCGGTGATGGCAAAGGGCAGGTTCAGCTCGTAAACCAGACTGGCCACGGCCTGTGTGGCCTCTCTGTCCATGTGCGGCTGATGCGCGCCGCGAATGGTCTGCTGCACGAGGGCTCTCCCTGGTGGACGACGGGTGGTGGACCTCCAGCACGGTGCACCAACCGTGACGGGAATGGACGATGACGCGACAGGCTGGGCGCTGGTGGATGCATCGGCTGTAGACGTGGAATGGGGAGAGTGGGATGCACTGGCAGGGATGGGTGCAGCAGCATAGGTGGGGTGCACTGGTGGAGGGGCAACATCTGGCATGGGGTACGAAAACTGCTGGCTGAGGAGGTCATCCGGATGGGAAGGGAAGGAAGAAGGGATCTCTTCCACATCCTCGAAGGCCCGCCCAGTACCATCCTGGGCCTGCTCGGGTGGCGGAGAGTCCATGAGAAAGTCGTAGACTGGTGGAGTGCGAGCAACAGTGGGTGGTGGTGGAACCGCAGTGGCAACTGTCGGACGCGATGGGACGGGATCCACCGGAATCTGAGCAGATGGGGGTGCATGAGGCAGAGCTGTCTGAGGGGCAAAGGGACCAGAGGAGGATGCACTCCCTCTCCTCGTGCGTGCCAGCCAAGCAGGCAGCAACTCTGGGTTAGTCACATAAGGAGCGGTGCAAAATCGGAGAACGCCCTCCGAAATGGTGTTCTCCCCTGCCACGAGCCGCGGCCCGTAGGTGTCCAGTAGTCGCTGCCTGTCGGGGACGGTCATGCTGCCACAAGGGGCAGCATTCAAGGTGGCACCATTTTTGGCGCGTGCACCGAGCAGATGGCCTTTAAGGCGACTGAGGGATGCAGCAAACTCGACGAGACAGTATCGGCAGCGCACGATCTTCTGACCGGTCTTGTTGGCCTTGTCGGCAACCCGCCTGACAATGTCTACCTCGTCCCACAGACCGGAAAGGTCGGATTGCACCATTGCAGATGAAATGAGGGATGGATTGCTGGAAAAAAAACAGCAGGGTTCACTGTTGGAGAGACGCTGAAAATGGGCGAATGCAGGGCAAAGGAAATCAGATGCAAGGCAGGGCGTTGCGTGGGCGATGGGCGACGCAAGGAATCAAAGGCAGGCAAGAAAAACCAGCAGCGATGGCAGGGCGGAGAGGGCTCAAAAAAATTTCAGAGGAAATGCGAGGGGGGCGGGTAGGTTTAGGTAAAAAAAAATTAAAAAAAATATTAAATAATAAATATATTATTATATTGTGGGTACCGCGGTACCATCATGGTACCGCGGTACCAGTATGGTCCCGCGATACCCAGTACCGCGGGACCTATGATATATACATATATATATATATATTAAAAAATGGTACCGCCCTGGTACCACGGATCCCAGGGCGGTACCACTGGACACTATGATATATATATATATATATATATCATAGTACCTCGTGGTACCGCTGGTATGGTACCGCCGGTACGGTACCGCCCTGGGATCCGCGGTACCAGGGCGGTACCATTTTTAATATTTTTTTATTTTTTAATATATATTTTTAATAGTTTTTTTTTGCATATTAACTACCAAAAAAGGACAAAAAAAAGTAAGAAAAGGGGGTTCTGGGTGTAGAAAAAGAGGGTACAGTACATGATGCAGGGGACTGTTGCAGTGGCACATGGGCACTGAGAGTGAGCAGACCGAGGGGCCAATGGGAGACCAACACAGGGGGGTAGCATCACATGGGGGCAAGTACAGAGGCACATGGGCATTGTGGGTGAGCAGACCATGGGCCCAATGGGAGACCAACACAGGGGGGAGCATCACATGGGGGTAGGTACAGAGGCACATGGAGGGATGATGGGGATCCACATGGCCGATCAGGCTGTGGGGATAAATAGGCACTCACAATGCCATTGTGGTCGGCATTTTCAGAGGCTGTGAGAGGGCTAGTGATAGAAAGTGAGAGAGCAAGCGAGAGCCGGTGACAGGCTGTGAGAGGCTGTTTGAGAGCCAGGGTGCTTTGAGAGGGTGTTCAAGGACCAGGGTGCTGTGAGGAGAAGGTCGATCGAGATGGCAGAGCGCATACCACCGAAGCCCGAGGGCGAAGCTAGGAAGAAGCCTGAGGAATATATCCGAAGGCACAACGAGAGGCATCGGAAGCAAGAGGTAGATATCCGAGAGATGCTGCGACAAACTCGACAGAGAAATCCGGAACCGGAGCCACCCGCCCCCGCTGTGGGTCCTGTCCCCGCTGTCGAGCTGGATTTGGATTAGCAGATCGGAATGAATTTCACACGACGGCAGCTCATCATGGTCAAGGAAAGGGCGGCCAGACGTCGGGCTAACTAGGAGGCAGCTCGGGCTAACCATGAGGCAGAGCAAGAGCGACAAAACAATGCACCAGACGAGGGCGAGGAGTCGGTGGAGGATCAGTGAGAGATGTTTAGAATAGATGAGGTCCACCCGTATGTGACGGACTGTTGCTATGTAGTTTTCGGCAGTTTATGGTACAGCAAATAACTAGATGGCTGCTTAAAAAAATGACAGTATATGTGATGTTATCCTGATACAACGGTTGAATATATACATAGTTGTTTTTTGTGCAACGCGAGCCTGGTCATGTAAGATGCAATGTCTGTAATTTTTTTGAATGCAGATGTATTACATGTGTTAATGAAATGTCGTTTGGGGTGTAGGGGTGATTGATGTGCTCATGATGTAGGTGCATATATTTGAAGCTAGCATTCACTTCAAACGAAATTAAATGAAAATAGAATTCAGACACGCACATAGAATTCTTCGACATAAAATAAAGCATCCCATGTACAGAGCGACATACGCACAATGTGCAGCAAATAATGTAGGCCAAACACTGTATATAATGTGAAAAATCATCTGAGTACAATGGTAGACCGTCTGCTAGAGACAAACTACTGAAACTAAAACAACAGAGCCACAATCAATGCTCTAGCTCTGACTCAGACGAACGCTCTGGAGACAACTCAGGGCCCCGAGCTGACTCTCGCAGCCGATATCTCTGCCTGTCTGGAACTGGCATGGGCTGTGTATCCGAGGGAGAAGACTCGTCATCCTCATCCTCCCAATCAGCCTCCGCATCAGCCCCCAAGCAGGCCAAACCAACAACACCTGCTCCAACTGGCTGTGATACTGCACCTCTACCTGTACCTGGAGCCCTGCGTGGTCGTCCTCTCCTCCCTGGCAGTTTCTGTGCCTTGCCTTTCTTGTTCGGTGCACCCTTGGGCCTGCCTGGTCTCTTGCGGACAAGAGGAGCTGTCAATGCCTCGTCACCCCCATGCAAATCACCTGGCTGGCTAGGCTGGGCCCAAGCTGAGGCCGGCTAGGATAGGGAAGCAAAAGAGGGAACTCCCTGTGCAACTGAGCGAGGATGAGCTCGTGGAGTGTGTGCCCGTGGGGCTGCTGCAGGTGGAGGAACTGGCTGTGCAGGAGGTGAGTACAGTGGCGATATGTACTGAAAGGGGTGCTGTGGTGGCCGGTACTGGTACATCCTGGGTGCTGCCACTAGAGGAGCCACTGTGGATGTGGGCGCTGCAAGAGAAAACCTGGGCACAGATGGTGGCCTGCCATGGAGACCTGGTGCTGCAGAAGTGGACGGCGATGGAGGGGCTGCAGGCCTAAATGGCATCGGTGGCACTGTAGGAGCTGTGCGACGCACATACACCCTCTGAGGAGCTGGAGGAACTGTAGGCACCTCATGCGGCTGCTCTGGCTGGGACTCTGTGTATGGCATGCTGGCAAGAGATGATGGGGGCGCCCTGACACTCGGCATCTGCTGGGCCTCTGAATCCAATGTGGGCCTGCTCGGGTGGCGGAGAGTCCATGAGAAAGTCGTAGACTGGTGGAGTGCGAGCAACAGTGGGTGGTGGTGGAACCGCAGTGGCAACTAGCGGACGCGATGGGACGGGATCCACCGGAATCTGAGCAGATGGGGGTGCGTGAGGCAGAACTGTCTGAGGGGCAAAGGGACCGGAGGAGGATGCATTCCCTCTCCTCGTGCGTGCCAGCCAAGTAGGCAGCAACTCTAGGTTATCCACATAAGGAGCGGTGCAAAATCGGAGAACGCCCTCCGAAATGGTGTTCTCCCCTGCAGCGAGCCGCGGCCCGTAGGTGTGCAGTAGTCGCTGCCTGTCGACGGTCATGCTGCCACAAGGGGCAACATTCAAGGTGGCACCATTTTTGGCGCGTGCACCGAGCAGATGGCCTTTAAGGCGAGTGAGGGATGCAGCAAACTCGACGAGACAGTATCGGCAGCGCACGATCTTCTGACCGGTCTTGTTGGCCTTGTCGGCAACCCGCCTGACAATGTCTACCTCGTCCCACAGACCGGAAAGGTCGGATTGCACCATTGCAGATGAAATGAGGGATGGATTGCTGGAAAAAAAACAGCAGGGTTCACTGTTGGAGAGACGTTGAAAATGGGCGAATGCAGGGCAAAGGAAATCAAATGCAAGGCAGGGCGTTGCGTGGGCGATGGGCGACGCAAGGAATCAAAGGCAGGCAAGAAAAACCAGCAGCGATGGCAGGGCGGAGAGGGCGCAAAAAAATTTCAGAGGAAATGCGAGGGGGGCGGGTAGGTTTAGGTAAAAAAAAAATTTAAAAATATTAAATAATAAAAATATTATTATATTGTGGTACCGAGGTACCATCATGGTACCGCGGTACCGGGATCCGCGGTACCCAGTACCGCGGGACCTATGATATATATATATATATATATATATATATATATATATCTATCATAGATCCAGCGGTACCAGGATCCGAGATCCCGGTACCGCGGATCCAGTGTGGTACCGCGGATCCATACTGATCCGCGGTACCACAATATATATTATTTTTTAATATTTAATATACTAATATTATCTTTTTTAACCTAATCCCCCCCCTCGCTTCATCTCTCTCCCTGCCCGTCGCCCTACTGTCTGCGCCCTCCCTGTTGTTCGCGCCCTCTCTGTTGTATGCCCATCACCCTACTGTCCGCGCCCTCCCGACTGTCTTCGCATATCGCGTCCTCCCCTGCTATTGCTCTTTCGGCCTTTATTGTGGTTTTTTCAAGCCTTCCGACTCCTATCGCACCCACAAAGATCTCTGCCTTCTTTCCGCAGTCCTTTCTACAGAGATGGTGCATTCCAACCTTGCCATCTGTGGGACGAGGTGGACATTGTCAGGCGGGTTCCCGACAAGTCTAACAAGTCCAGTGCAAGGATAGTGCACTATGAACCAAATCGAACTTCCACCAACTCGAATAGTTCCATCAATTGGAAAAGCTTGCCTTTGAAATTTTCCAAGTATGCATCCTTTGCATACATGTCCTTCGGGATGCTCAATATTAGGAATGTCTTCAACCATATTGAATCTCTTCAACATCTTCAAGCTAGCAAAGTTGAGATGTCCAAACCTAGCATGCCATTTTTCAGCCAACTCCAAAGAATGTGAACTTGATGCAACAAGACAAAATGATGAAGCCCTTCGCTCATAGGTATCCATAAGAAATAATCCACGCAATGTTCCCGAAGCAATGATCATGAGAGATCTCTTTGGGTCTTTGATTAGAGATTTGTCTTCTTTGAACTCCATAACCAAGCCTTGGTTCATAATAGTAGAGACTGAAATGAGATTCTTCTTGATTCCTTGAACATAAAGTACATTGCGAATGTACTTCTCCTCACCATTGGGTAAGATAATGGCGATCACTCCGATACCTTTGATAGGATAAGAGGTGTTATCAACACCTTGAACTTTGCTTCCATCATGCACTTTCACAAGCTTTGTGAAGACCTCTTTGTGATAAGTCATATGACGTGTGGCACCGCTATCAATCACCCATTCAAAAGATGAAAAAACAGCAACCTGTAAAGCTGAAGATGAGTTCTTTTTGGCTAAAAAAACAGCAAGAGGTGAAGTGCTAGAAATCTCATCTTGAGGAGAGATGAAATTATTAGTGACAAAAGCATAATCATTATTGAAAAGATCATCTTTTTCTTCAAATTGTTGCTCCAAAGTAATGATTGTTGTACTTGTATCGTTACCTCTTTCTTTTTCCTTTGCAAGCCTCTTCCTACATTCTTTGATGTGACGCCCAAATTTCTTGCAATACTGGCACTTACCCTTCTTCTTGGAGCCTTGTCCTTGATCTTGAGCTTCCTTAGATTTTTTATCACCTTTGGAAGTGTTGGAAGAAGGCTTCCCTTTCCACTTGCCTATACTTTTTCCTTCTTGCTCACCAAAGTTGATCCTTGTTTGCTCCTCTTGAAGAAGTAACCCAACAAGTTCGTCGAAGGAAATTTGTTGTCCCCTAAGTGAAATACTCAATGATGACACAAATGGAAGGTAAGATTAGAAAGAGAGTTGAGAGTAATAGATACAAATTGTGAGTCCTCAATCACCTCATTGATACTAAGAAGCTCCTCTCGAAGATCCTTGATCTTCGTCGAGTGATTTGTAAGCAAATCACCTTCTTGCATCTTCAAGATAGAAAGTTGATTTCGAAGATATACCACTTTTGCCGCATTCTTTACTTGAAACATCTTGGCAAGAGTTTCCCAAGCACTTTTGGAAGTCTTGTAAGATTTAATATGTCATAAGATAGATCTCTTCACCGATAATACAATGACGGAATGTGCTTGTGCATCTTGTTGATCCCACTTCTTTTTCTCATTGGAAGACACAACCGTTGTTGATGAAGTAGTTGCTCTAGTTGGTGTAGTAGGTGCCAGGGTAGGCGGCCTCTCTTCATCACCAGCCTATCTTCATTAAATAAAGAACCGAATGACTCCGATTCTTTAGCCATAACAAAAAAATCAACTTGTAGTGGATAGAAAAAAAAAATCATTTCCAAGACAAAATCTACTCAATGGGCAGCAACCATAAAGCTGAAAATATGAGCACAATTGAGACAAAATCTACTCCACATGCAATTTGCTCAAAGAATAATGAAATAGGTGGCTATTTTCTGCACAAAAACCAGATTGCACACAAATAGGTAAACTTCGAATGAAGCCAACACCAAAACCAGATTTGTGGCAGAAAATGAGTGCACACTACATGCGCGTACATGGCAGATGATAGCACCCTCCTGCAAGCTAACCAACAAGAAAATTTCAGCAAGATGTGTCAAAAACACATGTATCTTCTTTTGTAGATGGGAGCCCTCCTACAAAGAAGTGGATCTGAAAATTTCAGCATGTATTTGATTCAAAAACACATGAGAATGGCTTGAGCATGGGCGCCCTACGGCAAGCCCTCAAAATAGTGGAGGTGCCCTCCTTTTTCCTGCAAAAAAAGCTATTAGAATAATTCTTCACTTGCAAAAATCAGCAACTTTTTGCTACCAAAAGAGAAGATGATAGCTTCTTGTAGGGCGCCCTCCTGTAAGCAATCTGAATACCTAGTGGCTCTGATACCATGTAGGAAATAGAAGCCAAAGGATCCAGGATCTTACCTATTCAATCACACAAAGCATTCTTGAGAGAAAGAGAGAGATGGCTGGTCACCCTCCTATAGAAACTCGTGGACCTCAAAGAGAATAGTAATGATGCTTGCGATTGTTGAATACAAGGAGATGCATACATATACATAGTCCTCCAAAATAACTATCTAACTTCTCCCTTCATGACTATCCAACTTCATGACTATCCAACTTCATGACTATTTAACTTCTATAAGTTACATAAAAAGAATAAGGCACCTCCAAATGTCAAGTTGGGGTACAAATTGTCACAATTAGGCCTAGTGGACCCACGAGTCCCTACTAAGCTAAGAACATACTAACTTACCTAACTCTAAGTTTAGTAGGCCTAATGGAGATAAATAAACCATGGTTACACAACTCTCGACCTTTTGGGTCAAAGTAGCCTATGGTTTTCTAAGCAATTCCACTTACATTCCAACAGTATATAATACTAATTCAATTAATTTCATTGGATTTAGGCTAATTTTTATGCCATTCGACTGAAAAAAAATTGAAGTATAAAAACTGATATGTTTCACAGATTTGATTCCAAAAAATGTGCTCTGTAGACTTGGAAAAAAAGTATGACCATTCTCTTATATGGAGGTAGTTTTTTAGGAGGGAAAGAGCTTATGCCAAATTTTCAGATGCTATGAATGCCCTCGGATTTCAGTTTGATTCCTTCTATGGTACATCAATTAGCTCAAAATTACTCTGGGAGTCCTAGACTTTAATGAAGCAAAATTAAGTCTGAGCGTATGCATATCAATGTGTGCACGTATGGAATCACATTACTTGACTGATGCTCCTGACATCCGATCTACATATCCTATTTTGAAAGCCAAGCTGATCCAAATGAAAAATATCCTCGCACTCAAAACCATCTCACAAACGTGTAATGACAAGGATGTCTAATCGATGCATCAGCAATAGATATGATGCATCGGGCATTCTGAGTCTAGATATCCACAACTCTGACATTTTGCCAAAAGGCCTCCACATAACACGGTCATGACAGCGTGATGAGCACAGACCCTAAACCCTAAACCAGTGAATCAATTCGTCATGACTCGGTGAATTAGCAATAACTACATATTATCAGGGATCTGTAGGCTCCTACAATGCATAAAAAAATCTACAAAAATTACTATCAAACCCCCCATCAGAAGACGAGTTGTTTGACGCCCATATAAAAAAAAAAAAGTTTCGGGGTCATGTTCATGGACAAAATTCCGTAACGTGTTCCGGGACGTGTTCCAGAACGTGGCAAGCATCTATGATGTGTGTGTGTGTGTGTGTGTGTGTGTGTGTGTACCGCATCCAATCTGGAACCATTCCAAAATGAGATTGAAACGATGTGTTCCAGAACGAGTTGCAACTTAGAGTCCATCATAGTTTATAAAGCATGCAAATAGGGTACATATCAAAATCCATACAAGGAGATAGGAGGACTCTAAGCAAAACATTCTAGCTAGAGAGGTGGAAGGCGAGTACATTTGTTGTGCTTGGACAAGCTCTATTGTATGTGCTGCTAGAGTAATGGAGAGGCTCAGACATCCCAAGATTCAAAATAGTTGTTGACGGTGTAGGATGCTAGCAACCAGCAGCGTTGATCAGCGCTCATGGATGTGCATTGTTGATGGTTCTAACCTAAATGTTTAACGAGAATTGATTTTACAGCTGGATGGCGAGTCAGTACCAGGATCATAAACAAAGATCTTGTGGGATGCAAACTCTCTCAAGGTTCCAAACTAGTGAGTCCGAATCCCCAAATCAGTAACATTGGTTAGGGATTGGTGCTAGCTGAAAATTGAACAAGCTTATAGCCATCGACTACATCTTCATCTCATCCAGAAAAATATTAAGGTGGTCTTTGAATAATATTCCAGGGTCAAGCCTGGATTCTTTTAAAATACATGTTGGGACATGATTGAGGCAGTTCAGCCTGCCCATTCCTATTCCTATCCAAAAACGATCATCAGCAGAAACAGTCTCTTAATTCCAAAAGCAAATTTAGCAGCATCAAGGTCTAACTGAAATTTTTAATGTTCTTAAAAAGCTTAAGCTACTTCCCGCATAAGTTATTTTCAGAAGGAATAGTAACCTACACAATGAAAGAAAGCAACATAGCACCAAAAAAGTCTTTGCATCTAAAAAAGCATGCAAGCGGTAAGTGTAGCTTGATTTTAACAATCTTGTCATGTACTAATTAACGATTCAAAATTGTGCCGTAATTAAAAAACAAAGAGAGAAAAAAACCTGAAGGGACGGTGGAGGAAAGAGAGAATGTACCTGAAGAGCTCTAAGGAACACGCCCACAATTGGCAAACTTAAATTTTCTCTGGCACTCACAATGACAGGCATGTGTGAATAGAACACATAAACTGGATCCACAAAAGAGATGTGGTTTGAAACGATAATAGGAGCCTGCTCTCTACTTGCAGGCCTCCCTTTCACTTCAATCCAATAGTAGCCCAAAGCAAATAAGGCTACTCGAGCACAAAATCTAGTAGGCCAAAGAAGTGCTCTTCTCCATGTTGAAAAGGGCTTATACAGTGGATCTTTGACCCCGATGAGAGCACATGCTACAGATGCATAACCCACAAGGAATACCACAACTAGGATCAGAATTCGAATGAGGAACAAGGGAAGCATCAGAATTGTCTTCAGCAGCTCCAAAGGTGTGAATTGGTAAGCATCCTTGAGGAAAGGATTAACTGATGGCTCAGGGGGAAGTGAAGGAAATCGCCCAAGTGCAGATTTGCGATCCTTATTGTCATCTGCTTTGAGGTTGCTTGGAGTCCTATTGCCCTCCATAGATAGTGCTACCCCTTCCTTAGTTCATAAAAAAATCTGCACTACCCATTAGTGCAGATTTGCACTGTAGTCTGGAGAGCTAGCTTCTACAGCAAAAAGCATGGAATATGAGATAGTGTGCCACGTGCATCACTCTCTCTCTCTCTCTCTCTCTCTCTCTCTCTCTCTCTCTGCACTGGCCACGTGATCCTATTAAAGCCTCGTATTTGATTGCAGGATCTTTTGGTCAAATTGGCACGGACCAATGATAATGTTTCTTTGTTTTCAAGGGGAGGCTTGAACCGGGATCAAAGAAACTTTGGATGCCGAAGGTAACCCAATGAGCCAACTCCGTTAAATGATGATCAACTATTAGCCGTATAGTGCTTATGTGTTTACATTAAATGATGATCAACTATTAGCCGTATAGTGCTTATGTGTTTACATTAAGGAATGGAGACATGCTTAATAGGAATTGCAACTACATTGTGGAACCGATTCAAATTCTTTAGTTCAACCAAGAAACTCAGCAAAGCCCTACATGGAACTGGCTCAATAATGCCAATTCCACACTCTAATGTGGAACTAGATGAAATCTCAAATTTAGCCACTTTCAAATGTGATTTGGAATTAGTTCTTTCTCTCTCTTTTTTATTTTCCTTTTGTTTTTGGCTACAAAAAGGTTATGATGTGCTAACGTCACCATACGTCTATAACATGTTGCTTATGTCATCATCAGTTTGGAGCAGGATTATGAACTAGATAATGTGTGTTTAGCGAAACATTGCAAGGCATCCTCTCGTCCATTACAATATTTCCAAACACACATTAGTTTGTATTCCAGCTCCAAATTCAATGATGACATAAGCAAGAAGTTCCGAATGTAGCCTCTATCATAAATACAATGATCACTTTACATAGGTTAATAATGTTTATGTTACGCCATTTTGACTTGTGTACTTTGAGTTATATAACTAGTTGAGTTGTAGGATGGACCTAGTTACTATAAGCTTACTAGAGTTTAGATATATTTCATGATATGGTATCAAGGAGCCACAATTGTTTGGTGAGCCTATCTATCATATTCAATGTGTCATGAGCTCCGTATTGAGATGAGAAAGTCTCAAATAGAAAGTGGAAGCTAGTTGTCATGTAGTGGGCAAAAACTATTTTTTCATGTATTTTGAGAGAGAGAGAGAGAGAGAGAGAGAGAGAGAGAGAGAGAGAGAGAGAGAGAGAGAGAGAGAGAGAGAGAGAGACTTGTGAAAAAGAAAAATTAGTTAGAATGTAAAAAATTTGATTGTCATAGAATAGAATGAGATTGGCAATAGAATAGATTAAATTTGTAACAATAGAATAAAATGAGAGTAGAATAGAATGGAATGGAACAATGTTAGAATTTATTAAGTATTGTTACAATTTGTTAATAATGTTAAAATAAAAAATAATTTGTGAATTCGTTACAATAGATATTATATAATACAATGATAGATTAGAATTAAATTTGTTGGAATTTATATTAGAATTTAATATAATGAGATTAGACAAGAATAGAATAGAATGACACAATTTAAATCTGTGAATTTGGTAGAATGAAATTAGAGTATGCTCTATGGTAAATGGAAACAAATTTAAATAATTTGTGAATTTTGTTACAATAGATATTATATAATACAATGATAGATTAGAATTAAATTTGTTGGAATTTATATTAGAATTAATGAGATTAGACAAGAATAGAATAGAATGACACAATTTAAATTTGTAAACTTGGTAGAATAAAATAGAATGAGATTAGAGTATGCTCTATGGTAAATGAAAACAAATTTGCCATGAATTAATTGTGAGGAGGGTTTTGGGTTTAAGAGTGTTTTGCATTGTGGTGAGAGTTGACGATTTAGGATTATGGTTATAACATATTACTTATAAACTTTTTAGGTTTGAAGCTACTAAACTCTAAACCCTTTAATATTGTGTAGTGTATTCACAAACACAGTAGCATATTATGACATTTGCTTGTAAAAATGTTTCGCAATCCACTGCAACACAAATACATACGTAGTTCACAATACATTTTTTGAATTTTATAAATTTTTTCATATAGGAAAAAACGATCTTAATCGTGCGATCCGGATTGCCAGCATTCTGGATCGCCAACGATCCAAGATCAAAAAAACTTTTTCAGATCGCAAATTGAGCAGGGATCCGTTGGTTGCAATCCAAATGAATAGCAAAAATACTAAATCAAATAGAGTTAAAATTAATAGCCAATGAGTATATTTGTAGAAACGATTTGCATCAATATTTGATTGAAGTGAATAATATAAATTGGAGGTTAACCATATGAAACCAAACAACAGAACTGCTCTTTTGAAAATTCTTTCACATAATACTCATATTGGTAGCTTTTGGGGGGAAAAAAATTGCAATCCAAGAAAAATTTGCATATTGGTCCGATCATATGGATTATATATGTGAGTAACATAAAATATTATTGTGTAGTATTATGTTACAAATATGATTTTATCAAACACATATCAAAACAATAACTATTTTTTTTTTTATATCCACGCGTGGATTATCCATGTGTGGATAATCCACGCGTGGATAACTCTACCGTGGATGATTCACGAATAACAATCATCAATGCCCTGATCCAGTGAAGCGGGTAGCATTAACTATCTGTGCATGGATTATCCATGTGTGGATAATCCACGCAATTAACTGCCGCCCGGCGTCCCCCGACTTCCCTCCCAAACTGTTGCCAAAATTTTCAAGTTTATATTTGCGTGGATAATCCATGCAAATATAAATTTCAACGTCGTTGACCATATGGCGACATTGCCAGAGAAGTTTCAAAAATTAGTTTGGCATGGATAATCTACGCGTGGATGTTCCACGCACGTGTAAATTTCCAAAAATCGACTAAGTGTCGCGGGTTGTGTGGATACTCCGCGTGGATAACTACAAAGTTTTCTAGATGTGAGGAGAAGCACCTCCAAAATTCTTCTTACAAGAAACACACAAAGGAATGACTGTGAAGCCAAACCACCCAACCATGTAGATGTTAATGATCAATCTCCAATAGCATCTCCCCCGTGCTAGAAATATGATGCAGGTGTAGAGAGAGTAACCTGGAAATGGAAAGCATACTATGGAATGATAGTAGGTCGAGTTCCCACTAGGATATATTGACGTAGCCTCTCCTGTGCATGTGCCCATGCACGCCAATAATATTTCATTGCTATTGATCCTCTACACATGCCTATAGCCATCCTAACCCATGCAATAGCTCCACACGTCACAATATGTGTGACTGGGTCCGCACAAGGTTATTAATTACATTTTTGGCCTGGTTCGGAATAACTAGATGCAACCAATAATCTTGAGTACTGGAGTACCTTGTATCCAAGTCTAGGACTATGTCGAATCCTATATACAAGATGTGGCCATAACAAACATGAACCTAGATCCCCCATCGTAGTTGAAACTCAAATGATTAAGTTTCATAAGGTAGCAAATTTTCTATACAATATACAAGAAATGCTACAAATAGCATGTGAGAATGTCCAATATGCCCAAGATAGGGATAGACATTATGCTAATATAGAAATATCACCCCAAGATTTTCAAGAGGGAGATTGGATATATTTGCGAATTTCAAAGGATTCAAAAGTAATGCGTACCAGCAAGCATTACAAACTATCTGCTAGATACATGAGACAATATTATTGGAAATTAAGTCCACAGTTGTCTTCTTGGTGATAAACACTAATTTCAAGATTCTTTCTACACGTTTATTGATCTTTGATCTAGGATCAAATGAAACCTATTTTAGATTCTATGTCTGCTCATTTGATACCTGCAGGAATCACAACTCAGACAACCGAACTATTTGAAGAATGACTACATCGGGCTTCCGGCTGATCTCCAGCAAAGGGTAACCAATCCTGTCATTTTCATGTTCAAATGTTAAGTTCAATTATTTGAAGATCATTGAAGACTTGGCCATCTTCAAGGACTTCCACGAATTAGCATTTAGAACAAGTCTGTAGAGATACACGATGTTTTCAATAGTCTATAGAAATACACTAAGTGTTGCACAGTTCACATTTTTTGCACTTTTCAACACCAATTTTCCGACAGTAACTTCTTTTCAAGTATTTCGAAGAAGTAAATTATGTCAACTTTTTCGCATTTTCCCAAAAATACGACATAATAGTTACTTCAATAAAATGAACTGTGTTTAAACACCTTCGGTTTTTTCGCAAAAAAGCGAAGAGAGAGAAAATGTGCAAAGGTCATCTATTTCAACGAGAAATGTCTCCAGCCACTTCTCAAAAAATGTGAAGTGAGAGAAAATGCGACGTTCTCTTCCACGTCAGCAATCCCAAGTCACATCAAGGAATGTCATATCCGCATCTACAACGAGGCAAAGAAGCAACAACAACAACAGCCAGACTCCTCCAATGCGGTGGAATTCAAGGAGCTGAATACACACCTGTTAATGGCTTACAACAGTGGCAACAAAGACCACGATAGCTGGTATCTGGACAGCGACACTACCCAACACATGACCTCTCGCAAGAAATGGTTTACCCAGTATGCAACTTACAACAAAGATCAATTCATCTATCTCGGAGATTCAAGCACCATAAGCGTGGAAGGCAAACGGACAGTCAAAATCACGTTCAAATCTTTTTATTTATGTCACCAATGTTCTTCACATACCTCAGTTGTCAAAGAACTTGTTGTCAATTTCTAAGATGATTGATGAGGGCTACACTGTTGCTTTCTCATCTAAACAATGTACAATCTTCAATGAAGATACTACTCTAACTACATGCACTAGAGTCGAAAATATTTACGTACTCTCTAATTCAGTTGCATTAGCTAGTATCTCTGATGAAAATGTAAACGATAATGCTATTCTGTGGCATAGTCGATCTGGACACGTGAATACAAGATCACTTTTCTATATGCGTTGTAATAATTTAGTTGATGCATTACATTTCCCTTCTTCATTAGATAGGAAATATTTCTTTTGTGAATCATGCACTCTAGAAGCAAGTTTTCCAAATCACATTCCAAAACAAAGCATGTATTGTTATTTTAGATGGCCTACAGTCATGTTCATAAAGCACAAATCTGAAGCCTTTGAATGCTTCAAGAGATTCAAGGCCATTGTTGAGACAAGCACGATGGTGGCAGCAATACCTCTCTAACAAGATATCCAAATACTTGGCTGAACATGGTATTAGAAGACAACTCACAACTTCCTATTCACCTCAACAGAACGGGATTGCAGAAAGGAAGAATCAAACTCTTCTCAACTCAGCTGGATCCATGTTACACCAATCACATCTACCTGCGAAGTTCTGGGCAGAATCTACCACAGCTTGTTACGTACAGAACGGATCCGGCACCAAAGCCGTCAACAACAAAACTCCTTATGAGGTTTGGCATGGACACAAGCCTAGTGTCAGCCATTTAAAAATCTTTGGTTGTATATGTTTTGTTCACATTCCTAACAGCTTAGGAAGAAGCTGGATCATAGGACAAATAAATGTATTTTCATTGGCTATCTTGATGAACATAAAACTTACAAAGTTTATGATCCATCCACCAATGTAGTACTTGTCTCTAGGGATGTAATCTTTCAAAAGCATACATTTGTCTCTAGGGATGTTATCTTTCAAAAGCATACATACTATAATTTCAAACAACCATCGATAAACAATGTTGTGTCATTTCATCCTATTTTATGTAGCATGGAATCTTCCAACATTGATGATTCTTCTATAGAGCCTACAGCTACAGCTATAGAAGCCAAGCAGCCAACAATACCTATCATCAGACCAGACCAAGCTAGCTCGAACAGATCTGGAGAACTTCAAGAAGAAACATCATCACATCCTGGTCAACCAAACGTCCGCAGATCCTCATGGACTCGGACAGTTCCTGAGAGGTATACACCTCAATCATTCTACACTTCATCAGAAGAACCAGAGAGCCTAGCCAAAGCAATAAACTCCAAGGATGTTGTGAAGTGGCAAGAAGCTATGGAAAGTGAGTACAACTCACTTTTGATGAACCAGACCTGGACACTGGTAGACTTTCCCACTCACAAGAGAGTTATCAACAACAAGTGGATCTTCAAGAAGAAGGTCAACTTTGATGGTTCCATTGCTAAATGGAAAGCACGTCTGGTGGCTAAAGGATTCACTCAAGAAGAACGGTTGTCTTTGATGCCTGAGGAACTTACATCATTTTGTTGCACTATCACTCCTGGGAAACTTTTCATTGAAATCTAATTTATAGTAATACCTCAAACCATTTCTAATCTCTCCGATGGATTGTACTCATTTTTTTTGTGTGAGTATGAACTAATTTATAAGATCTTATTGGGCATAGAGCGCTTGAGTTGTGAGTACACTTAGCAGTAACAATCTATTAGAATGTTTCTACATCTAGCATCCCATTATGGCAATAGAGCTGTTCCGCAAATATTCCTGCTCTCTTCTCCGTTCGCGTTCTCCATACTCCTTTGCCACATCAAATATTAAATACAAAAAAAGATTGGATCTTTGGTGTACCAATTAGACCTACCAGAAGGAGCTCAAGGGCACTTGATATTTCACGTAAGTCAACTTAAGAAAAGTCTATGTGAATTTGTGCATCTCATAGGCAAATCATTCAACATGTCATCCATAGGTGGATTCTTGTTAGAATCTAGTCAGAGACTAACATCCACAAACTATTCCATATGGAAAGTGAGAATGGAATCACTATTTGTGATCCATGACCTCTATGACATTGTTCTTGGACTTGAGGAAGAACCTCAAGGAGTTCAAGAACAATTGAAATACAAGGAGAAGGCTAGATTAGCCTTGCATTGCTTAAAGATGAATGTAAGCAATGACCTCTTGAAAGAGGTAGCTTCTTATGCCTCATCCAAAGAGGCCTAGGATTCACTAAAGAACATTTATGAATCCAACAATACCTCTAGAGTACTCATGCTAAGAAATCGAGTACTCCAAAGAGAAAGTGGACAAGAATATGTCTCAAGAACCAAATATTTAAACAAGAGATTGGGCTCAATTGGAGACAAAATCCAAGATTAAGAACTAGTACATGTCATATTGAATGGACTTGGTGACGAGTTCACATATCTTGTTCAAACATTTGCTATCCAAGACCAACTTCCAACCATTGACAAGTTACGTAATGCGCTTGTGGTCGAGGAGAGTAGGATTCTACACCTCAAAGCTAGGATGGGATCTACGTCACTACAAGGTGGTGATGAAAAAGCAAATTTCACATTCAAAGGCAAGAAGAAGTCCCAACCATTCAAGAAGCACCAAGGCAATGAGGTCGAGGGCAAGGATGGTGGATCTACCTCCAAAGGGAAGCAAAAGAGCAGCCAAGCTAAAGTGTTTCTTTTGTGGAAAGAAAGAACACTTTGCTTCCAAATGCTTTAAGCAGAAGAATGCACAAGTGAATGAAGATCAAGGCAACCTTGCACAAGAGGAGGAGGAAGAGGATGGTTTCAACACATCCTTGATGGTAGCATCAAATCCAACATCAAGCAAAGAGACATGGTGGATTGATAGTTGAGCTAGTTCCCACATGTCATTTAACAAGAATTTTTTCTCTACTTTACTTTCTTGTAATGACTCTAAGAAATCTATCTACACTGCTAGTGATCAAGAATGTAAAATACTGGAAGCATTCCATTATGCTTAGGATCATCTAAAAGGATGGATCTAAATAATGTCTTGTATATTCCAACCATTACTAAAAATTTGCTTGGTGTTGGTGGATAATGGACTAGATGTACATTTCAAGAATGGAGTGTGTTCCATCTTGAAAAGTGATAAGTGCATAGCTAGTGGCATTAAGCAAGGAAGACTTTTTAAGTTGGATGCTAATGTGGCCATTAAAAGTGTGAACATGGTTAGGGAGGAGATGATAAAAGTGGAGCTATGGCTTAAAAGATTAGGCCATCCTAATCTTCAAGCAATGGAATCTATGGCATCCAAGGAGCTTGCTCTCGGCCTCCCCAAATCATTCCCAAGATGTGGCAAATTGTGTGAGGCTTGTGGCCTTGCAAAGTCTCATAAGACATCCTACAAGAGATCCTTGTCAAGATCTACCTCTCCTTTAGATCTCATTCATTCGGATGTACACTCTTTTTCTCATGAAATTAATGGAGGTGCTTTAATGTACATGAGTTTCATAGATGATTGTACTAGATATACTTGGACAGATCTATTGTCAAAGAAAAGTCTTGTATATGAAGCTTTTGTAAAGTTTAAATCTCTTGTTGAGAATCAACTTAGATCTAGCATCAAAGTTCTAAAATGTGATAATGGAGGAGAATATATCTCCAATAGGATGAGAGATTTTATGTGAGAGTAATGGCATTAAAAGAGAGTACACATGTTCCTACACTCCCAGCAAAATGGGGTGGCCGAGAGGAAAAATTGCCATTGATGGGATCTCACCATATCAAGCTTTGTATGGCAATAAGCCAAATGTAAAAGATTTGAAAGTGTTTGGATGTATGTTTTATGTCCACATTCCTTTGGAAACTATAAAGAAAGAGGATGCAACTTCTTTCAAAGGAATTTTTGTAGGCTATAGTGAAAATAGCAAAGGTTATAGGATTTTTTATCCTATTTCAAAGAAAGTAAAAGCTAGTAAGGATGTCTTAGTTGATGAAGCTCAATGTTCCAAGATCCATTCAAGTGCATCTAATCCTCTATGTGTCCAAGATCTTGCAAGATTTGAGGAGGAGATTTATGAAGATGTGCTTTTGGAGGATCAATCTCAAGAACCAAAGGGGCCACGGAGATCTACAAGGAACAAGGCCGAGCCATCAAGGCTTACCTATCTTGAAAGGGGAAAGCAAAGGGAAGACTCAAGTCCTTCTACCTCTTACTCTTTTCTAACCACAATGCTTGAAGAGCCATCAAGTTTTGAAGATGCTATCAAATCACGTGTTTGGAGAGATACAATGCAAGTAGAGTTTGATGCTTTAGTAGATAATCAAACTTGGAATCTTGTATACCTTCCATATGGGAAGAAGCCGCTTGCATGTAAGTGGATTTATAAATTAAAGTAAAATCAATATGTATTTATAAATAAGTACAAAGCTAGACTTGTTGCTAAAGGGTTTCTTCAAACTAAAGGCATAGATTATGAAGAAACATTTGCACTTGTAGCAAAGCTTGTAACTATTAGATTGATCATTTGTATTGCTACCAAATGGATGTGACCAATGCATTTCTTAATGGCTACTTGGAGGAGGAGATATACATGTTGCAACCCGAGTGCTTTATCAAGGATGGAGAGGAAGACAAGGTTTGCCACTTGAAGAAGAGCCTATATGGCCTTAAGCAAGCACCTAGAGCGTGGTACTCTAGGTTGCATAACTATCTCTACTCTCTTGGATTTGTGATTAGTTCTTATGAACCTTCTTTGTACACCAGATGTAATGATGGAAAGATCATCATATTGGTTTTTTATGTTGATGATATCATATTGACAGGAAATGATGGTGAAGGCATAAGAAAAGTTAAAGTTGCATTGTCTAGTGAATTCAAGATGGTAGATCTAGGGCTTCTTATGTTCATACTTGAAATAGAAGTTTCTAGAGGTAGTGGTTTCACTTTTATAAGTCAATCAAAGTATGCTACTTCCATTCTTGAAAGGTTTGGCATGAAAGATTATAAAGGGATTGACACCCCTATGGAGCAAGTTGTTAAAGTTTATAATGATGGTGATGAAGCATCCTTTGAGGACATCCCACTCTTTAGAAAGCTTATAGGCTCCTTAATCTATTTGACAATCACTAGACCATATTTGAGTTATTGTGTAAGCAAGTTAAGTCAACATATACAAGGTCCTTTGATGCAGCATTGGAAAAAAGAGTACTTAGATATATCTCTTCTAATAGATGATTCCAAGAATAACAATCAAGTTTATATGGAATTCAACATAACTCTTTGTATCAAGATTTTTTTCTAAATAGTAATTAGAAGTGATTTATAGTTGAAAATAGTCATTAGTACATTTTTGGTATGCCTTCCATCTTTGATTACTTGAGGAATGTAGTGAAGCTAGATATATTTTATATTTATGATTGTTGGCTTCAGTTTCCAGGCCGGAGTTTTGCACAAGAATCAATGAAATTATGAGTTGAACTATTGTCCCCAAAATACTAACTTCTTGATATTTTACTATGCCTTTCAAATGAAATAAATCATTTGGCAAGTGAAGGAATATTTACACTCAAAATCAAACTGAACAATTTTTAATTCTAGATTTTCATTATTTGGCATCTCAAAAACTTGAGCTGCGGGTTTCTTTCACTCTAGGTAGAATTTCTTAACATGTCCAAGCTTATTGCAAATCAAACAAAGATTCATCTTCTTGGTCTTTTTCTAGGATATTTGCTTCTTTTGCTTACCTTCTAAGGCCATTTGAACAAGCTCATCAAAGTATTTGATCTAAGTTTTTTCATGAACTCATTTCTTTTCTTTCTTTGGTCTAGATGTCGATCAATTAGCCTAAAATTGCTTCTTGGATGCCACCACTATGGAATCATAGGCCAACATCATTGAAAGATTGAAGCACATTTTTCCTGCATTCATTCTGATAATCTTTTGGCAAACCTAAGATGATGAACTGCTAGAATCGAAAGATGGAACTTTATTCCATACATTCATAAACTCTTGGAGATAAGAGTGCAAAATCTTTGGCTTTATTTTGTAATTATTGAATTTTTTATAGTAATCTGAATCATCCGTAATCACAAATGATTTTTATAGATTTTCATGAATTATATGTAGCAGGTTTTGGTTGCAGATCATGCACCATGATGAAACCTTACCACATAAATATAGAAACACTCTCAATCTTCTTTTTAGAATCTTCAAGAATTTTCTATAGACTGATGTAATTGTTCCATTTGGTCAGCCAATCATCCATCATCGCAAGCTTCTTCTCTTTTTTCTCTCCTATATATGGTTCATGTTGAAACCTCATATTCATCGGTGAGGATAGAATCTTGATTTGATTTAGTAGAACTTCCATCTATTGGTCTTGTAAAGTGTTTCGATTGTTCATCTCGTTAAGTTCCACACTCAATTGTTGAAAAACTTGGAGATAGGTCGGCATGAGAGCAATTCCTTCTAGACTCGCATTATCTTCAACCATTATTGATCACCTAAAACAAAAACAAAAATTAATTAGTCAACAGATCCAAAAATCTTCAACTGAAAGTAAAAATAATTGTAACATCGTAAACCTACTGATTACATCTCAATAAGGACATTAACTTTATATGCCAATTTCATTTTAATTAATAACTTACAGATTTAGAAAAATTTCAATTCTATTAAAAAATTTCTAGAATTTTCTCCAATATGGACTGAAACTTTGAAAATTGATTTTCATCATCGAACTCTTAGTTTTAGAATTACAAGAAGTCTATAAATATTCATTAGAGATTAGTAGAAGCTTCTGTCAGGTCCCAAAAGGTTTGTAGATCCAAATCAACAAAAAAATGGTTTCTAAGAGGGCGCATAGCAAGCAAACTTCAGTAAATTATTGCCTAAGCCTCCAGGCACCAAAATAGATGTATGATGGCTTGAATCAAAGTCAATTCAATGGCCTTATCATATTGTATACTGATTCATAGGCTTCATATTTTGTAGAATGAGTTTATCATGCCTAAAAATCATCAAAATTACTCTAATTTTCGAGGTTTTGGGACCTCTTAAAACACCAAAAGCCTATTGAAACTGGTCACAACCTCTAGATAGCTTCATTGCACTAGTGAGAACATGCATGAAATTTTTTACACATAGTGATTGACTAAAACCTCCAAAAAAATATAAGGAACCATATATTTTGACTATTTTTTTTACTTTTCGGCATGTTATGATGGATCACAACCACATGCAAGTGAAATCAGACCCTAAATATTGAAATTTGACTCAAGAAAGCACTAAAAGTTTTGATTATGCTCAATATTGACTCTTATGTATTGATTTTAGCCAAAATCATCCATTTTTGACCAAAATATAGTCTCGATCCAATATTGACCATATAACTAGCATGCAATCATTAGAATTGATCATAATGACTACAGGAAAAGTACAATCCTGAAAATCAATGCTATGTAGTACGTTCGATGAATTTCAAGTCAAAATAGTAATTACTAGTCAAAAAACTGGAAAAAAAAAAAAACCCATCAAAAATCTAATAAGTTACAGTTATTTGGAGAACATCCATAACACTTATCTTTAGGTTGAAAACTATCCTCTCCATCCCATATCTCACAGCTAATCTAGATCCATTCATTTGCTATAAGTACTTGCATAGTCACATACTCTACAGAAATACATGACTTTTCGAATAGTCTACAAAAATACCTGGAAATCACATAGATATTAGCTCAACAAACCTTGAATCGACAATCGTTGAATCTGCTCTAATCGACATAGGTCAAATTCATCATCGAAATGACAATTGTCAAACCTATTGTCGAAGTTGTTATCGCGTTGACTATCAACTTTTGGCTCGCTATCGATTCGACCGTGTAGTGGGTTTCTTTCCTTGCCTAACCTGAATCCAAGATCTAGTCAATCTAGCATCAAAGAGACGAAGTTAGTTGTCACGCATAGGTTCATCCCCATGAGAGCGATAGTTTAGTTTAGATTTCAACATGAATGGAGGATTCACATCTATCTCTACATCCATTAACCCTACTCTTTAACACTACACATCCCTTAACACTTACTATCCCTTAACACTCCACATCCACCATGGAGGAAAAGTGATAGAGAGCAAGGACATTCATCAATCCATTTCTGAAGAGAACCAATCTGCTTTATTGAAATGAGGAAATGAACATGAGGAGCAACTCGAGTTGGTCCCTTCTTATAGTAGAGAGGAGGACCCTGGCCTCTGAATCCTATTGGTCCAGTCTTGCCTCTCTTTTTATTCAAATTTAAAAAAGTGTGGGAACCATCAAAATTGGAAAGAAACCCAACTTTATTCACTAACTTGACATTTAGGCCCTGCGACATTAAAAGTCTCGCAAAAAGGCCTAAAGTCCTGTTATTAACTTTTAACTAATCAATCAAATAACTGTGTGATCATCGGGTTGGACTTACACACGCAGGGTGCCAAATCCCTCTCACTTATTAACTAGGGTTAGGGTTGCCTTAAGATCCGCAAACCCTCCAACAGACCGTCTATCTTCACACCCCCATTATTTTCGTAGAATCTCCAAAAAAAAATATTATGTCCAGTAGTGACTACTAATAGCACGTAGTGTCTTAATCCTTTTGGAAACCAGAAAAATCGAGATGCGTAGTGGAAGTGGAGCAGGTGGTAGATGGATCGGAAGTGCAATAGTTACCAGCAATGCATTCAAGGTAAAATCGTATACCAAATGTGCAATAGAACAACAATGTAGACAAAAACTTGCACTTTGATAATTATCAAAAATGTGAGTACAAGAGCATGAAGCTAGCGCAAATCACTAGGCGCAAAAATGGCTCCAGTTGAGTTCGTTGATCATCACTTAAAAAACTCTAAAAAACTGAACTTGACTATTTACAACATAACGCTTGTAGGATGATAACCTGATCAGTGTGTTGACTCCAATGCAGATCTTCCTTGATCATTGGAAGTCAAATGATCAATACATTGAAAACTGACATTAATCTACTAAATTAACTACATCCATCCTGTAGTAGGTAGCTGTCATTTTATAGTGAATATATGTACAGGAGTAGGTGGACTGTAAGCATCGCGACACGGGTCGGAGTTCTAACAATATCAAATTTTACAAAGACTCAAGAATATACAAAGACTCAAAAATATACACTAACTCAAAAATTACAATGACTCCAAAAATTACAGATTTTTTGAGTCAATCCCATATTGAAAAATTCTGATTTTTGGGTCTCAAAAAAATTACAGATTTCTCAAGTCGATACGGTATCAAAATTTTTTGACTTTTGGATATCGAAAAATCTTGTATTTTTCGAGTCGATACTATGAAAAGTTTTTACACTTGGTGTGTGTGGTCGGATTGAACCTAGGACCTCCCCCATTCCAATGGGGTGCTCTAGCATTGATCTACCCGTCCATTTGTGTTCTAGAGTGTTGTGCAAGGGCTATAGCCTTGACACTTTCTAACACTCCCCCTCAAGGCATAGCCCTTTTTAGCTATTGCCCGCCTAGACCACACCCACAACCATGGCTCTGATACCATGTGAAAACTTTTTACAATTGGTGTGTGTGGTCGGATCGGGCTAGGGATTGAACCTAGGACCTCCCCTATTCCGGTGGGGTGCTCTACCACTGAGCTACCCATCCATTTGTGTTCCCAAAGTGTTGTGCAAGGGCTATAGCCTTGACACTTTCTAACACTCCCCCTCAAGGCATAGCCCTTTTTAGCTACCACCCACCTAGACCACACCCACAACCATGGCTCTGATACCATGTGAAAAGTTTTTAGGTGTGTGTTGTCGGCTAGGGATTGAACCTAGGACCTCCCCCATTCCGATGGGGTGCTCTACCACTAAGCTAGCTTCCATTTGCATTCCTAGAGTCTTGTGCAAGGGCTATATGCACAAAACTCTAGGACAGTTATTGACTATACTAATCAATCTACAAGAGATATTGATTGCCAAATCAAAGGATTTATCAAGTTCTATTGACTATATCTTGATCTAGAAGCAAATCACTAACTATTTAGCAAAATCAATGAGTGTAACACCAAAAATCTATCAAGCACAGCCTCACACATGTGGAAAATGGTCACTATATGGACTATGACTAGATAGCAAGTTACATTAACATATGATAGCATTCCAAGCATAAAATCACAATTCTAATGTGGCAATCTCAAGCAAATTGCAACATAGAATGGAAATGTCTCATCAAATTCTCATTAGAATTGGTGATCTCTTTATAGATCAAGTACAAGAATGACCTATATACTGGTCCAATAGGTCTTCACACGTGCGGGGAGTGCCACATCGTGTAGATCCACCAATAGGAGCAAGATATGCCCATAGATCAAAGTTGACTTATCCTACTAGCTAGAATCCAAATGCTAGTCTCCACAAAATAGGAATCTTCCCTATAAAATAGGATCTAGGAGAATATGTACATTTTATCAAGTATATCTAGATCCACATGTGTGAACAACATCTTGACATGTGGGAGCATTTACTCATTCACATGGAAGTGCAAGCTAATTACAATTTTTTTGGAATAATCAATTTTTTTGTGATTTTGTCAAAACCCTAATTTTGATTGGATCTCTAGATAGTGAGGTTGCTGGACTTCATTTGAGTGTGTTTCAATCTTAGTAAGTGTCAAGAGTCATTAGATTGAGGATAGATCATAGGTTGATCAAGATTTCATGATTCTATGTGTTGATTTGCGTGGTATAAGTGCTAGAAGAGAATTTTTGAGTAGTTTCAAATCTTTGTGATCTCTTTTGAAAACATTTGTTGTTGGCCAAAGGAGTGCTTTGTGCATTGAAGTGGGTTGAAAGAGAATATCAGGTCATTGCTACATGGCAACATCAAGTGGAGTCATGTTGGAAGCCAATGATAGGCTTACCTCAAGTAACTATTCCTTGTGGAAGGTGAGGATGGAATCACTTCTTTAGATGAATGATGTTTTGGATATTGTTGTAGGTTTGGAGGAGAGACCATCAACACAACAAGATCAAATGAGGTATGATAAGAGGGCCAAAAGGGCTCTAAACATGATCAAGATGAATGCTACTAATGAGCTTCTCAAGGAGGTTGGTAAGAGTACGTCATCTAAGGATGCTTGGGATTCATTGAAGAAGCTTTATGAATCCAAGTATACTTCTAGAGTGTTGACTCTAATAAGGAAAATCTTTTCTTGTTTGCAAAATAATGAAGAAAGTCCAAGTACTTTTATTTTGAGGATGAAAGCATTGAATGATGAGTTGGCTTGCATTGATGAGAGCATTAAGGTGAGCTTGTTCAAGTTATTCTTAGTGGATTGTTGGATGCTCATGCTAACATTGTTCAAAGTATTGCTATTCAAAAGACTTTGCCAAGTTTGATGGATCTTCATGAGATCTTGATTATTGAAGAATATAGGCTTCAAGCAAGAGGTGGATCTACATCGACACTTCAAGAGGAGGCTATGTTCACAAAGGGCAAATTCAAGGGCAAAAGTAAAAAAGTAAGTGGTCTAAAGGGCAAGATCAAGTGGATGCTTCTTCAAGTGGCAAAAATAAGGATAGATCAAAGCTCAAGTGCATCTATTGTGCCATCAAGGACACTTTGCAAGTGAGTGCTACAAGAAGAAGAGAGATCAAGGAGACAAGCAAGGTAATCTTACTCTAGATGAGGATGGTTTGGATGTTCAAGATGCAAATGATGATGCTTTTGTGATGTCTTCATGTATGCTTGCTAATGATGGAGATCTAGATCCATGGTGGATTTATAGTGGAGCAAGTTCACACATGACTTTTCAAAAAGAGTACTTCACTTCTTTGTTGGCATATGGAGATGACAAGAGGGTGATCTACATGGCCAATGGTGGTGAGTGTGCAAACAAAGGATTGACACAATTCCTATTTCTCTCTCTACAAATAGGAATGTTCATTTGGAGGATGTCTTGTTTATTCCATCTATTACCAAGAATTTGCTTAGTGTGAGTCAAATGCTAAGTAAAGGCCTCAAGGTTGAGTTTGATGGAGATGCTTGTATGATCAAAAGGAAGGATGTCTTGATTGGAAAATGTAAAAGACAAGGGAATTGTTCAAACTAGATTCTTGTGTTATTGCTAACCAAGTTGGATGTGTTGCAAGAGAGCAAATACCTATTCAAGAGGTTTGGCATAAAAGGATGGGACACCTCAACTTCAAGTCATTGAAGGTAATGGCTAGAAAGAAGGTTATGATAGGTCTTCCAAGTTCCTTAAGTGGCATCAATCATGTTTGCAAGTCTTGTGCTTTGTCAAAGTCACATAGACTACCTTATACTAGATCTACATATAGATCTACAGAGCCTAATTAACTTGTACATTTGGATATTCATGGATTTACTACAATTAGCAATAGTGGAGCTAAGATGTTTGTAACTTTCATTGATGATTTTAGTAGATTTTGTTGGATCTATTTACTAAGAGCAAAGATGAAGTATATGATGTCTTTGTTAAGTTCAAGAATGCAAGGGAGAACCAATTTTTTACAAGGATCAAGTGCTTAAGGAGTGACAATGGTGGTGAGTACATATCTACCAAGTTCAAGGCCTTTTGTGAGGAGCATGGGATCAAGAGGGAGTATACAACATCAAGGACCCCACAACAAAATGGAGTGGCTGAAAAGAAGAATATGACTTTATGTGAAAGTGCCAAAGCCATGAGGTTAAGTGCTAATCTTGATAAACCACTTTGGGATCAAGCTTTGTTGTGTGCCAATTTCTTGTGCAATAGGTGGCCAAGTGCTTTTGGATGGAAGGACACCCTTTGAGATGCTATTCAAGAGGAAGCCGAGTGTCAACTTTCTAAGAACTTTTGGATGCACATGCTATGTGAACATTACTCTTGATGATAGGACCAAGAAGGATCCATCTTCAAGGAGAGTTATTTTTGTTGGATATAGTGAGGTGAGTAAAGCCTACAAGGTTTACATTCCTTCTACTAACAAAGTGATTGTTGGTAGAGATGTCATTTTTTATGAGGGGAACATTCCAAAAGTGTCTTCAAGCATTATTGATGGTGATGTGGATGGATCTAACATTCTTAATTTTGATGTAAAGAATCCTACTTTAGATGGTGATGATGATGGACCTTCATCAAGTCAAAAGCCAAGGAGAACATCAAGGGAAAGACAAGTACCTTTAAGGCTCACATATGATGAAAAGGGTAAGCAAGTAGTTTCTGGAAATTATTTTGCTTTCCTAACCTCTTTTGATGAACCTACAAGTGTAGATGAAACAAGGAAAGAAAAGGAGTGGATCCAAGCAATGGATCTTGAGTATCAAGCTCTTATGAATAATGGAATATGGAGATTGGTGGAGTTATCTAAGGACAAGAAAGCTATTGGATGTTTTCATAACAACAAGCAATGGATCTGGAAAACAAATTTTATTCAATGACTTTTATGGTCAAGTTGATGATCAAGAGGTTGATCTCAAAGGGCTTCAACAACATGAAAAGAGAGATGGCAATTCGGAGCTTGTCAAGAGCATCAAAGGAGAGGTAATTGGAAAAGATGTTATGGATTTATTTTTTCAGGTTATTGAAGACTCAAGTAAGGTCAAAGGAGCAACAAGGAAGTCTTGTTCAATTCTACTTTACTTGTATTATCTCATGTGACAAGCCTATAGAGATATCCTGCCTCTTTCCAGGTGCAAGAACTCTCCTGCTCTTATCAAGAATTTTGCATGAATCAGTCTGAAACTCTACCTTATGTCCTAGATATGTTATTCGATTGACCGACAACAGATTTGTCGTCAGATTTGGGACATACAACACATTTGGTATGAGCTTCGATGATCCATCCTATCATAATATACCAACATAGAATTGCTATATTTATGTAGTATTTAGATCATTCCCCAAGGAGACAGCTCTTGAAACTTTTTAAGTTGATACATTATTGACTTATTTCAAATAAAATGGATTGGAGTAAAGATCTGGTTGTCAACTGACATTCTGTAAGCAGCCAGTACCACTTTTGGAAAAGGTGTGTAAAGGTAATGAGTGCTAAACAACAGTCTTCTTCTATCAAACCGAATGAAAAGCGTTCTGCAAATGAAATGTTATCACAGTAGTTCGAATGAATTACACTCTGACTAATTAAGTTGTCAGCAAGGATCTATGATATGTTTGATGCAGACAAGTACGAACAGACAAAAAGTTAATCTTATTCTTGAACTAATGTGTTCTAGACAGAAGTCCTCAACAACTAAAGTCCAGTCATGGTTAAAGAGCTCAAGTAGTTCGCAAATATGTTAGAAACAATATTATCTTCATTACTAACACGACTACAGATCAATAACTCAGTTCCTCAGTCAGGGACTAGCATTTCACAACATATATACTTTTCTATAAGCAACTGTGGAAAACTGCACCAACGGATATTTCATTCGATTATCGAACACAAAGTATTCACACAGATGGGTAAAGTAGTTTAAAGACAGTTCTATAATTCAACTTCATGGAAACTCAACAAACAACTATAATGAATTATCATACTGTCTGACCAAAGAATGATCTAAGTTATGTGTACGAGATTGCTAGTAGACTCAAAATCACTCACACTCAGCAGTGCGGAGAACATAAATCAGAAAGGATAACCTTCGTCACTCTATTCATTTCTCCAATCTCAAACATACAATCTCTCTCTCTCTCTCTCTCTCTCTCTCTCTCTCTCTCTCTCTCTCTCTCTCTCTCTCTCTCTCTCTCTCTCTCTCTCTCTCTCTCTCTCTCTCTCTCTCTCTCTCTCTCTCTCTCTCTCTCTCTCTCTCTCTCTCTCTCTCTCTCTCTCTCTCTCGATAATGTGAGAATGAAGTGTGTCTACTTTTATAGTCTACGGAGCAAACAGTCACACCTCTAGAAATTCCTGGCGCGTCACTCCATTTACAAATTCTAACTATAAGCTACAAATATTTGTACAATTTGTGAAGGATTTCAGATCATTCAAGATCCAATCCATGTCCTTGATCTTTGGTTACAATAAGGAGCAAACCAACAATCTTGCCAATGTAGTAAGATCAACATCTACATACAAAATGAGATGCAAACTCTAAGAGATACTGATCAAACATGAACCAAAACATAAAATATAATTGTTGTCCATACAATTATAGTACCCTATTGTATTTCACACGTGTGGAACCAAAAATAAAAAAATATGAACATTCTACATACAAGATTGCAAGATAACATCATGAGTAGTAGAACCCAAAGAGAACCATGTATAATGATGAAATGAGAGAGAGAGAGAGAGAGAGAAGAGAGAAGATGTGTCTCTCCATGAGTTACATCCTTTTATAGCAGGTCCAAGCCCTAGTTGGCCACTTGGCTTTCCCTCCAAAATGTAAACCCTACTATTTTTGGGTCTAGATTCAATGTACCCAAAGTTCAAATTTGAATCTCTCTCAAACTCGACTACCAACTTTCCCACACTTTTAGAAAGTGTTTATTGAATGTATTTTAAACTAATATAACTTCAAAAAGTTTATCTCTAAGTCTAAAATGAGTTTTGGCCTCAATTGACAATTTACCAAATTTTGACTATACTAGACTAGACTAAATAGTTGAAATCTCTCACACTTCCTCTTCAACTAGTTTTGGCATAGTTTTAACCATACTACTTTGATCCAACTTTAGATTGATCTCCATCCTAAGTACAGATCTCCTTTCTAAGGTTCTAAAGTATCTTTTATAATTTATATAGAGAATAGTGTCCAAATCGGATGTTTCACTATTTCTTACATCGATTTTGCACATCAAGATATAACTATAACATGAAGAACCAAATAGAATGTAAATGAAATGATTCCTCCATGCTTCAAACTTTGAACTCTCTGGAAAATTACAGCAACCAAACCATAAATGTGAGTGATGACCATTTGCTTGCTTGTCTCCTCCAACTTTGTCCTTTCTTGATATGTCTCCACCATAAAACTCCATGAATGAGCCTCCATCTCCATCTTGCCACAAGAAATCATCAAACCTTGGAAATCCATGAGTAGGTGAGTACGTCAATGATGCAAATCCAGCACCACATGATTCCATAAGGTTGCACTAGTCCATCTTCAAGATCTACTTGACACAAGAAAATGACCATGAATTCACCAAAAAATGACAATCTCCAAGTATTGGCACCAAGTAGCTCAACACTTGAGAACTTAGGCATGGATGAGTGACATAATGAACCTCAAATAGCTTCATTTCCATCAGCAAAACCAGCAAGAATGCTAGTACAACTCCAACAATAAGATATTGCAAGACAATGTAGCTAGTTTGTCCATATCTTGACAATTTGCACACATCCACATGAAATAGCTCAAACATGAGATAGAACAAGTAAAGTAGACTTGAACAACACTTCCTTGCTGCTCCTTTGACCTTACTTGAGTCTTCCATAAGCTACAAAAACACATCCATAACATCTTTGCCAAATAACCTTCCTTTCATGCTCTTGACTAGCTCCAAGTTGCCACCTTTCCTTTTGTGTTGTTGAAGCCCTTTGAGACCAACCTCTTAATCTTCCTTTTGACCTTTAAAGTCGTTGAAAAAATTTTGTTTTTTAGATCCATTACTTGATTTTCCAGCATGAAAACCATGAGAACCAGTATCCAGTTGCATAGTATCATCTACACAAGAAGATTCTCCAAAACATGTGAGTAAAACAAAGTGAGTCGCTTTCACTTGCTTACCTTTCTCTCGAACATCAAAGATATGAATATCTTCAGACCTCAACCTCTGGAAATACTCCCTCATATGATCAAGATCCAACAATATCTCATTAATGCTTGATCTCGAATTGCCACAAAGGTTAGTGAAAACAATGCCATTGGTGGCACCATCATAAATCAAAAGATAGATTCCAAAATTTCCATCCAACATGAAGTAGTGTAGGTGAAGATGAGTATCAAACCTAACAAATTTGTGAAAAATGCAAAAATAAGCTTGGTAGAGGCCAAAAATCTTGTATATAGATAAACACACATGTGTGGAGCCTGTTCCCATGTGTGAAAATAGTGTACTTGTCATGTACCATAATGATATAGGTTGTACATATGATTTAATTCAAGTTCTAGTGGCTAAAAAGGCCAAAAACTAGTTTTCTAGACATATGACACATGGCATCAATCTATTGATTGCATGAGCCACATCCTTTGGTTAGGTGTCATATCACATGTGTAGAGGACAGCTCACATGTGTGGAATAAGCTGAAGTAGGCAAATTTTGACTTCTAGAAGATTTTCAAGTAGATCTCCATATAGAAGGAAAATGAACCAAAAGTGCTCAAAATAGAAGGTTTTGTCCAAGTGTCAGTTTTGCATGATGAATTATCATATGACAAAGCACCTTCACACATGTGGGATCAGAGGGATGATCAGTACCACGAGCTCCCACTTATTATATATATAGAGCCACATTTGGCCATAATCAATGTGAGACACCAATCTTGGTTTTGGAAGCAATTTGAGTGATTCTCTCCATTTGTCTACATTTGTTTTGATTGTTTTGAGGTTCTATCAATGTGTACTTGATTTTCAAGTTGGAGTCCATACTCAGACAGTGTTTCACACGTGTGAAACCATAAATTATACTTACCTTCAATTAATGATTGTTCTTGTTAGGATTTTGTGTCTAGAATTGATCTAGATTGATCTTAATTTGAAGTAGATTGATAGATCAAGTAATCTGACAACCAATCCCCCTTCAGGATCAGATTAGGATCCACTCTTGGTCCTTTTTGTACTTTTTCCACATGGTATCAGAGCCTAGTACAAGAGGTTTTGTTGAAATTGATAGGGTTAATCCAAATCAAAGCCAAAATTAGCAGTTTTTTGGAAACTAGTCAAATTTTGGGTAGCGAATCGGATTTGATAGATATTCTCAAAATTTTTGGACCAGAACTTGTTGTGGGCTATAGGAACCCTTTTCACACGTGTGAGGCCGTACAGATCCGGTTTTGGCTGAGAAAATTCAAAAGTTTGTACAATTTGACTCACACACCCAATTTGAGAGATTTTTGGTGCAAAATCAAGCATTTTCTATAGAGAATCTAATCCCTTGATTAGTTCTTGGATTAGATCAGCCAAGAAATTAAATTTGAAGCTTGAAATAGGTGCATTAATTGATCATCTCTGATTTTTTGAGTGCATGTTGAAGTTGAGAGAGATTTTGCTAAAATTCATAGATTAAGGAGTGATATGCAAGGTGAGAGGTTGAAATCCATTGTACCATCACTCTAGATTTGTTCAAGAGTGATAGGGTCAAGTTTAGAAGCATCAATTTGCTAGAAAACATCCTTGTATCTGTCCTCCAAGTGAAACCTTTGAGAGTTTCTAGTGCAAATAGAGCATCTATGCAAATCTTTTGTAGAATTTGACATAGATTGGCTTAAATTGACAGTTCTAGAAAAGAGATTGAGATCCAAGTCACATTTTTATACCCTAATCAATTTATTTGAGTGATTTGAAGGTTTGAAAGAGTCATTAAGGTGTCTATGACAAATGTGTAGAGAGAGATCCAATTTTCTAAGAGCTCCTTCCTTTGTAGAGGGCAAGATCTAGAAGCTCATTATGTGTTGTTATTGGTGAAGAATTTGTCTTCTTCTATGTAATCAAATCTTTCTAAGTGGCATTAGCTCTTTGAAGCACAATATCTTAGTGAGAAAAGTCACAACTTTTGATTTTCAATTTCATTCCAAGTCTTAAAAGGTAGAGTAATTGGTGGAATCCAATAGGAGTGATTGAATTCAATTTGTTGAGCAAAACTTGACGTAGTATGTATGAAACTCAAATTAGTTCTATTCAACTTTCTTTGTGAGAGTGTGAGGGTCAATTTGTGATCCCATTGGATGACTAGAATGAGGAGTCCATATTTGAGTATTCATGCATGGTTGAGATCTTTGTGAATCTCTAGTTGTCTAATTTTTAAGCTATGTGAAAAATTGGTGGTATAGTTTTTTTTTTTCAAATCAAATCAAATTCAATTTAAATCTCAAGAGTGAGATTATTTGGGTCAAGATTGAGTCCAAAAGAAGTTGTTAAGTTTGATTTTCATGTGTTTGAAACAAAACCCATCTTTTGTTCAAGAATCTCAAGTGTTGAGAGAAGTAGTCAAGTGAAAAGGAAAATTTAGGTGTCAAATCTTTTCATATCCATTTCAACTTTTTAAAAAAAGAGTCACTGGTATTTGGTAGGTCCAATAGGATATTGGATCTGATTTCTTTTGTGATTTGATTCAAAGATTGTGTGCTTTTGTCTTAGTGATCAAAGCAAAGTTTCCAAGTGACTAGTCATTACTGTGAAGATTGATTCTTAGGTTTGTGAGCTAGATATTTTGTAGATCCTTCTAGATTGTTGAAGATGTTCAAATCTAGTCTCTTGAAAGTCACAAATTACATTTGTAGAATCATATCACAGGTTTTTATTCACATGGCATCAATAGGTGGCATCCTATTGAAGGAAAGAAAGGATCCTGAGTGCAACCTTTGTGGCAAGGGAGGATATTTTTTCTCAAGATGCTACAAAAAGAAGACCAGTCCATCCAAGGAGAACCAAAGCAAGGGGGCCGAGGTGAAGGATGGAGCTTCAAGTTCAAAATGCAAATACAAGAAGGACAAGTCCAAGGAAGGTGTTTCCTTTGTGGAAAGGTGAATGAGGCTTGGAGTCTCACAAGACTTGCGAGATTTGTCTTCAAGAGTCCATCACAACACATGTCAAATCTTTTGAAATTTTTCATTTGGAAGTGCATTGTTTGGTTCAAGATGCAAAGATAGATGTCACTTTCATGAAAGTAACTTGGATTTATTTTATGTCCTTGGAAAGTATTTTGCTTGGAACTTTGGACAAGTTCAAACTTATTCTTATTATCCAAGAGAAATCAATCAAGAATAAAGAGCAATCACAAAATAAAAATAGTTTCATTTATGCTCTCATGTCAACTTATGAAGAAACATTTTGCTATGAAGAGATTTTTTTATGTCAAAGGTGGACTAAGGAAATACTAGTTGAGTGTGATGCCTTAAAAGATAGCAAAATATGTTTAGATTAGTTATGAAGTCAAGGGAATGGAAATATCTTCATAATGTAGGATCTTTTGGTTTCAATAAGATCATGAATGATGTGTTCATTCATAAAGATGAAAATTGTAAGTTTTCAATCTTAAAGGCAAGTTGTAAACTTCTAATGAGAATAAGTGAAGCATCCAAAGTGGACACTTATATCCATAAGCAAGTAGTTAGCCTTATTGAGATGGAAATACCTTTTGATTTCAATATTGGAAAAATCATGCCAAGTTGTGGTGATTTTTGGACTTATGTTTCTAGCATAAGTAATCTTGATAATCATAGGAAGTGCATATTGAATGGTCATACTTGTTGTGATCATCATGAGACATGGAGGTCTCGGATTTCCATCAAAAAGGAGCACCATGAAGAGGACCTTAAGGAGTCATCTCAAGGTTCAAATGTGCCAAGGATTGAGGAGGAGAGCCAAGGATTGAGGAGGAGAGACCTACTCAAATTGTGATTCCAAAAATAAACTCAAGAAATATGGCTGAATCCATGTGGCTCACATTTCAAAGGAAAGAGGAGCATATCTCATGTGGTATACATCTCATACTTACTTCTCTTATATCATTTGATAAATCAATTTGCTTTAGTGAGATCATTGCATCTCAAAATTGGAGTAAAGCCATACTAGTTGAGTATGAAGTCTTTCTTGAGAACATAGGTGATGTTCTTAAAAGGTTGAAATTGATTTTAAATCAATTAGAAAGCAAATGGTTATTTCATCAAATGTATGCTCTTGAGTCATGTAAGAGCAAAAGTGATTTGGTCACTCATAGTTTGAAAATTTGTATTGAGGCAAATTGTAAACTCTTTATGAGAGTAAGTGAATTATCTTCTAAAGACACTTATCTCCATAATGAAGTATTTAGCCTCATTGGATCTGAGATTAGCATGGTAAACAAGCATGAAGATATAATGCAAACACTTTGTTATTATAGCATGCATAGTCTTGCCAATTTGGATAAGTCTAATTCTCTAGATCATGGTAACATGATGTTAGATCTTTGTGATCCTAATAAGTCAAGAAGAAATATTTATTTTCTCATGGAGGAGCATGCACATGAAGAAGGAGCAAGCCTCAAAGTCAAGCATCTATATGAAATCTGGAAGGAATCAATTTCGAAGATGCTAGGATGGTGCAAAGCTCTCAAGTTCATCAAAGATGTCAACATCAAAGAAACACTATCATGGATATGGTGATTTCAGATCAACATCAAGCTCATTGGCTGATCTTCACACCTTTTGAACCAGCAAAGACCAATTCAGCCCATGGAGTCAAGTTCAAGATCATCATGTTTTCCATCAAGCTAGATTTACCAAGCTAGATTTTTGAGGAGTGTGAAAAATGCAAAAATAAGCTTGGTAGAGGCCAAAAATCTTGTATATAGATAAACACACATGTGTGGAGCATGTTTCCATGTGTGAAAATAGTGTACTTGTCATGTACCATAATCATATAGGTTGTACATATGATTTAATTCAAGTTCTAGTGGCTAAAAAGGCCAAAAACTAGTTTTCTAGACATATGACACATGGCATCAATCTATTGATTGCATGAGCCACATCCTTTGGTTAGGTGTCATATCACATGTGTAGAGGACAGCTCACATGTGTGGAATAAGCTGAAGTAGGCAAATTTTGACTTCTAGAATATTTCCAAGTAGATCTCCATATAGAAGGAAAATGGACCAAAAGTGCTCAAAATAGAAGGTTTTGTCCAAGTGTCAGTTTTGCATGATGAATCATCATATGACAAAGCACCTTCACACACGTGGGATCAGAGGGATGATCAGTTCCACGAGCTCCCACTTATTATATATATATATAGCCACATTTGGCCATAATCAATGTGAGACACCAATCTTGGTTTTGGAAGCAATTTTGAGTGATTCTCTCCATTTGTCTACATTTGTTTTGATTGTTTTGAGGTTCTATCAATGTGTACTTGATTTTCAAGTTGGAGTCCGTACTCAGACAGTGTTTCACATGTGTGAAACCATAAAGTACACTTACCTTCAATTAATGATTATTCTTGTTAGGATTTTGTGTCTAGAATTGATCTAGATTGCTCTTAATCTGAAGTAGATTGATAGATCAAGTAATCTGACAACCAATCCCTCTTGAGGATCAGATTAGGATCCACTCTTGGTCCTTTTTGTACTTTTTCCACAAAATCCAGCCTTCTTGAGTCCATAAAAAACCTCAATAAGCTCACCAATGAAATCTCCCTTTCCTTGAAGAAATTACCTCTCGATTTGCTCTATGTAGTCTTCTTCAACCAACCTTTTGCCATCTTGATCATGAGTGATCAATTCACAATCATAGAATCCTTTGAGTTGATGAAGAGATGTGAGAGCTCTTCGTGTAACTATTGTGCCATCTCTAGGTCTCTTTGGCACTCAAGCAACAAGACATCTTCCCTTGCTCTGGCCTTTCCCCCGATAGGTAAGTTGCTATAAGGTGACAATCTTATAGGAAGTAAAGAGCCATCGAACAATTCTTGTACTAGTTGAAAATCTTCATCAGAATCTTTACTAAGTACAAACTGTTCAAATAAAGTAGAGGAGAACTGAATATATTTACACTTTACAAATAAACTTTGAATAAAAAATAAAACTTTGGCTGCAAATGTGCCAAACCACCAAAAATTATATGTACATAATGTTTTATATTCATGGGATTTGAATCTGTTCTGCAAATTGTGTTTTATCTCCACAAAATAACTGGAAAAGTCGGCCACAAGTACATTATGTAACTTGTCAATGGTTGGAAGTTGGTCTTGGATGTCAAATGTGTGCAAAAAGTACAAAAAGGACCAAGAGTGGATCCTAATCTGATCCTCAAGAGGGATTGGTTGTCAGATTACTTGATCTATCAATCTACTTCAGATTAAGATCAATCTAGATCAATTCTAGACACAAAATCCTAACAAGAACAATCATTAATTGAAGGTAGGTGTACTTTCTGGTTTCACACGTGTGAAACACTATCTAAGTATGGACTCCAACCTGAAAATCAAGTACACATTGATAGAACCTCAAAACAATCAAAACAAATGTAGACAAATGGAGAGAATCACTCAAAATTGCTTCCAAAACCAAGATTGGTGTCTCACTCTGATTATGGCCAAATGTGGCTCTATATATACAATAAGTGGGAGCTCAAGGTACTGATCATCCCTCTGATCCCACATTTGTGAAGGTGCTTTTTCATATGATGATTCATCATGCAAAACTGACACTTGGACAAAACCTTCTACTTTGAGCACTTTTGGTCCATTTTCCCTCTATATGGAGATCTACTTGGAAATCTTCTAGAAGTCAAAATTTGCCTACTTCAGCTTATTCCATATGTGTGAGCTGTCCTCTACACATGGGATGTGACATCTAACCAATCTATTTGGCTTATGCAATCAATAGATTGATGCCATGTGTCATATATCTAGAAAACTAGTTTTTGGCCTTTTTAGCCACTAGAACTTGAATTAAATCATATGTACAACCTATATCATTATGGTTCATGACAAGTACACTATTTTCACACGTGGGAATAGGCTCCACACACGTGTGTTTATCTATTTTTAAACTTATTTTTGCATTTTTCACTCCTCCTCAAAAATCTAGCTTGGTAAATCTAGCTTGATGGAAAACATGATGATCTTGAACTTGACTCCATGGGCTGAATTGGTCTTTGCTGGTTCAAAAGGTGTGAAGATCAGCCAATGAGCTTGATGTTGATCTGAAATCACCATATCCATGATAGTGTTTCTTTGATGTTGACATCTTTGATGAACTTGAGAGCTTTGCACCATCCTAGCATCTTCAAAATTGATTCATTCCAGATTTCATATAGATGCTTGACTTTGAGGCTTGCTCCTTCTTCATGTGCATGCTCCTCCATGAGAAAATAAAGATTTCTTCTTGACTTATTAGGATCACAAAGATCTAACATCATGTTACCATGATCTAGAGAATTAGACTTATCCAAATTGGCAAGACTATGCATGCTATAATAACAAAGTGTTTGCATTATATCTTCATGCTTGTTTACCATGCTAATCTCAGATCCAATGAGGCTAAATACTTCATTATGGAGATAAGTGTCTTTGGAGGTATTTCACTTACTCTTATAACGAGTTTACAATTTGCCTCAATACAAATTTTCAAACTATGAGTGAATAAATCACTTTTGCTCTTACATGACTCAAGAGCATACATTTGATGAAATAACCATTTGCTTTCAAATTAATTTAAAATGAATTTCAACCTTTTAAGAACATCATCTATGTTCTCAAGAGAGACTTCATACTCAACTAGTATGGCTTTACTCCAATTTTGAGATGCAATGATCTCACTAAAGCAAATTGATTTATCAAATGACATAAGAGAAGTGAGTATGAGATATATACCACATGAGATATGCTTCTCTTTCCCTTGAAATGTGAGCCACTTGGACTCAACCATATTTCTTGAGTTTCTTTTTGGAATCACAATTTGAGAAGGTCTCTCCTCCTCAATCCTTGGCACACTTGAACCTTGAGAAGGATTCTCCTCCTCAATCCTTGGCACATTTGAACCTTGAGATGACTCCTTAAGGTCCTCTTCATGGTGCTCCTTTTTTATGGAAATCCGAGACCTCCATGTCTCATGATGATCACAACAAGTATGACCATTCAATATGCACTTCCTATGATTATCAAGATTACTTATGCTAGAAACATAAGTCCAAAAATCACCACAACTTGGCATGATTTTTCCAATATTGAAATCAAAAGGTATTCCCATCTCAATAAGGCTAACTACTTGCTTATGGATATAAGTGTCCACTTTGGATGCTTCACTTATTCTCATAAGAAGTATACAACTTGCCTTTAGGATTGAAAACATACAATTTTCATCTTTATGAATGAACACATCATTCATGATCTTATTGAAACCAAAAGATCCTACATTATGAAGATATTTCCATTTCCTTGACTTCATAACTAATGTAAGCTTACAAGGAAAACATATTTTGCTATCTTTTGAGGCATCACACTCAACTAGTATTGCCTTAATCCACCTTTGAGATACAAAAATCTCTTCAAAGCAAAATGGTTCTTCATAAGTTGGCATGATAGCATAAATGAAACTATTTTCATTTTGTGATTGCTGCTCCTTATTCTTGATTGATTTCTCTTGGATCATAACAATAAGCTTGAACTTATCTAAAGTTCCAAGCAAAATACTTTCCAAGGACATAAAATAATCCAAGTTACTTTCATGAAAGTGACATCTACCTTTGCATCTTGAACCAAACAATGCACTTCCAAATGAAAAATTTCAAAAGATTTGACATGTGTTGTGATGGACTCTTGAAGACAAATCTTGCAAGTCCTTGTGAGACTCCAAGCCTTATTCACCTTTCCACAAAGGAAACACCTTTCCTTGGACTTGTCCTTCTTGTATTTGCATTTCGAACTTGAAGCTCCATCCTTCTCCTCAGCCCCCTTGTTTGGTTCTTCTTGGATGGATTGGTCTTCTTTTTGTAGCATCTTGAGAAAATATATCCTCCCTTGCCACAAAGATTGCACTTAGGATCCTTTCTTTCCTTCAATAGAATGCCACCTATTGATGCCATGTGAATAAAAACCTGTGATATGATTCTATAAATGTAATTTGTGACTTTCAAGAGACTAGATTTGAACATCTTCAATAATCTAGAATGATCTACAAAAGATCTAGCTCACAAACCTAAGAATCAATCTTCACAGTAATGACTAGTCACTTGGAAACTTTGCTTTGATCACTAAGACAAAAGCACACGATCTTTGAATCAAATCACTAAAGAAATCAGATCCAATCTCCTATTGGACTCATCAAATACCAACGACTCTTTCTTTTGAAAGTTGAAATGAATATGAAAAAGATTTGACACCTAGATTTTCCTTTTTCACTATGGAATAGTTTCTGGATGTTAGTCTCTGACTAGGTTCTAACAAGAATCCACCCATGGATGACATGTTGAATGATTTGCCTAGATAGATTTCTAGCCCTCTAAGTACTGCCTCAACAATGACATTGAGCAACAATATATTACCTCCTATTCACCTCAGTCAAATGGTCTTGTGGAGAGAAAGAACATAACCTTAGTCAAATCAGCAAAGTGCATGTTATCACATGCGACTCTTCCGAAGTGCTTCTGGGCTGAAGCTGTTTCAACAACAACCTATATTCAGAATAGATGTCCTACTAAAGGCCTCTCAGACAAAACACCATTCAAAGTTTGGACAGATACCAAACCTTCTTTATCAAACTTACGAGTTTTTGGATGTACTGCCTTTGCGTAGATACCTCGTAATCTTAGTAAGAAACTCGACTTCCAGAGTATCAAATGTGTTTTCATCAGCTACACAACTTCAAATCAAGCCTACAAGTTATTCAATCCCATCGAGTCAAAGATATTCTCTAGCCGAGATGTCATCTTCATAGAAGATCAGTTCAAGACCTCAAAGGAAAGGGCAGTTCCCATGTAGCCGACCTATCAGATTTTTCTAACGCTTTGAAATTTTCAGTTTTGCAGGCAACTATTCCCATTGAAGGTCCAAGCTCTTCTATTTTCAACGAACATCAAATCTTACCTAGAAGATCTTCAAGAACTAGCAGACCACCCAACCGGTATATCAACGAGGCTGTAGCCTACCTTGTTCAGGAACCGACGTCTATCAAAGAGGCACTCAGTCAGCCTGATTCCAATCTCTAGAAATAAACTATGGATAAAGAGTATTCATCTCTTATCAAGAACCAAACATGGACAATTGTCGAATTACCTGCTAGCAGAAACGTAGTTGATTCCAAATGAATTTTCACAGTCAAGTACAACATAGATGGAAGCATCAAACTTTTGCTATCATTTGCCACTGTAGCAAATTTGGAAATACATCAAATGGATGTATAGACAGCATATCTCAATGGACTTATCGAAGAAGACATTTATATGGTACAACCCGAAGGTTATATTATCAAGGGTAAACACAATCATGTGTGCAAAATCCATAAGGCACTTTATGGCTTGAAGCAATCTACTCAAGCATGGTTTCAAGGACCAATACTTTTCTTATTCATCACGGCTACGCACCTAGATCTGCAGATTCAAACATCTACTTCAAAGCAGTGCAGTAGTCTTTTATTATTATCACTTTATATATGGATGATACATTGCTTTTTAGCAATAGTACCGATCTAATAAAAGAAGCTAAGACAAGTCTATCTTCCGAATTTAACATGACTGATCTGGGCAAAGCTCATTTGTGCCTTGGTATACAAATCCACAGAGACAAAAAACAAAGTTTATCTACATCACACAATAGAGGTACATCTACAGCATTTTAGTTAGATATAATTTGATCAATTGCAAAGTAGCTCTCTTGCCAATGGAACCAGGACTCAAATTGTCAAAGGACCAGTGTCCCCAAACAATTCACGAGAAGCAATAGATGCGTGAGTATCCTTACCATTCTATTATAAGATCTCTTATGTACGCCATAATCTGTACCAGGCCAGACATTGCTTTTGCAGTCAGCTCTCTCAGTCAGTTTATGACTAATCCTGGTGTAACACATTGGAAGGCTCTCATCAGAGTCATGAGATATCTTCGAGCTACTATGGACTTTTGCATTTGTTATGGAGCAGTCGGCAACGACAAACTCAATTTCCTTAGTGGTTATACAGATGCGAGTTGGGCAGGGGATGTAGACACTCATTAATCTACTTCTGGATTTACATTCTTCCTCAACAATGGTCCAATTTCTTGGAACAGTTGCAAGCAATCTTTGATAGCTCTATCTTCCACTGAATCAGAGTATATCGCAGCCTCTCAAGCTACAAAGGAAGCAATTTGGTTGAGAAATTTACTTTCAGATATCGGTCTGAATCAATATGCTCTGACGACATTATTTTGTGATAATCAAAGTTCCATCACTTTATCAGCCAACCCTAGATTTCATTCAAGGGGTAAGCACATTAAACTAAAGTATCATTTCGTCAGAAGTAAAGTTCTCAATGAAGAGGTAAGATTGCAGTACTGTAGAACGCAAGATATGACAGCTGATATTTTTACCAAAGCATTAAGTTTGGATACACATAGAAGATCCTGTGTAGAACTAAGTTTGAAGGTCAAGGCATTCAAAGATTCAAATTAAGAGGGAGTGTTGGGTTATTCTCCTTCTTACCAATCGACTAATCGGTTTTAATCTTCATTAATTGTTTTATCCGGTTCTGCACATTCTTTTACAGTCTGCAATTTTACAAGTGTTTTTTCACAATCTGCGGAATTACACGGAGTTTTACCACAATGTCACATTTCATTTTCTCTCACTTCGGCTTTCTTACCTGTCAGGAAATACACGGAGTTTTACCTTAGTGCCGCTTCAGTTTTTCATTTTTGGCGAAGCTGTCGCCTATCAGGAATCTCGTGTAAAAATGCAATGTCGCCTTTTGCATTTTTTTCGCCTGTCAAGATTTTCAAGCAAATACGCAGAGTCACATTTTTCACTTAACAAAATGTCGCACTTTCTCCAAAGAGCCTCAAAAGTTAAGGAAATGACTCTGGCAAAGTGTAGGGCAACCCTAAATCAGTTTTTAAGACACTGTCGTACTTTTTGCAAAATCTTAATATTGTCGTCTTTTTGCAATAGTGTCGCATGTTGCTGTTTTAGTTCATTTTTGCAGAAGTGATAGTTTGGTTCATTTATGCAGACAGAACGTTTACGGCCAATTTCTCTGCTTATCAGCAATCAATGACAAGGAACCAGATGGATGCCAACGGATACCAGCCAACTGGCAATCGCAATTGATGACCTAATTTCTTAGTATAAATAGCCGATCATATTTATATAGTTATAATATAAGCAGTTTAATATCAGCAAGTATTGCAAGTTAACTCTTTATCAAGCTTTTAAGCTTGAACTCTCTTGAGCATTCTAGCTCAATTTTAGAGTTATATTTTAGAGTTGCTATTGCGCTATTGCTTATCAGCATAGCTGCTTGTTATCAGACTTATCTTCAGTTACTCAGAGATAGCTTAGAGTGCGCGATTTCTATCCGCTAATGTTTTGCGCTCATTAGCATATGATTTTATTTTTACTGAATCAATAGCTATCTTTTATTGCATTCAGCATATGTCAGGATGCATGCATCTCCGTATTTCCTTTGTAATTGATAAAATTGTCTGAGAATTTAATATTCATATTTGGCTACATAATCACTTAGTATCTAGCAATTTCAAAGTTAGTTGCTAAAGATTGAACGTGATTCCCATCACTACTGCTTTGTTCAATTTTTGATAGGCATAGTCATGTACTGGAAGTAAAAAGTTTCCGCTACGATTATCTAACCTATTTCCAACAGATGCTACTATTAGTTGCTTCCTACTTTTCCCTCTAACACTACCACCTTAATACTACCCCCACTAACTCTAACCACAAACGTACATCATGATTTAGGATGAAAGGAAAGAGATAGAAGATTAGAATAGAGAAGTAGAGCAAGAGGGAGATATATATATATATATATATATATATATATATATATATATAGAGAGAGAGAGAGAGGGGGGGGGGGGGGGGGGTTAGCTCATTTGCTCATTTTGCTCACTAATGGAGAAACAATAACAATGGAAACCAAAAACATGTAAACTAGGAAGCAAAATAGCAAACACACAAAAGAGCATTAGCAAGTATGGAATAGCAAATGAGGCTGCTTTTCTCCAAAATGGTAGAGTTTCTTCCTTCTCATTAAGCATGCAAAATCTGTACAGATGGTGCCTTGTTATCCATAGGAAGGGCCCTTGCCCCAAAATCCTATTGGTTACTCCTACTAATATGGACTCTTAATCCACACCATTTACTTTGATTCCAATCTAATCCAAGGGTCTTAAAAAAGTACATTGGAAATCACATGATACATGTGAGTTTCACTTTGGACCCAACTTTGTAAACTTAGACAAAGTTTATTAACGTCATTGTGGTCTCAAGTTTTATTTAATTAGCTATAAAGCCTAAGTCTTTTATTCTATTTACAACTTGACTTGTGTGCTCATTGGGCCATGGACTTATACACGGAGGATGCCACGACCCTCGCAACTATTTCTACTTTTCCAATTTTATTTATTTACAATATGTTGGGAATACTGGGGACATATCTACAATTTCTTGTAGACATAAATGCTTCTTGGTACCAATATACTTAGAATTTTTCAAAAACTAAGGTACAACAATTCATCCTACCAAAATCTCTTAGGAGATCCATCAAGATAAAAAATGACTTTAACTCAAATCTGAGTACCCCAAATACTCTCTTGAGTTAAATGCTCTATTCTTAGCATCACATGCAAGAAATTAGCAATCATACCATCTCGCTAGATTTAACTGCTCCTAATTAGTCTGAGATTTTAGTCTGAAAACAATACACAATATAAGATTTTCATCCACTAAGGTAAGCAAATTTCTCATAATAATCAGAGCAGTATAATTAGCCTGCTTACATGGTCTGATCTTGAAAATATAATCATAGGAACATGTGCCAGAGATCACTTCCTGCAAGAGTTGAACCCTCGCAGACAATCTGAACCCTCGCAGAACCTTCGCATGGCAGTCAAATCACCTTCTGAACTCTCGCAGACTTCCTTGAGGTCTTAGAATTTTATGAAGAAGGTCCCTGCCAAAATTTGGGTGGAACTGAACAAGGGAAAGTGGATTTCACCTAATACGCACTCTAAATTCCGCTATATCAAGGCTGAATTCGAGTCATTTGTCACCTTTGCTAGTGGAGCTCTGCCGAAATTTACACTAAAATTACCAAGTTCTCTGTTTGTGACCAAATTTCTTACAAGCTATCATCTAATCATACTGAACCCAGATCTGCGCTCTGAACTATAAATCTTGTCATCCGACACTCGTAATTCACAATTTTTTGTCGTTTCCACACTGTTTTATCTTTTCCACCATTTTTTCTACTTTTTTGTCCTTTAATCATCACTGCTATCATGGCCTCCTCATCTTCTGAAGACTCTGGCACCAAGCAGGTCATCCAGCATAAAATCCCCGAGGCCACACAGATTTGGCCCTTACCCTCTAACGCTCTGATCCAACTATGGCTACAGACAGTCGGCCCACTTCTAGAGGCAATGGGTTTTTACCCGACGCTTTTTCAATCTGAGATTAACATGGGCCTCACACTTCATGCTTACGCCACCTGGGATGCGCCAAAGACACACTTTCACTTCCTGTACCAAGGTACCATGTACAAGGTCAGGATTAACACAGACTCGATGGTCACCACTGGCATTATGTCCGATGATCGTCAGCCCATCTCTCATCGTCAAGCCAAAATTCTGATCAAACCTTTCGTCACCCAAACTACACTAGAAATCCCAATCTAGACTAACAATGGTTACCTGATAGATGCTATCACGGAACCCATCAGGCGGCCGCGCATCTATTGAATAACTTTTTGGTTATCTCAACACATGTCTAGGCATTTTTATGAGTTGACATGCAGTATTGCACCATAAATGCATGCAGTTACACATGTGGATCTCTGGTGGGTGAATTAGTTCAGTTAAGTGGACTTTCCATGCAACTCCACTGTAGGAATTCGAGTCTCTCTCGTGTAGGAAAAGTTGGGCATGTTTTGCCACATTGTGAGTATTGAGATTTTGGTGTTTTGGACTCATTCTCTCTCTACCCGAGTTTTCTATGTATGATTTTCTCTCTCTACCCAAGAGCAGCTTCTTTTTCCCATACTGAACACTTAGAATTATTTCTGACATTCATTTCTCATAGTGAAGAGTTAGATTTTTTCATCAGATGTATGCCATTGTGCTCTTGCCTTAGATTTTTCAAGCATACTGTTCTTTGATCAATCTTGTGCAATTACAACACCTCAGTAAGATCTTGTAGGGTGTGTGGTTAAGTTCACACGTGCTAAAAACTTCACATGGTATCAGAGCTTCATGCTTTGAAGAGGTGAGGGTGTATACATAAGATCATCAGTGTTTTTGCTTGCAGGAACTCAGATTTTGGAGAAGGATTCAAACTCGCTGAGAAACAAGCAATCTGTGGATCATAAGTGGATCAAATCAAGGCTGATATAATCCAGCGGATCTTTGTACGGACAGAGAGCTCACACGTGTAAAATCAGCCCTCATTAATGAGTGCTACTTCTCAAGGAATGATCCAGATTTGATGTTCTATAGCATGTTGGATAGGTATTGGAGAGTAGAATGTGTTGCTCTTGTTTCTAAATCAATTTGATTTGTTTTTAGAAGAGTTTTAGGCAATCAAAGAGTTTGAGAGGGTACTCAACTCGTGGGATATGCCAAAGTGAGCACACATCTGTCTTTTTCACTATTTTCATCAATTTTCATTGTCAATCAAGTAGAACTGGATAGAAGTGAGTGTTCTGAGGTCTTAGACTTTTCATTTCACACATATTACTATGTTTGAGTTGAAAGTAAGTTCCTAGAGAGTTTATCAGTACATTGAAACTCATAGGAGAGATAGACTTCTTGCTTGCATGTGCTTCTTCTTTTGTGACTGAAGCAAGATCCAAATTCAAGATAGATTGGCAAAGGAGGAGCCAACTGCTTTGTCTCTTTTGTAGATGATTATACAACAAAAGCCATTAGGTTGGAAGCTTCTCTACCTAAAGAATTTTGGGGAGAGGCAGTTGCATGTGCAAACTATCTTTGTAATAGGCTTCCAAATCTTGCAATAGGAAGAAAGACACCATTTGAGATGTTGTATAAGAAAAAGCCTAAGGTAGATCATCTTAGGATTTTTGGTTGTGTATGCTTTGTGCATGTGCCTCTAGAAACTAGGAAGAAGGAAGATCCTAGTGTAGTAAAAGAAATTTTTGTAGGTTATGCATCTACTAAAAAATGATACAAGATTTATTTGCCCTCTATTGACAAAAATGTTGTTAATAGAGATGTGGTCTTCCATGAAGATCAATAATTTAACTTGGATGATGCACAGATCAAAGAGACTCATGCAAGATCAATCATCAACCTTGATGCTGTTCAAAAAGAGGTGAGGCCGAGGCTTGAGGAGGAGCAGCTTCAAGCTACCACACCCAAAAGATCTACACGAGCAAGATTTGAGCCAAGGAGGCTCACATATGATGAAGAAGGAAGGCAAGTGGAAGGTGAAACTTCCTATCATGTACTTTTTATATCAGATGAAGAGCCTAAGGATGTCCAAGAAGCTTTTCAATCCAAGGAGTGGGTTGAAGCAATGACCCAAGATTTTGAAGCCTTGATGTCAAATAATACATGGGAGCTTGTGGATTCACCAATCAACATGCATGTGATCAGATGTAAGTGGGTATTCAGAATCAAGTGTAATCATGATGGATCTATCAATAAGTATAAAGCAAGACTTTGTGCTAAAGGCTATTCACAGATTAAAGGTCTTGATTATGAAGATACCTTTGCACCAGTTGCAAAGATGGTAACAATTCGAATACTCATCTCTCTTGCATGTTTTCACAAATGGAGTATATTCCAGTTTGATGTTTCTAATGCATTTCTCAATTGTTGCCTTGTGAATAGTTAGGGAGACAGAAATGGACCAATAGGATTCAAAGTCCAAGGTTCTCCTCTCTACTATAAAAAGAGACCAACTCAAGTTTGATACAGATGTACATATCTTCATTTCAATAAAGCAGATTGGTTCTCTTGTGAAATGGATTTATGAATGTCCTTGCTCTCTATCACTTTTCCTCCATCTCTCATGCTTTTATTGTGTTTTGCTAATTGTTGGATCTGATTGTTATTGGGATTGCTTGTTTTTATACTTTTTATGAGAGAGAAAGAATAAGCTATCTTCATTGTGAATCTAGTGTTAATGGTTGTAGTGTTAATGCTTAGGGTTAATGGATGTTAGAGTTAGATGTGAATCTTCCATTCATGTTGAAATCTGAACTACGCTATTGCTCTCATGGGAATGAATCTACACGTGACAACTAACTTCATCTCCTCGATGCTAGATTGATTAGATCTTGGGTTGAGGATAGGCAAGGAAAGAAACCCACTACAGTATCCATCGTTGCTTTCCACTGGTCAACATCAGGATTAGACATAGCCTCAGAAATAGTTGTTGATTCCTGTACGAAGTAACAGACCAGATCATCTATAAATTTGGGTGGAGGCTATCTGGACCTGTTTGACCTTTTGGGTTGAGCTTCGGTCCTCTAATGTGGGTTGACTTGTTGAGGTTTTGACTCAGTGTCGCTTTTCTGTAGTTGAATCCTTAGATCAGAATTTGGTTGTTTGATCCTTAGGTCGGATTTTTCCACAGCTTGATCCTTGTGGTCGATGAACTGGTCTTCCACAAAAATGACGTCTCTACTGGTGAATGTCTTCTGGGTATCCAGACTGTAGAGCTTTTCTGTCTTGTGGTTTGGGAAATAGCCGATGAAAATTGTTTTCTTGCTCTTGTCATCTAGCTTTCTTCTTAGATTTTTAGGGATCTGAGCGAAAGCGATGCATCCAAACACTCGAATATATTTGAGTGATGGTTTTGACACCTCATATGGTGTCTTGTCATTCAGGGACTTGGTGATGAATCGATTCTGCAAGCAGACAGCTATAGTAATAGCTTCTGCCTAGAGATTCTTTGGAAAAGAGGCATGGGCCATCATGCTCTTGGCACTTTCGATGAGTGTCCAATTCTTCCTTTCAGCTACACCATATATTATCACAATATAGTGGTAGCTCTTCCTCTTTGATGCACTTTAGCTCCAATAGAATCTTCTTGATCCAAAGAACTTCTTTTGTTGATGTAGTGAGTGCTTTATACTCGGTCTCACAAGAAGAAAGAGAGATAGTATCTTGCTTTTTAGAAAGCCAAGATATGAGATTTCCTCCAAAAAAGATAGTATATGCACTTGTGAACTTTTGATCCATCTTATCACTTGCAAAGTCTGAATCTGAGTAGCCAATAATAGATAAATCTTCACTCTTGTAGAGTATACCATAATCATGGGATGAAGATATATACCTTAGCACCCTCTTGGCCATCTTCCAATGTTGGATCTTTGGATCTTGCATAGATTGGCTCAACTCGTGCACACAATAGCTCAAGTCGGCGGGCCTAGTGATGGTAAGCCATATCAAAGAGCCAATAAGACTCCTAAAAAGTGTGATGTCCTTGAAGGATCTTTCATCACCTTTATTAGGATATTTTACAATGTGCTCCATAGGTGTGTCAATGCCCTTACAACCTTCCATATGAAACTTTTGTAACATAGCAAGAGCATATCTAGATTGACAAATAAAAGTGAAAGTCAGTCTCTAGGCCTAATATGTAATGAATCTCTCCTAGATCTTGCATCTTAAACTATTTTCCAAGTGCTATTTTGGTCTCTTCAATCAATTTGATACTACTTCCACATAGGATAATGTCATCTACATGAATGAGAAGAGTAACAATATCAATAGCAACACACTTGATATATATAGAAGGATCATAGTCACTAAGAGTGAATCCTAGTGAGATAAGAAAAGATTTGAGTCTCTCATGCCAAGATCTTGGTGCTTGCTTGAGTCCATAAAGACTCTTGAAAAGCAAGCACACTTTTGATTCATCCTTGATGAATCCTTGAGGTTGCTCCATATAGATTTCCTCTTGAAGATAACCATTGAGAAATGCATTGGAAACATCTAATTGGAACACCTTCCACTTGAAATACGTAGCAAGAGATATAAGAATCCTTATTGTCACCATCTTTGCCACGGGTGCAAAGGTCTTCTCATAATCGAGATCGATCATGGTCATCGAGAAACATTGGACCATTGCTTCGTTAGATGTCTCTCCATAAATGTCGCATTCATTTTCAAAGACTTGTAGAAATCTTTGAGGGTCCGAATTACCATCATACTTGTTGAAATTTCACAATTCTAGCTTGACCATTTTTGGTCACATGCATTGTAGTTGGCAAGATGGCCATGTAAATAGATGTCACACGTGCCAAATCACATAGGATGATTTCCAAAGACTTCATTCCTCATATTACATTGTGATATCATCTCCGAAATGAGGCCAAAGTGTGCTTAGATAAGCTAGAGAAATTCTAGGAACTAACAATAGCATGTTTTACATTGTTTCTGGATCTTGAGATCTTGACCACATATTAGGCTGGATCCAATGACCTATTAGGTTAGATGTTAGGGTTAGGGTATGATAAGTTCAGAGGTGCCCTAATGTTCTCAGATCCGAGCTTGAAATGTATAAATGTATGATGGGATCTCCATCCAAATATGAAGAAAAATTGAGCTTTTCCACTTCTATCAACATTGTCATTTGGTGACAAGTTCTAGATATTGGATGTGAGTGATTTTATGCATTAATTATTTGCTTTGGAAGGTAATTAAGTTGTTTACAAGTCTGAGAAGCTTGCTGCACTTTACTTTAGTGTATTTGATCAAATTTTTGTGCCTATTGTGGAGTTAAATGCCAAATTAGCTAGTTTTGGTAACTAGTCTTGATTCTAGCTCATAGTTTGGATCTAGATCTTTGATTTGTGCATCCTCCATCACTTTTAGGATTGATTGGGATTTAATTTTCTGTAAATTTTTGTCATGGTATTAGATCCTAATCAAAAGTGAGCTTTAGATTTGATTTCTCAAGCTTAGATCCTAGATTTGAGTAGTATTGGGTTTGCGCTTGCTACTAGTTGCTAATCTAGTGATTGTACCACCAAATTTGGTTTCATTTGAGTGAGAATAGATCAAAAGAAACTTGTTTTTCTGAGTTATAGCTGCAGGAACCAAGATTGACCCATTTCCATTCCACCAAACCAAATTAAAAAGTTCTTATGAGTTGAATCTTGGAGTACATGTCTCCTAGTAGAAATTTTCATAAGGATTTAGATGCCACCACTCTTTAGAAGTTTGGATCAGCCATTTGAGAGATTAATTAGGTTGTTCTTAGGCTTATTAAGTCCTAAAATACACCTTTTAGGCTCAGATCAAGTGTTCTGAAGATTTCTTCATCTAGAAATGCAAAACTAGTGAAAATTGTGTTTCTATTCTACTCAGTTTTGGATAGGTTTGTGATTAAATATGATCAAATCTATAGTAAATTGAGCTAGGTTTGGATCTAGTTTGGATCTTGAAGATTGATCAAGCTCAAGGTCACCTTAGATCTTGTTGAGAAATCAGAGAGTGATTCATCTCAAGTCCCAAAGAGAGTGGGATAGCTAGTAGTGATCATCTCTTGTACAATCTATCTTGTTTCATTGAATCTATCTCACTATCATTGAAGATGGCATCCATAAGTGCCTATCTTTTGGATTCTAGTGATATATTGGACTCTTCAAATTATTCAATTTGGAAGTTAAGAATTGAATCCATCCTTATCATGCAAGATTTGATGGATATTGTGGATGGAGAGGAAGATGAGCCAATCCATCCACAAGAAGCAACTAAATACAAGAGAAGGTGCAAGGTTGCACTTCATTGTATTAAAATGAATGTTGCAAATAATTTGCTCAAGGAAGTTGGAGCATGTACCTCATCCCAAGAGGCTTGGGAGACTCTTGAAAAGATGTATGAGTCCAAGAATACCTCAAGATTACTTTCCCTCAAGAACCAAGTTCTTCAATGCTTCCAAGGGAAGAGTGAGAGTGGACATCAATTTGTTTTGAGAGTAAATAGATTTGAACAAAGAGCTTACTTATGATGGGGAACCTATTAAAGAGAGTGAGCTTGCAAAAATAGTTTTGAATGGCTTATGTAGTGATTTTACTAACCTTGTCCAAAGTTATGCCATCATGGGAAATTTGCCTACAATTGAAGACCTTCAAAGTGTGTTGATGGCCGAGGAGAGTAGGAAGGCTCATATCAAATCAAGGATGGAGAGGCTCTCCATCAATGATGGTGATGACAAAGCCTTATTTTTCAAGAGCAAAGGCAAAGCAAAGAGCAAGGGAGGAGCATTAAAAAAGGAGCAAGCAAAGGATGGAGATCAAGGAGGATCTACATCATCATCATCACAAGTCAAGCTCAAGAAGGACAAATCAAAGATCAAGTGCTACTATTGTAGCAAGACGGGGCACTATGCCTCGGAATGCTTCAAGAGGAAGCAAGCTCAAAGTCAAGCCAACATTGGGAAAGAGGAGGAAGAGAGTTCTCATGAGGACTCACTCATGATGTCAACTTTTTCATCATCAAATGTCAAAGGGGAAGATCCTTGGTGGATAGATAGTGGGGCTAGCTCCCACATGTCGGGTACAAGGGAGTATTTTTCTCAACTCACACCTTATGTAGGACCTATAAAGTCCATTTTTACAACAAATAATCATGAATGTAAAGTTGAAGGTGTGGGATCCATTCCCTTATGCATAGGATCTTCCAAGAAGACTAAGATAGATGGTGTTCTCTTCATTTCTAGCATCACTAAGAATTTGCTTAGTGTTGGCCAACTTTTAGACCATGGTTTCATTGTGGAGCTCTCTACTAATGTATGCAACATCAAGAAAAGTGGGATGATCATAGCAAGGGGAAAAAGTTTTGGGAGGTTGTTTAAGCTTGATGCTTTTGTAGATCCTAACCAATTTGTGATAGTAGCCAAGGAGGACAAGATGACCACAAATGATTTGTGGCACAAGAGGCTTAGTCACATCAACACCAAGTCTATGGAAGTTATGTGCAATGAGGAGCTTGATCTAGGCCTTCCAATATCCATGTAAAAGGAGGAAAAAGTTTGTGAAGCATGTGCTTTGGCTAAAGCACATAGGTTGCTTTTCTCTAACACTATCACTAAGACTACTCATCCTCTTAAGTTGATTCATTTGGATGTACATTTTGCTACCACAAAGAGCAATGGTAGAGCCACAATGTTTGTAATCTTGAATGATGAATCCTCTAAGAATCATATTGGCAAAGATATGGTTGAGATCAAGGAGGAGCTTGATCAAGAGGTGGAGCAAAATCCGAGAGCTTCACTATTCCAAGGAGAGCCACAAGAGCAAAGATGGACAAAGAAAGGCAAGTTGGAAAGGGGGGGTACATTTTGTACTTCATTTGTTGAGTTTTGTACTGAAGTCCCTTTGAATTTTAAAGTATGCAATGAAAGGTGGTTGTCATATCTACTTACTCTTGAGTGTGCTAGAAGTAAGCATGACATTTTCATTCATAAGTTGAAAGATTTTGACTTCATTTTCAAAGAGGCATATTGTGAACCTTGTACGAGAGTAAGTGAATCATCCTTGAAGGACACTTATATCCAGACAAGAGTATTTGGCCTCGTTGGTTTCAAGTTCAACAAGTATGTAATGCAAATTGCTAGTGGTGAGCAATTGTGGACTAGTAAATTTGGTATAAATAATCTTGGTGATTGTTTTGTTGACTTGAAAGATCATATCGAAAAGGAGAACATTCAGGTTTGGAGACTTGAAAACAAAGTCCTTGAGAGTCTTGAAGAAGATCATGGTTTGGATCCATGTTTTCATCATCAACACCAAGAGGGAGTGAGCATGGTGAAGGAAAAAGACATCAAGGAGGAATCCAAGAAGGAGCACTTGTCTCAAGGCAAAAGAGACATGAATCTACAGCAATATGAAAGTATGGGTACATAAAGGAGCGGCAAGGAAGTTTATCCATATCTCCCTTTACTCATCTTATCTTGTGTTTGATAAAAAACAGAGATCTAGCTTTGGTGTATGTTTTTCAGTACGAGGTCCATGATGTGCAAAAGCCCCATTAAGGTGAGCTCTTGTGTGTGATGATTCAGCAGAGCATAAAATGTGCTCGATCATATGAAGTTTCTGCTCAAGTGGGTTCCTATCTCTCGAATGGGTTTGTGGAAGGTTTGTGTACTTGTGAGTTCAAATCCCTTGGCACATAATCTTGCCTTGTACTTGTTGATAGTGCCATCTTGATTATACTTGATTCGAAATACCCACTTGGATCCAATGATGTGCTTGTTGGATGGAGGATCCACAAGCTCCCAAGTATTGTTGATGATCAAGGCTTCATATTCTTGCTTCACCACTCCTTGGTATTGAGTGCCTCTTCAACATCCTTTGGCTCTTCATGAGAGATGAAATATGCAAAATGGGTGGAATCAAGCTCCACTTGCTTGCCTTTGTCATCATAAGAAAGCCTCTTAGGCTCAAATATCTCTCTAGATGTCCTCCTAGGTGTGTAAACCCGAGGAGACTCCTCCTCAAATCTCGATCCCAAAAAGTCTTGATGGTTGTCAGAAATGGTGAACTCCTACAACTTTGTCGCAGCAGAAACAAGAAACAAAGGTCAAATGAGAACAATTCACGATAGCCAACGCCCCTTGACTCGAAGCACGAATGATTCGTGAATCATTCGTGAATCGCAAACACACCTCCAGGACCACAAACCACAAAGGGACACAAAACAAAAAAGAATGAAAGCAAATGGGGGATTACGAAACAAACAAAGAGGAATCTTCTGCACTTCCAGCTGGCAGCTCAATGGGCTTGGAGTCGTAGACTTCACGCCCAAGTGAAACGAGTGGCAACGACGGAGACTAACTGATTAGTTAATTAGCGTTAACTAGTCTTTTGATTTCAACATTTAGCCATCTTGTAAACTCCACACTATGGAGGTATAAATGATCCTTTCTTGATCATAAAAAATAGAAGAGAGAGAGAGAGAGAGAGAGAGAGAGAGAGAGAGAGAGAGAGAGAGAGAGAGAGAGAGAGAGAGAGAGAGAGAGAGAGAGAGAGAGAGAGAGAGAGAGGTAGAGAATAGAGTAAAAAGAAAAAATATTAGAACTGTGCGTAAAAGTCTGCCAACGAGCAGAACACAACAAAAGAGCAGAGTGTCATTCCCTCAACGAGCAAGACACTGACGATCTCACTCTAAAAATTAAGCTGATAATACAATCGCTCTATTTTTGTGCATCTCCTTGTCCTGTGTCATCTGTCTTTATTGCTAGAGTAAAATGTGTAACACTTCTGAAAGGCGAAGGCATCTGGTCAGTGACCGAACTCTCAGAGGTCCATAAATGAATATCTACGCATGCAGATTGAAGACTGCAAAAGCAGCCATGCAGCGTGGGAAAGATTAAAACAGAAGTATGAAGTGAGGACTGCAGCTTCAGTCATGCACCTTCACAATCAGCTGCAATCCATACGATGGGATGGTAATCAGTTGGATCAGCATATTGAGAAGATCAGAATGATCTTCGCTCAACTCGTTGCATCAAGACAGGAGCACCAGGTCCCAGCACCACAACAGTTGATGTACTTTATGAAATCTCTACCGACGTCCTATCAACCGTTGAGAATGCTCATACTGAGTCTACCATATATGACATTTGACAAAGCAGTCAGTCTTGTCGTTGATGAGAGACTGATGAGAGACGAAAGAGAGGGAAGAAGTGATCAAGAGAAGGCTCTCTTCATGAAAGGAAAGAAGAAAAACAAGAACAATCCAAGATTCGAGAAGACGAAGTCCTCGAATAAACAATCTTCTTCCTGTGATCACTACCACAAACCAAGCCATACGGCCAACAGATGTTGGTTCAATCCAGCAATACCTTGCATGCACTGCAAGAAGAAAAGGCATTCTGCATACGATTGCAGATTTAATCCAAAAAAAAAAAAACAACAAAGCTGAAAAGAAAAATGTTGCATAGTCATCTAAGGATCCAGAAAGAGGTGACAAAGATTTTACGATATTCGATGAAGCTTCAACAAGCTACTCTGAACACGACTACGATGTAGTCGTCGATTCAGGAGCAACATCACACATAACCTGCAACAAGAAGATCTTGATCAACTTTCTTGAATTCAAAAATGATAGAGTAGTGATTCTAGGCGATGGAAACAGACACGGTGTTAAAGGCATCAGGACTCTACGCTGCGAACACTATCAGGCCAAGCAGAGCTGCCAGGAGCACTCTATTGCCCTCACTCAAAAAAGATCTGATGTCTGTCTCAAAGATGACAGACCTTGGCATTCGAGTTTTGTTTGATGGAAAGACATGTCGCATGATCGAGAAGAGGACAAACAAGTTGCTGATAGTCGGATGTAGAGAAGGAAACCTCTACCAGGCCAAAATAATCAACAACTCTAAAAGCATATTAAATGCTTCAAAAAATGAAGATCAGCTTTGGCATAGGAGAATGTATCATCTAAACATGCGGAGCCTGTATGACATGAGCAGAAATGACATAGTCACAGGTCTCAAGATTTCAAGGCCCGAAATTGAGTTCTGCGAAGCTTGTCAGAAAGGCAAGCAACATCGGAATCCATTCACACACGAGGGAAGAAGAGCCAAGGAAGTTCTTGAGCTCATCCACTCTGATGTCTGTGGACCGATGAAGACAAATTCGCTCTCAGGTTCAAGATACTTTTTTACGTTCATAGATGATTACAGCTGGATGACCACGATCTACTACTTGAAGAAGAAATCCGAAGTGTTTGATTCCTTCAAGAAGTTCATGGCATTTGCAGAGCGACACACCTCAAAAAAGATACAGATTTGACAACGGAGGTGAATACAAAAGCACAAAATTCTCAAGATTCTGTGAAGAACATGGGATTGAATACCAGTTCGCTCCTGCATACACACCAAAATATAACAGTGTGGCAGAAAGAAGAAACAAAATGCTAGTCGAATGAGCCAGATGCATGATGGCACAGGCTCAATTGTCAGGTCAATTCTGGGCTGAGGCAATAGCTGCAGCTGTACACCTGCAGAATAGATCTACAACGATAGCGCTGGAAAACAAAACACTATACGAAATGTGGACAAGCAGAAAGCTTGATCTGACATATGTATGAGTGTTTGGATGTGCAACATACAAGCACATTCCAAAATAAAAAAGAAGCAAGTTCGATGACAAATCAGAGCAAACAATCATGGTCGGCTATTCAAACGGAACACAGGTGTACAGGCTCTACAATCCAACCACGAAAAAAGTTGTTTCAAGCAGAGATGTGAAGTTCGTTCTAGCTCAGGACTATACTAATTAAGTTTTTCTTTTCTTTTCAAACATAAAGTTTTCACAAAAATTCAAGTGGCCATGGTCGATAGCTTGAATTGCCAAGATTGAGAGGTAAATACTCATCATCACTAGAAATGAATCACTGCAAATATTTGTTATGTTATTCAAGGAGCAAGTTAGAGTTTAATATCAAATTCATATTGAGCCTGTATTGTACATGTTCATGCTCACCATGGAGTTTGTAGAATAAAATTGGCATTGTTCATGCTCATCATGGAGTTTGTAAAATAGAGTTAGCATTGCCCATGTCAAAAGCTTCAAACACATTATCAAATTCATATTGAGCTAGTAGAATACATGTCCATGTTCACCATGGAGTTTGTAGAATACAATTAGCATTGTCCATGCTCATCATGGAGTTTGTGAAATAGAGCTAGCATTGTCCAAGCTCAACATGGACAATTTCCAGGCTTCAAGCACAATATTAAAATTCAATTTGAGCATGTGCTTGGATTTCGGCTTTTCAATGTATGTTGTGAAAGAATTGGCCAATTCACTAGCATGTTGTGAGAGAATTCAAGTGACACATTATTCGATGATTGTCACGAAGAGCTATTCATTTTAAAGAATATCCATGATGTTCATGCTTACTATAACGTGCAACAAGGCAATGCAAAAGAAATTACCAAGTTTTTACCAAATCTACACATTATTGTGCATTGTCGATATGATCCTAAATTGCTTGTGATTATAATATTATGTTTCTTTTAATCACAATGATATCAAGGAAGTTGTCAAGGGTTTTCTAGATTGCCTAGCCTCTTTATGGAATATATTATTCTTCACTCAAGCTGACAACAAGGAGTATTTCAAAAAGCCCTACAAGATATTTGTATGGCAAACTTTGAGAATGGAATCTGGTACATTGTTGTTAGTTTATTTTAAATTTTTATATGATGTCTTGTATTGCAAATCCCATTCTATTGTTTTGTAGCATATGTCAAGGTCAACACATAGCCTTATCTAAATCTTAGCTTTTGCAAAACAAAACAAAATGTGCAAAACTCATGAGGTACACGTTTGTGCATGAAGTAGAATATGTAACCATTGGCTAGTATTTCATTAATGGAAAAACATCAATGATGCATCATTATACATGGCCAAACAATGTTTGGCAGTCAATTTTGATTTTCGTGCATGTATAGAAAACTTAAACACATATCATAAGTTCAATGGCTTGTCCTTATCACAAGCTAGACTAAAGTTAATAGAAATGTTCTCGCACCCAACCTAGTTTTGGTATAATGGCAGCACCATCACCAACGCTAGTGTTGTCCAAAAGGCTAGCTAGGTATTGCACGGTTGTAGAATTATGTTCAATTTTAGAATAAAATATAAAAATGTGTCTAACAAGCATATTTCTATTGCCCAATGAATTTCAAGAGGTAGATAAAGTTAGTGAGGATGAAGATAGTGTTGTTCCACTAAGCAAAGAACCTCAACCCCTATCAAGTGGCAAGGTTGGAAATGTAGAAGGCTTTGCAAAGGTTGTTAAACAAGCATGCAAGATAGTAACTAAAGAAGTAGATGAAATAGAGAGGGTTGTACCCATTAATGCACTCAAAGTTATCACACAAGCACAAGAAGGTCTTAGACTTCTAGTGACATTGTACTTTTTAAAATATCAACAACAAAAATTTTCATTCGCACTATTGTATAGTTTATCTTAATAAGTAACTTAAATATATATATTTTGCCCTCCAATAAGTTGTGAACAAAATATGAAACAAAGAATACACATCATCGACTTGACCAATCTTAGAAAATCTTTTTTCTGTAAATCAACAGTGTCTTTTGTTTTTGAGCCACAAAAAACTCAAATGTGCAGGAACGTTTTTATCAACCTGCATCCAAAATATCATAGCTTTTGCTAAAGACATCACAAACTTGCTTTTGACACAACTTCAAATCATCCAAGTTGATTGTATGATGTAAAACTGAATGGCTTGAAGTAACAGAGGGAGTTCTCAAGTTTCTCCGTCGTACAGGCAGAATTGAAATACTTCAATTCTACGATGCCAATGATATCATTTAACATCCAACTACAATTCATATGTACATGAGAATCCTTAAGTTTGACAGAAGTTCATGAACAAGGAAAGATGAACATAACCACTATAAAAGGTGCATTAGAACAATTTTACATCTTGAATAAAAATATGTGTAACTTTATAATCTCCCCAATCATATTAAGATACCAAGAAAGGAAATTTTGATAACATCGAAGATTGTAACAAAGTCTTGAAATTTCGAATCAACGCTTACTTGAAATAAATGATTAAGCTCATTCCATGAAGACTCCAAATAGCCTTTGTTAAAGATAGACAATTCTTTGAGCATAAGCATACATGATAAGCTTACATAAACAACTGTGGAGGTTTCACCTACACACAAGATAATATACAATCTTCCAAAGATGAAAAGATAGGAGACTTTCAGTTTCAAAGCCAAATAATAATAATAGTTTCAAACTTCCATCATGCTTACAAATCATATACAAAAGATTCTTCAATAAGGTAAATAAACTTTGTACTACACTTCGGTACAGATTGTTAATGGGCTCAATAATACTCATAGTTACAAAGTTTATTGAGAATGCATCATTTAAAGGTGATTGACAAAATTGTGCCTCCAAAACACATCTTTCAAAACAGGAGCAGGGATAGACAAATTTGCAATAACAATATAGGAGGCACTACAGGAAGAAGACCTCTCCAGGATAGAAAGGTTTTGGCTCTTTGAAATTTGCAAGCATAATCAAAAGGCTATTTGCACATTCCAATAACATAATCCCCAGCAACCACCATATCATTTCAAACCTTCTAAGAAACCCATGGTGGTAGGGTAGGTTCGACAGTCAATGGCCTAACAGCTACTTTCAAAATGGGAGTTTGTTAACTGAACACAAAATTTTAGAATTCTACTAGTGGCCAAGTAGAGAGAATGTTTTTTATGCACTTAGTGTAGTAGCCCATGAGGTGCAGCACATTGCTATCTCACCAGTAGCAGGAATTAAAACTTTGGCTTTTAAAATGTATCAAAAATTTGGGGCAAAATCTTAAGACTCCTGCCTATTTATTGGGCAATCCATGTTTGAAATAAATTTCACTGAACCTGCCTTGCACTTAGGGTACTCAAAACTATTTTGTCAAGACCTTTGGAAGTAAAACCTTTCAAGACAAAGCTATCTTAATCGTTCATAGTCACCACAAAAGGTAAATGTTCTAGAAACAACATCAAAAAGGTGAGAGATCTTAGGGGAATTAAAAGATAAGAAGAGGAAGGAAAGTGAGTTGTGGACTGCAAAAACTTGAAGGGGGTAGGAAATCCGATACAGGTTTCCATCTTTAGGTTTGGGGTAGGTCTTTTTTTCTCTCGAGGCTTGGAGTAGGGTGTTACCTAATCAAAGAAAGTAATCCTGATATCCAGCGTCGATGTCTTTCTAGGAGTTGAAAGCACTTTTGTGTCCTTCCCAAACCACTTGTTGAAAAACTCACTGCCTACAACAATTCATGTGTAGTCTTGTGAGAAACTCTCATACTAGTGAATTTGCGCTTGCATACGTGAAATGACTTCACTTGACATAATAGAAGTTGATATTAAATAGAAGAATACTGACTTAACGTAACAGTTGCATCTGACACAAAAATGTATACACACGAAAGCTTATGCCTGGACCAAAAGGCTAGATAGAGATTACATTCAAAGTACCCCACAACAATGTATTTAGCCATCTGTACACAGTTTTTGGCCAAAGTGAAATTTGTTCCAACTCTTACATATGATAAGAACCGGTAAAACGGTTTACAAGGAACCTCAAAAATGGCAATACCCACTAGAACCAGCTCTACTTCCTAGTTCAAGTGGGCTATTCCATTTTCATTCAAATACTACATATTGACCGACTTCCAGACGCTATTAAAACAAAAGCTTTTCAAGAATCATTCTAAATGCAATCAACTGTGATCCTAACAAGAATCGCTTTCTGCACCATAGATCAATACACATTCTGAAGGGGAGGCTTAGATACACAAAATCTAGCGATCGGAGTGTCATCTACTTGAAGAATTTCTCCGCACTTCCCATAACTAGCAAAGAGGAACAATCATATATCCTCTGATAGATCTCTTAAAATACCAAAGGCGGCTCATAACTTACTCCTGGGACAGTTAGAAGACTTGAAAAGCATCCCAAACTTCAAACCATGTTCCCTCCGAATTACTTCGACGGTTTACAGGATTAATGTATTTAACTGAAGATTCTAATCATTTGGTTCCAAAAATTTCACATCATTCTGTCCCAGTTGCCTTGCTTTATGGTCTATTGTCTTCTTTTCTTCAACAGGAGATGATAGGTGCCTACCATGTTCCAACTCTTGAGCAGCTTTTCTTGCTGCACGCTGGAGTTGTCGATCATGATTATCTAATAGCTCCTCTATGTCTACATGACTGGAATACCCTGGACGAAGCAGTGGCCCCGAATGATACATCCTCTCTGCTTCAACCTCATGGCCCTGCAAAAAATGTTCTCATTAGCTTATCTAGTAAAATATATATGCTTTGTCCCTTGGTGGAATCGAACTCCAGACCTCAACACGAGGAGAGGTGTTGTCAAGTGACATGCCACAATTCACAGAAAAAATAACTTTCTATGCAGGTATATACATAGAAATTTTACACACCAATTTTAGCAACAGCATAGTCAAATACATATAGCGGAAAGTAAGACTGAAGAACTGAAACCTTTAATCAAATACCATGAAAGAGTCTTTGGTTGAAGCTAAACCATCACGATCTTTATGTCCATTTGGAAACTCCTTCCCATAAGAAGAATCTGCAATTTTTGTCGATTGTGGAACTGTCTCAGGCATGTACACTGCATCCACCTGATGAGAATCCATGTGCTCTTGCTTTGCAGAAACATCACAGGTGTTTTCCTGTTTTGAAGCCTCCAACTGCTCGCGAGCATTGCCATAGGTCTGGTTTCTTCTGTATAAAGTGGGCTCATTATTTCCATCCCATTCCCGTTGTCGTGCCTCAACTCTGTCCCGACGATGGTGCCCAGTACTTCGATGTCTAGTTGCAACCAGATTGGACAAATTGGATAAATCTGCTGAAGCTTCTTTTTGCCCATGACTAGTTTGAGATGAAAAAGACATAGTTACAGGCTTGCTGGTACGAGCTGGGGGTCGTGGTGGAGCCATACGCGGATCGTGTTCTTTAAGCTTTTTGTTCCAACCAGGTGCTGCAAGACTTTGATTCAGTAGCATCTGTGGACCAGATCGCGATGATGCAGAAGGAACAACGAGACGAGTCTGTGGAATTGGAGAGAAGTCGTGGATTTCATTGGATCCCTTACCAGGTTTAGGAGGCTCTATTGGAAATCCAACAGCAGTTTCCTCAGTCAGTGGTACAAACTTTTCACTCTTACTCTTAGAAGAGTGACCATGAGTACGGCGCTTCTGTAACAATGACAAGACCAACACTTGTAATGGGGAAAACCAACAAAATAACTTTAGATATTCTGAATCACACGCTAAATATTTAGCCTCTAAGTTCTGATTATCAAAAAAGTTGGTGCCTGTGTTTTCAACAGCAGCATCAGGAAGCATAAATGCTTTGGTCTTTAACCTGAAGTCGATTAAAGGATATGAACACAGAGGCCTCTCCTCTATATGTTCATGAATTTCCTTATCGCACAACTATGATTGAATCATATCATTGAAGTGAAAAATACTATTAACTCTCTAAGGCTTAAAGACTGCACATCACGAATCTACAAACAGCTTAGATCAAAATGCAATTTGTGTAAGTTAATCTTAGAAGTCAATGAGGATAAATAGTATGATGGCAGAAAAAACACAGCTTTGACCGCAGGATGCTCAACTTGAAAACCATGAACCACAAGGTTCAAGGTTTCTGCATTCGAGTATGCATCACCAACTTGCAGACAAACATGTAGTTCTGCTTGATTAAAGGGCAAGTCATAAGCATGACACCTATCAACTTGGCATGATTTTTAGAATAGGTCTTTATGTAGCCATGCAGATTAAATAAGTACAACTCTTTGGATTCACATTTCAACTTTTTTTCAAGTGCAACTGTGCGACTAGCCATTAATGAAGCTGTTAAGCTGATTGTCGAGGTTGAAGGTGTAAAACTCTGTTGCTACCAAGCCTAAAATATGGTCTCCAAGCAGCCCTGCTATTTGTAGAAGTACAACTACTTGAATCTAAATTTGGCCTTCTACAAGTACAACCTGAAGTGACTGCAGCTGCTGTAGCTCATTGCTCTGCGTTGAAAGTGAAAAACCCTGTTTCTAACAAAACCTGGATATACTGAGGTGATCACACTCTCCATTTATACCACAAGCCATAAGTTTCTTTCTAGAACCTCTTCAAGAAAAGGAATTAACTGGTCTTTGTGAAACTAGAGTCTTAGACCATTAATTAACTATATCAAAGAATAGTACCCGACATAACAAAGGAGGCGTGCAATCTTCAACCTTATGGAGTCCACCCACCAAGTCTTAGACCGTCAAATTATTAATGCATAGGGAGGACCACATGCCACAACATCCCTACTCACTTCATCAGTGCCCAAGGCTAGAAATAGGTCACATGCACCCACACTGGCTATCACACATCAACGTAAGGTGTTTTCTGTTACTTCTCTGATGAATAGGCGACTCGGTCATGATGAAGGCTAGCACTGAAGAGCAAAGCTGATTCAATGAGATCGAGGTTAGCTGATCGATCCTATTGAGGCAAACTAAATAATAAAGTAGTGAAATTCATCCTCTTCCTTAAGAAGACTTAGAAACCAAAAAAGAAATAAATGAACCCTACAAAGATCAATACATTCTTTCTGAAAGCATCAAAGGTCAATCAGCTGTGAAAATGATTCAAAAAAGTTTCCTGCGGTCAACCTTTCTGAGACTAATTAAGACCTATTTCATGGTAGAAGCTTTACTTGTAAAGATATTGATAGTTCTGCGTTGGCATCTGGTGCAGGAACAGCCTTGCTACGCTCTCTTCCACCTTGCCGCCTGCTTGCTTCTGCGTTAATACCTCGTCCACCAGCAGCTCTTTGCCTGCAGGAGACAATTTACACAAACAAAAGCCAAGGCCACCGATGACACAACAGAAAAGAATAATTATGCAGCTTCCAAAAAGAGACATTTTAGTTAGTTTGCAGACACCACATTTCCCTTCAAGCTATGCAGGTAACTTTCCCTTGCCAACAAGCTCAAGAATGAATTGAAAAATGACTTTCCCTTGCCAACAAACTCAAGAATGAATGAAAAAAAGACTTTTCATAAGTGATCTTGAACAGTCTCAAAAGGTTCAGGGTAACCAGCTCCAACACTGCACAGGAAGCAAGCTGTCCAAGAAGTTCAAACTTTGAGGAGAAAGCCACTTAACTCAAAAATTTTGAATATGTATTACAACCGTGTACGTGTGCGGGTGCGTGCGTGCATGAGAGAGAGAGAGAGAGAGAGAGAGAGAGAGAGAGAGAGAGAGAGAGAGAGAGAGAGAGGACATGAACTTGGATTTTTGGAGCAGAAGCCTGCAATTCACAGCAGTGGAGGAGCCCAACAAGGTTGGTGGCATAGATTTGCAGCATAAGAGCTTTGTGATGCAAAACAGATACATACTATGACACCAAGATAAAGTTGAGCTTCGAACCTAATGCACTGTTACTCAACTCAAAATATTCGTTTGAAGCCTTAAAGTACCTTCTAGCTTCTTCATCACGCAGTTTTGCATCTAATTCCTTGCTGGGAGGATATTGTGGAAGGCTTGCCGGATCACATGCATAAGGGTTTGTGGTGAAAAACTGGCAAAAAACAGAGAAATATTGCTGTAGTACAGTGCAATATTAATACAACAAAAGAAACCTAGATGAACCATCCGTTTAAAAATTAACAATGAAGCATAAATCTTGAATCCAAGGTCAACCCAAAACATTCAAACTCTCACTCCATCATGCACAGTCTAAAGTACCCGGAACAACATATATTAGCATATCAATGACCCAGAACATCTAAATTAGCATTATTGATATACTGTTCTTGAGATCTAAAATTTAAATACAGCCCAAACTTCACATATGTAGAACAACCAGGATTTCAAATGCTGGAACACTTAGCCGAACACAGAGAAAATGAAGATAATATATACTGAATCATATTACTGATTTCAGTTTAAAAAGCTTCTTAAACCACAGTATCTTCACAAAACATTGAGGGTGAAAAGCCCCTGTCACATTAATCCATCCAGCATGTGACAGTTATCTTACATAAATACACCCCCAGTGCAACTATGTGTTATAACTACGTGGTTGTGCTTCATAAGTCCAAATTCAGACATCCACATTATCCAATTTCGAACATTACTCATCTGAAATCATACTCTCTCTAGATACCAAGAAGATCATAAGATCTTTATGAACATAGCATGCATGCTTTCACAAAAACAGCTTATTGTAGAGAGCCATTGGCATACCAGACTTTTTAAAGAGGCCAAAAAACAATCTCTCGGTTTGCAAAGTCCAAAAAATTATTTTTTCAAAAAGTTCTTTAAAAAACTTCATTTTTTTGAAATAAGAATTTATAGGCTAGCACGCCAGCATGCTAACTTTTACAACATCAAGAACAGTTTTTTTTTAAAATAAAGTAAACCTATATTTATGAAGTAGCAAAGTATTTTGTTATGGACCTATTTAGATTTTGATGGATAGCTAAATTTTCGAGTATGCATCAAACCACAATTCTTGTTCTTAAAAAGTCATGTAGTGGCATAAAAAGAGTAGCACACCATGTGCTACCATTTTGTTGGATCATGGGTAGTTGACGAAAAGCTTATGCATTAGTGCAAACGTATGGTCAAAGTATAACCTGACTACTTACGGAACACCTAGTAAATAGATTGAAAAATATAGGATGGAGTCACAGCCCTACGAGTCTTTATACTGCTTTGCAGTCACATGACAAAACCGTCAGGACTGAGAATAGCCTTTTTCCCCAGAAAATTGCATTTGAAGATACGCAGATGCCTAGAAACTTATTTTTCCCTAACCTATAGCAACAAAAAAAGGGAGACTTATGCCCAGACACAAAATATGGTTTTAAATGTTTTCTATCCCCCTGAATGATCCAAACAGACTTGCCTCAATTCCTCTGCCTGATCCTCCAAAGAGAGTCCACCTTCCTCTACGTGATCCATAAAGAATCCCACCTCTATCCTAGCTCCTCCCTCCCGAAATGCTGCCTCCCAGAGACCCGCCCATCTTTTGGCCCTCCTCCTCCATTTGCTGCCTCCCAGAGACCCGCCCCTCTTTTGGCCCTCCTCCTCCATCCCTCCTACTCGGACCTCTCCCTCACAAAGTATTTATTGTCCATCCTAGTATAAAAATTTGATTAAGCTCTACCTCAAGCAGTTAGACAGAGGAGCATTCATGTGGAGTGTCCTTGGTGGCCTCCTTCCCTCTCTTCAGTGATAACCTCTTTTTGTACTTTGTTCTCTATCAATTAAGCTTGTGTTTTCCAGGGAGAGTGTGCAAACAAGGGTTTCTTGCTGTGCTCTTTCCAATGGTGACATCATTTTGTAAAAAATTCTAGCCATGGTGATTGATGTGTGAGCTACTAAGTAAATCAGCTGAGCTGTGACATACCATTTCCCAATTTCCTGCGTTTGTTATCAGATCCGTGTTAGGTCTCAAAAATTTTGCTTGGTCTTGTGAGGGAGAAATCTTGGATGCAATAGAGAAAAAGAGTGTTCTTGTGGTATATCTATGGTGGCACATAAAAGATAACCCTAACATGGATTATGTAGTGTATCGAAACTCATGTAGATGAATAAGAATATGTGCTCATGGGATTGTATGTGATATGTGTGGCTGATCCTCAAGATGTGTTGCAACGTGTGAAGGGTCTATACCAATTCCTTACAAAGCTCAAACTTGAACTTTTATGCATCAATGTCAAGATAGCTCATGAGGGGTTCAACCAATCCTCTCCTAGAGTCAAATAATGAACCGTGATGCCCAACTATTACATTAACAACACACGAATCTACAAAGAATATGTGGATGCTAAGTAGAGGATGTAATATATCAACGTTATGTCTAAAATAACACATGACAAAGGAGACATGCACTCTTCAACCTTAGGGAGTCTAACCACAAAGCCTTAGCATCAACTTCATCATGCATAGCATGGACCAAATGCTAAGTAGAGGATGGTATGGATAGACCGGCAATTTTGACTTTAAAACTCCAACCACCAAATCTTAGACCATGAACTCCATCCCCAATTCCCAGTTGATCTAAATCTAATTCAAATCGGTTATAAATTAGAAACAAGAAACTTCAAAACAAGACCCATAAAAATATTGAGAAAGAAAATTCTGACAATCAGAAGGCACGTTAGAATGGCGATTCAAATCACTGGACAATTTGAATCGATTCCAAATAATCAAACCACAATTCTCTGGAACTACGACTACATCCATAAAACAAGGACTCTATCTATGTTAGAAGTTGAACGTAGAACATCCCTACTTACATCATGACCACCCAAAAGTAGGTGCAGTTTGCATGCATAAAGAAACATCCACACTAACTCTCATAAACTTGTAAGACATAAATGTGCTAGGTTTTATCACTTCTTTGATAGAAAAATGGAAGCGCAGCTACATGTGTATTCAACTCTTTGAGTGATTACTGGGTGAAACTTTTCCCAAATCTCATATGTGAAACCAAAAAAACCTAACAAGAAAAAGATTGACCCAGCATCATAAAGACTGCAGTTTCAACTTCCAAAAGCGAAACGCCTTACAAATCGCAGATGAGTAGTCAGAAAGTGTTTCAACACTGACTTGGACAGCAGCAACATAAAGATACGACCAGAACTAAATTGATGAAGAAGTTGCATTTACAGGTGCATAATGGAGAGCTAATCATTGAAATACAGTTAAATGAAAGTCAAAGCAAGACATTCATTTGGTCTATTTCAAAAAAATCCTTATTATGTTTGACTGAAATAGTTGTTATCCTCTATCCTACCGCACATTTCAAGAACGCTCCACCAAAAGTTCAGGAAAACGTTGCACATCACTTGCATGCTCCACTATCCACAGAATTCATGAAAGCAATCTACTAAAAATCTAGCTTTTACCAGGATGATTTGAGCAAACTAGAAGATCCTTAAATCACAAAACAGGGGGCTTACTTACAGGAGTTTTAAGTTGTTTTTTGAATGATAAGATTCCAGAAGAGTTAGAAATGTGCATAGCATGTAGTATGGTTCAATGGATGCTCTACTATAGAGGAGAAAAACCACCCCATAGGACAGCAATCAGGTCCTTACTGAGCTTTGATGTGGAAGTAAAACTGATACTACGCTAATTAAGGAAAGCCCCTTAAAAACTCAAGAGAAATATGGTTAAGAGATTACTTCACTCTTCAGTGCAGCTGATGCAGTTCCACGATCAGCTGGCTCAATTGCAAGAAGCATGTCCAAAAGAGCCAGAGATGAAGCAGGAAAATCCTTGAACGTGTCAAGAATGCAACGCTTATAGGGCTGTTGAGGCTTGAAGATGGTTGCATGAGGTAGCTTTGACTTCTTCCAATACTCCTCAGATGGAGAACCACATAACTTGAATATCTTATGCAATTGTTCCACCTGCAGAAGAGTACCACAAATCAATGTAAGGAGTTCCTTAGACTTCTGCGAGCAAGCTCGGTCATAAGTGAGCAAAGCAGAACCATGAAAGTAAATGCACTTAGATAATGGAGAGCCTCAAATACCAATAGCAGCTAGGCACAAATCCACAGAGAGAGAGAGAGAGAGAAAGAGAGATGCAACACACACAAAAAACTTCCCACCTTGAAGTAAATGACAACTTTCCATTCTGCACATTCTTTAAGCTTTGGGGATTGCAATGGCAAAACAGAAACATAATAGCATGCGGCATACAGTCAACCCCACTGGCATTTTACTTATACGAATCACTTGATGCCCAAGCGTAAGAAGTGCTCTCAACACAAAAAAAAACAAAGTGAAACAGCTAAATTGAAGGAGCGCAGTCTCACTTTTGCCATGGGGCATGCAATCCGGTTCCAAGGAGGCAAGTCTCTGTATTGAACTTGAACTCTCCTAAATACAGTCCAATGACAGTGTGTTGGAGCGCAACAAATTCCTCCCCTTGATACTACCCTAATTGTATGTTGTACAAGTTTACTCCTAGAAAAGACACTTTAATTTAAAAGGAATATCCCTTACCAATGCTGGCATGGGTAGGACATCCATCAAACATTACAGTGAGACGGCAAGACGTACCATCTGTTAGACTTAATGTTTACATTATTACCCCTAATGTTGTCATCTAGGTTAATTAGGATTATTGGGCCATGCTTGCATGCTAATTCTAGAAACTCTTACCTATATTTAGTAAAGTTAAGTTAGAATTTAGCAAGGTTGAGATTCTAGTGCTTGATTTGGAGCACAAGTTTTGCTATAGATAGGTGTTGGTTCTTTTACCATATATAGAGACATTAATTAGCTCCACAAAGACAACCAGAACCAGGAAGAATTAGTAGTGTTCTGGTCATTTGAAGCTTGAAATACCTCTGTTCGCCCTGGCATAATAGGCTTGCCAGCAAGCAATTCTGCCAAGATGCAGCCGGTACTCCAAAGGTCAACACCTACACCGTAGTCTGTCGCACCTAGCAGAAGCTCGGGAGGGCGGTACCACAAAGTCACCACTCTACTTGTAAGGACTTGTTTCTGGTCTGGGCGAAAGAAGGTTGCCAACCCAAAATCGGCTATTTTCAGAATTCCCGAATTGTCCAATAAGAGGTTCGAACCTTTAATGTCACGATGTAGCACTCCTCTACTATGACAATGATCTAACCCTCGAAGAAGCTGCTGTAAATAGCACTTAACCTGTTCCATACAACCATGATATAAATCAATCTCTCTCTCTCTCTCTCTCTCTCTCTCTCTCTCTCTCTCTCTCTCTCTCTCTCTCTCTCTCTCTCTGCACAGAAGATGTCCAAGAATGCAAGTATTTACCCAATCCCAGTGCATTGCATTAAAAGTCAGTGTTAAAACAAGAATTACCTGTGCTCCTGTGAACATTATCCCTGGACAAGCCGTGAAAGCTGTCTATACGCATGCAAGTACTTACACAATCCAAGTGCATTTGCATTAAAATTCAGTGTTAAGACAACAATACCTGTTATTCTGTGAACATTATCCCTGGACAAGCCATGAAAGCTGTCTATACGCGTGCAAGTACTTACACAATCCAAGTGCATTTGCATTAAAATTCAGTGTTAAGACAACAATTACCTGTGCTTCTGTGAACATTATCCCTGGACAAGCAGCAAGTCCTGCAAGATCATGCTCCATGTACTCAAAGACAAGATACAAACTGCAGGACATTCTGGAAGTTACTAAACCGTCCAACTTGACAACATTAGGATGGTCCAGGCGTCTCAACACTTGAATTTCCCGTGCCATGAAACGCACACTTTCAGGTTCAAGATTGTCAAAGCGAACTTTCTTCAAAGCAACAATTCTGCCAGAATCGAGATCGCGGGCTTTATATACATTGCTGTAGGTACCCTGACCAATCTGCCAGATCATCGATTCTTCTATGTAAGCTCTCTCTCTCTCTCTCTCTCACACACACACACAGTTCCCATCCTTAAGCACAGCATAACAAACCAGCTACCTCTGCAGGAAACAAAGGAAGTTAATGGAAACTGGATACCTTGTCCAGCTTCTCAAATGAATCTGCACGCCGAGGAATCCAACCTTTGATAGCCTCACCAGCGACCGCAGACAACCATGCAGGCCAACCTGCTGCCACTTGCTCCCCTTCAAGAGGTCTAGGTAAATTACCCAACTTAGGGTTGATTTCTGTCTGTACAACCAGCCTGTCTCTCCTCCTCTCTGTAACTTCGTCCCGCAATGCTGCAGCTCCAATGGTCCCATTTTGCTTACTCCTGACTCGAGGTTGACCTTTCTCCTTTTCAATAAGAGTTTCTGAGGTCTCGACTCGCGCAGATCCGCTTGCTCGTCTCACTTGTGGACGAACAACAACTTTCTCTTTAGGGCTTTCGAAGTCCTCTTCAGCTACACTTTGCTTTGAACAAAGACACCCCATCTCCCTCCCGTTTGTGCAGCCTTAGCAAACAACTAGCCCGCACTTCAGGCTGATGTTTACCCTTCACATATGCCAAGCAGCGAGCGTTCGATTCAACAAGGACAAGGACAAGCGCAAAGTGCTTAATTCAATAACGATCCAGGCTTGATTACAAAACTATGTTGGAGAGGGGCACAACATCATGCTTCTCATTTCATAGCTTTGTGAGAAACCAAAAAAACGCCTGCTGTCTTCGTCATGAGGGTGCGCCGAGTATTGAAGAGTTTTGCATAAAAGTTTTTCCTTAGTCTTGGCTAAGGTAAGAAAGAGCCAAAAGTGAAAGGGAAAACTAAAACATCACGCCTCGCCACATCGCAATAGGAAAGACGTGGAAAAACTGTCTAGCGAAAGTCCTGAAGGTATGTTCTACTTTCATCTAAGTAATGATGAAGATGTGTCAGTGACATCTTAATCTCAAAGCCAAGCAATAATATCTTCGCGTGTTTTGCAACCAGGGCCAAAGGCTTCAGAAAAACAGACACCAGAACCACATCTAAAAATCCTAGAAATATCAAACTGTAACGCACATAGAAACCCTTGCCGAGAATCCTCTTTATCTGCTATACTTCCTCCTGGTATAGTGTTAGCAGAAATGCACAGCCATCTTCAGATCCTTGACATCTTCTGCTGCTGCAACATGGAATCCTTGCAAGAGCCGAGAATACGGCAAACTATCGCAAACTATCCGAGATAGCCAAGCCCAGACCTGCGGAGATAGATCGAGCTCCTGGAAATACTGCCTCCAACCTCTGAGCTGCTGAAACATACACAAAGACTGCTCATCAACGGGAGCACCGTTCCCGGCTATGCGCAGCCCCGGCGCTCGCTCGCTCCTCGATCCGCCATCGCCATCGCCATCGCTGATCAGCTCGCCTCCCCTCTCCTCTCCACACTCGGGAGAGAGAAAAGAGAGCGGAGCAGAGAAAAGGGCAGAGTAGTAGTCCGAGAGAGAGAGAGAGAGTAGCCCCCCCTCCCCCCCACCCCCGAAAAAAAAGGAGGCCCATGCCTATGGGTGGGCCTTGATCTTGCTTGGGTGTACCTAGAGGAGGGGTGGCCCTTATTTAGAAGCCCTGGTGTCTCCACCTTGGGCTTCGTTAAAAAATCCTGGGACATACTCGTTGACATACTTGGTTAGGATAGAAATGGTGGGCTACCAAAGGGAGTTACCTCATTGTTGCCTTTACACCAGTACCTTGCTTTCCACCCACCTTCGCGCACGCAGCCTCCTCGCCAGGCCTTCCCAAGCTCTTTTCTTGTTGTTAGTGATTGTCTAATGCTTTTTCAAGTCGTGGTTCAATGCTCTGCATACGATAAAAGTATAGTTTGTTTGTGGTTGTCTAATGCTCTACATACGATAAGTGGTTGTCTAATGCTCTACATATGACAAGTGGTTGTCCGATGCTCTACATACGATAAAAGTATAATGCTTTAGATACGATAAAAGTATACTTCCAAATCGAGATGTGCATTAGAAAGATCACCACACATTAGAATAATTGCCTCCATCAAGGTCCCTCATGCAACCCCCAACCCCCATTCGCATCTTGCACTCACCCCTCAAGAGTTTTTACATGGGCAAGTGTCCTATGATACATACTATAAAACAATTATGGTTTCACGTATTGCATAGGGTTGAGTGTGTCTCACTGTAAAATGAGATAGAGAGATGGTCATACAAAAGACTAATTGCTTGTAAACAAGGGATAGTGGCAAGCCACAAGAGCCATGTCTTAATAAGAGTTGTTGTAGAGGCCATTGCCAAATTGTTTTGCCTTATTTGATTTTTAGGAATGGGTCTTTGTCATGGTGCATGTAAATAATGTAATGGTTGATCCAATAGTTGGCTTATGAGTATTGTTGCATTTGTTGTGATTGTTTCTTTGAGGTTATCTTGATTCATGAGTATTGTGAGACGGCTTGTAACATTGTCTACAGCGAGCATGACAATGTTGAAGTCTCCTAGAATGTTGATTGGTGATGTGTTTGTATTGAAGGATGCTATTATGTGATGTATTCTTTAGTGTTTGCTTGTTATCATAATATATGGTTCTCCCTAGAAAATGGTCATTTTGAATTGCATGGAATATTCTTTTAGAAGCTACAAAATTATGGTTTCAAGTTCGTTTGTATGTTGCATGCCCTTACAAGCTGTATTGAAAAATATTTGTGTGTAATTGTGTTTAAAAACGTTGAAATTCTTTGGTGATTTAATAGACTACAATAAATGTGCTATAAATGCACGTCTTTGGTTGAAGTTTATTTTGGTAAGAGAAACAAGCAATGAAAATAAACTTCACCTTCTTAATTGGAGCATTCGACCTAAGTAAAAATTCCATGAAATAGTACATATAAACTCTAGAATTCAAATATATTTGTCTATCACTATATTGTCAAAATATTTTACTATAGAATTAGATAGAAATGTTTCATTCTTGTGGATGTCACATGTGGTTTGATGATGCCAATCTATCAATGATTGTGTGTTTGATCTGCACTCTCCACTAGATCCTAATTTCCGACTATATAAATGTATTCACCATCTTAGAATTCGGTATTCAACAATTTCATATTCACAATTTCTTAATTTAGTATTATCATTTCATAAGCTTTATATTCATGATTCAATGTCATAATAATGTTCACAATGGTCAAAAACTCTCAATTGTGTTGTCTTCAACATGCACCTCAATAGAATTCACCAATTTCTCATTCCATTTGTGAGATAGTTTGTGTTTGACCTAAGTAGGACTTTTTTTAAAGCAATCAACAACAAAAATGGTTTTTTAACAACTTAGTTCACCTACTTATGATTTCAAATTTCATCATTCACTTTTTTTTGTGAGATACACAATATATATATCATGATCATGTCCTAATGGTCATTAGTTCACAATTTATGTTCGGTATTTTCATGATACTAAGAATAATTTTATCTTGATCATGTCATAGTAAATACAATTCTATGATTGTAATCATGAATTCAATTTGTAGTATTCAAATTTCATATTTCAGTACTCACAATTTATGCCAATTGTCAAATATTGAGATGTGTCAAAGGTTAAAAAGCTTTGTATACTTTTTTTGGGTGGCTATGCATGGCAACAAAAAAAGGCAAAAAAGAGACAATATAAAGATGTCCTAAAACTTTACCTTACGTGACCTTCATAGGAACATGGCATATTCATTTGAACCTTTTCAGTCTTTGAATACCCAATAAAACAAATAACCACATTGCGAAACCAATACTTTATCAAGATTCATGATAAGCAATAGGTATTGTTGCCTTGATAATATAAAAACTAAAGAAATAGTATATTGATCCACCAATGTTTATTTTGAGAGCCTTGCCCTTTTTCTCATTTATCTCTTAAAAATAAATTTTCATCTTCTGACAATGACCGTTGTACAAAACTCATAGGATGAAGTGATTGCAAACAAGATAATTGCTAGGAAGTATGTGAAAATATGCACAGTTATGTGATAAGCTTGATGTGAACATGAGGGTGGAATTTCTTTTGTTTGCAAAAATTAATTGTTTCAAATATAGCATTATCAACCCTTAAGCTTGATGCTAAAATATGTAACAAACAAACCATTATAGATAAACAAGCTTGAGTCCATGTGACACGAGTAAGAAACAAATGCAAGTAATGTCCATGTGGAGTTTTTCAAGGAGACGCAAGATGTTAAGAGTAAGTCTTAAATCATGATTCATCTTTTGTTTTGATATTTCAGCTTTTTAGCTTGTGTGGGCAACAAATTATAGTGTCCTTTTTGTTTAGCATATTTCTACTTTGTGATGTTATTTGATGTGGAAACATATTCCCGAAATATTGATTAATCAAAAAGCCCTTCTCCTTTTTAAGGCCAAATGATTTCTTTCTTTTTTCCAACCTAGTTAATTTCATTGCCTTTCGTTCTCCAACTTCTATCATTGTTGATATTTGGAGTTGTTGGAATGTGATGCTCAGCCTCAAATCCATTTGTTAATGAGCATTTTGAAAACTTTACAAAACCTAGAAAACAGAAGGCTCGAGTTTTTCAGGAGATCGAAACATCCAGTATCGGATTTTTTCGCCCCAATGTCAAGCCTAACAAACAAAGATTTTCTGACCCTGGATAGGATTGGATCGGATCGAGGCGAAATTATCATGGCGTCCTTGACCCTAGATCAGGTCGAATCGAGTCTGATTTTTTCGTCTTTGGAAAATCTGACCCTGACTATATTTTCGACGTGGTATAAAATCGATCCTTTGTATATTTTTTTGATACTTTGTAAAGTTTGATATTGTCGGTCTAACTAAAATCCGCCAACCCAACAACTTCACGTTCTGAGGTGGCTGTAATAATTATAGAAAATATCAGTTATAGATATTTTGAGTAGTATATCAAGATCAGTATCTTCATCAGAAAACTACTTCTAATCTATATATATCTTCAAGGATTTAGATAATCATCTGATATAAAAAAACTTCTGATAATTGTTTCTATCAATTCATTAGATAGTTTTATTGCATGTGTTATCACACGCAACGATCAAGTTCTCACTCTGTATCTAGCGTTATCACGCTCAACCAGTTGAAGTTTTCACTTCATGCAATTGTACTCCTTGTTTGATATTAATCAAATTAAATTTTGTCTCCATTTAGTTGTTGTTCCATTGCGCATTCTTTATTCCTTCATTTTGAACGTTTTGCTGCTAACTGTGGCGCTTCTGATCCACGCACCACGCTCGCTCAGTCTTCCGCTGCCAAGAACACCGATTTCTGACATGGTATCAGAGCGGGTTGCTCAGTAATCTACACATTGTCTGTGGATTATCAAGTCTTGTTTCAGTCATGACATTGTTCTAGCAAGCACGCAGGTAACAGTATTCTGAAATCGTTGTATCTACCAATGATCTCACTCAACCAAAATGGATCTACCTTCTAGTTCTTCTATCATCAAGAGACTCGATGGAAGTAACTACCATATCTGAAAGTTCAAAATGAAGACCATATTATTAGCCAAGGTTGGAGGGGGAGTATTTATCTCCACCGAGTTCAAAGTTTTTTGCAAGGCCAATAGAATACAACTACAAATCAGCTACTCACCTCAGTCCAAAGGTGTAACTCAAAGGAAGAATCAGACACTCATTGCAAGTGCCAAAAGCATGCTGGCCCATGCCTCTCATCCAAAGAAATTCTGGGCAAAAGCTGTTACCACAGCAACCTACTTACAAAATCAATCCATCAACAAAGCCATGAATGGCAAGACACCTTATCAAGTGTGGACAAGATCGAAGCCATCGCTCACAAATATCAGAGTGTTTGGATGCAAAGCTTTCAATCAGGTCTCTGCTGATCCATAGCAAAATCCGACCCAAGAATCGAACAGTCAAAATCCGACCCTGGGGTCGACCAGTCAAAATCTGATTCAAGGGTCGAACAACAATAAATCAATCTTTATTGGCTACTCTCTAGATCAGAAGGCATGCAGGCTCTACAACTTGGACAATCAACAAGCATTCATGAGTAGAAATGTCATTTTTCTAGAAGACCAATTTTTCAACTACATTAAAGAGAAAGCTACAACAAATTCCGACCCAAGGGTCAAACAGACAAAATCCGACCCAAGGGTCGAAAATTAAAAAATCGATACTGACTCAAAAAATGAGTCAGAATCTCAACAGATCGAATTTTAACCAAGAAGGACAAATCGACCCAACCAGCCTCCATCCCGGTTTATGGATAATCCATCCTGCTACTTTGTGCAGGAATCAAATACAAATTCCGAGACAAAGTCAATTACTGATGCTGACCAGTGCAAAGTAGAAATGGACACCAAATCTGCATTATTAAATGAGAATGGTTTCTATCCAACCTCGAAAGACTCAAATTTTCATTTCAAGTCAGTATCAGATTTCTCCATCAACTTCGCTCTTTATGTAGATGATACTCTACTATTCGGTATCAATTTGAATCTAATGAAGGATCTTTGATGAAGGATCTAAAATGCAAGGTAGCATTGGAGTTCAAAAGGTCTGATAAAGTTTCAGCCAACTACTGTCACGGAGTACAAAAATCAACCCAACAAAACAAATCCGCAGATTACTTCACAACGACTCTAGCAAAAGAGAACCAACTCAGATTCAACGACAAGTTAAATTCGAAGATCAAAGTTTTTCAAGATCCACATTAAGGAGGAGTGTTGGAATTCGATGCTCAATCTCAAATCCATTTGTTAATGAGCATCCTGAAAACTTTACAAATTCCAAAAAACAGAAGGCTCGAGTTTTTCAAAAAATTGAAAAATTGAATATCGAATTTTTTTCGACCCAATGTCAAGTCCAAGAAACAGAGATTATCTGACCAAAGATCGGATCAGATCGAATCAAGGCAGATTATCCGGACGTCTTTGACCCTAGATCAAATCTGATGTTTTTGACCCTGGAAAATCTGACCTTGACTATATTTTCGACCCAGTGTCCTTTGTATATATTTTTGATACTTTGTAAAGTTTGATATTGTCACCGACCCAAGGACTTCGCGTTGATAGTCTGCCTACATTGTACATGCAGTTATAGTTTTGAGGCGGTTGTAATAACTATAAAAAATATTAGTTATAGATATTTTGAGTGGTTACACATATGATGCATGCACAATACAAGCACATTTTATCTACATTTATTAAATCCACGCACTTGACCAAAAGGCCATGGACTCATTCTGGAGATTATGAACAAGTCTTTTTCTAGCAATTAAATATTACAATCAAGGTTGCCAAAATATACACACATGAAGCTACATTGTCTACAATAGGACATTCCAATAAAACCTCATTTTTTTTTATAGTCAATTTTTCATCTTATACTTTGAAGATTAGTTATAAACAAAAAGTGATACATTATTTCTTGCACATTGGAACATTATTTTAAATTCAAAAAACCTTACATCATCCGGAGTTTGCAACAATTTAAAGATATTTAGATCACTAAAATGTGCAAATTTTTTTGAACTCCTAAAAATGTGAAATTCAATATCTTAAACGCATCCAATCCCTTGGCACAAGATCAATTTCATTTAGTAATATTTTCTAGTTTCTTGGTAGAAACTTCTATGGAAATATTATTGTGACGGTAGAAGAGCAATATCGGAGGGAGTGATCAAGTGAAGATTCCAAAGCCTCAATTTCCTATCCCAAATGTTGTACATGCAATTATTGAAACACGTACCCCTTGGGACTGTGCAAAAGACAACTATGTTTCTAAAATCGAATTTGGTGTCGATAGAAATTTGTGACATGTTTTCTTTTAATTCATTTTGATTGTTATACATTAATATATCAAATTCAACATGGCTTATCCTCATATAAAGAGACTAAAATTTGACCAGATGCATGATGATAAATCCTTGCTGCAATAAGTAATAACATATGACATCATAAACATGCAACTTAGTTTAACATACGCATAACCCCATGGCTATGGTAGTGAGCTACTTCTTTGTAGAGCTGGCACACAAAACTCTACATAAGTAGAAAACCTGGAAGAATCAACCTTTCACCAAAGAAATCAAGCTAAGCTCACTGCAATCCCGTGAAAGAGATCAATCTAATCAAGTTCTCATTGCAATCCCACGAAAGATATCAACCTTTCATTGCAAGACAATGAAGACCAGAGTCCAAGGCTAACCTTGATGGTGTTGTCAGCGAGAGGGCTTCCTGTATTTCCTCTGCCATGAAGATGAATGTACTTCTTCGGATCTTGTGCAAAACAGGTGGCAATGCACGAAATAGGTTACTCGTGAGCATCTTTGTGAATTGCAATGTCTTCGAAGAGCGCCTCATTGATTGTATATATATTGTTAAGTCAAATGAACTGCTACTTCTGGGGTCGTTATCAAAGCAATCCAAACCGTAAATGAATGTCGATATAAAAAAACACTGAATTGCAATCATTGCAATCCAAGTATTAAGCATGTAGATTCAGCCTGTGGTGACAAGTATTATTTCTACACTAATTTCTACCATGCTAGAACTTGGAAATACATGAAGATATAACCAAAATCACTAAGATATAATATATTATTGTCTCTTTCCATACAAAAGTTGTAGCACACTGTCCTTCACACGTACAACAAGAAAATTAGCATTCTACACATTATAACCCAAGATATCATGAGAAATATGATAGAGATGGACATAGAATCAACAGAGGAAAGTTCTCCACACAAAATGAGGACTCTGGTACAATTATTTACAGTGTCCATAATGTCACTTGGCTGCTTGCCCTAAACTTGCTCTAAATTAGCAACTTCTAGGTACTGCACCAAAAACCTAGTTTCACTTTACTAGATGCAATGTATCTCAACTAGCCAATAGAAGTAGGTCCAAACCCGACCTTATCCACTTATATACTTGCTAAAAATAGTAAAAAACTACTTTTAGGCCTTATTGACAATAAGAAATGTATCTCTAAGTTGAAATTTCACTTTGGCCTCCAAATTGCCAAATCAGACCAACTAAACTAGCTGACATTTTTCACAGCGAGGTGCTAATAAGAGAGTCATGGAAATGAGTGCCAACTCTCATTGATACTTGAAAGTCTACATAAGTCATAATAATACTCGCTAGTGTTGCCAAAAATCATAAAGATAGTATAAAACTATGACTCAACATCATTTTAATATCCCTACCAAGTCTTTGTAATTCATCAAAAGTAGAAAATTTCATTTCTTCATTATGTTTCTATTTTGAATGGTTGTTCATATCTATGTTTCTAGGCAACTAATCCTTTATGTCAAAGGGTTATACATTGTCTTATATTTAGAGTTTATGCTTTATGCACTATCATCGCTGGAAAAAAAAAGACGCCCATCACCCGATTCACTTTTTTTTTTTGTTTTTTTATGAAGATATTTTATTTACTCCGATAAAATTTACAAAGTTTCTTTTTGAAAGGATATCATTTTTTTCTTTTCACTTGGTGATTACTTGAGATAAAGACAATGCAATAAGGATATAGTTTTGATCATCAATAGATAGATTCTAGTATTAAAATATCAAATGTTAAACTAGTACTAATGCAAGGAAGAAATACCTATCTTTATGTGCCATGTAATCTACTCTAGTAAATGCAATTGAGCTTTAAAGCGTCATATGCCTTTAGTATGTCCTCTACCATAGCATACATCCATTGGCCCATGCATGGAGTGGTGAGTAACGATTTGACTATGTTTGGCCACCTAGGTTTGATTCCCTACCCACGTGTGTTGGCCTATGCTCTGGCTAGCACACAACACACATCAATTAACCTACCATTGATTGCATGTGTAAGTGACATATGTACATTAAATAATTGTCAATTTTGTATGAGAGAATGCTTATGTAGCTCCAACTACATTCAATCAATTCTTAATGGCCTTAGTTCATCAACTAATGACATTTTTTTCTTTCAATAAAAATGAAGTATTGTTTATTGAAGGCAAGAGGCTAGGACCAAAATCACATTGTTTATTTTCATGCTCAAAGTTAAGTCCACTCACAATTTGAAAAGTTCAGTAATTATGTGAACAAGATATCATTGTTGTATGTTTTATTATCATGATATGCTTCCGTACTTCTTAAATGGAGAACACATGTACTTATATACGTACTTCTTAAATGGGAAACACATGTACTTGTATAGATAGAAATGATATTTAGCTCTTTCAATAGCAATATTCAATCTATTATATCATAATATGCTTATATACCAATATCTATCCTTATACAACCATAGCCCACATTTGTAGGTAGAGATTGTAACTAAATCCTTTCTTAGTAAGAATACAATCTTTAAAATCAACCATGACAGTTGTATCACTCATCAAACATGACACTCACAAATTACAATGGTTGTATTTTTATTCATTATCATGCAATGACCATAAATTGTGGTGATACTTAAAAATCTTTCACAAGAACCAAGGAAAAAGTTGGATTCACACATAAGCAATGCCCCCACTACTTTAACACAATCCTTTCTAAATATAACAGTACATGATCACCTTATTCCTACCTAATGGATAATGTTGTCTTCGCAACTCTAACAACAAAGCTACATTATCTCAAAGATTTTAGTACAAGTTTGAAAATGTGTGAAAATGGATGAGAAAAAACATATTTTAGGTATTTGAGCCCTTTTGTTTCCTACTTTAGTAAGATCCATGCACATATTTCTTAGGATATAAGTTAATATTTAGGCTTAGTGTTCTCAATGCGTAGTTTTAAAAATTACAAATGGATGACATTAGAACCAAAATATGCCACATGCATTTACCTATATCTAAATCTTGTTGACCATGAGATCAAATAGTGACTCATGCCATGAATTCAATCTCAAACAAAATAGTATCAGAAATTAAAGTTTTTTTTTCTCTCTTTATGGAAGCACTAATTATGGTTTTTCTAAACTAGATTTTAAGAAGGAGCTACCAATGATAATAATAAAAAAATGTAGTAGAGTACAAAAAGACACCTATTTCACAAGTTGCAAAGGCACTTGTGGATCTCCTATCCACTTCATCATTTGCAAAATTAGCATTCAAAGTGACATTATTATTACAAACCCACCCCTACTGGGCAAGTTTAGTCACAAGTTTTCTCAACAGAGCCATAATAAGCAAGGTCCTACATTAAAGGAGGCGGCTAAAGGATCCCTGGTGGTTGTCTCGATTACTATGGATAGTTTCATTACATCAACATCGTTGAGGGCGGTTCTAGACAAATTAACATGCCTCTAATATAAATGTATAATAAAAGTGGTGTGGCTAGTCTCGGGAGTGACGTAGAGTACCTGGAGGGGAAGGGGTGTACATCTCTCTCATATTCCTGGAGGACGCACAAGTAGTTGGATCTTGAAGAAGGTAAAATATCTGCCATGGCTAATATCCACAATTCTAGCAGTTGAAAGATGATAATAATTTCCTTGAATGGTTTGAATCCATTGCAATGAAACCTGTTGTAAATGTTTATAATGAAAGTAGAGGCTTGATAGGTCTAGTATCTGTTTACAAGGCCTCTCATGGATTAATCAAACTCAACAAATATATGACCACTCGATATAATTTTCAACGATGATTTCTTACTCCAAAGGACCCCGAGTACGGTATAAAAGATAACGACGAGAAGTACATCACAACAAAACTTGGGTGAGGGATGAGGATATGAGGATCTTTACCAGGAAGTACGTCGAGGGTTACCTCTTTCTTTTTCAAATACATGACAAAAAAATTTTTCAGATTATAACTACGTAGCTAGAATTGACAAATTAAAGTTTTTTTTTCTCTCTTTATGGAAGCACTAATTATGGTTTTTCTAAACTAGAACTTAAGAAGGAGCTACTAATGATAATAAACAAAAATGTAGTAGCCTATACAATTGCCAAAAATAGTAATTATACTATTTATACTATCTCTAAGTTGTTATGTACAATTGGCCTCAATATGCCAAATAAATAACAAATGACAAAACTAGTTGATTTTCTTCACACATGATAGGTGGTTTAAAGCCATCATTAGGTACCATATTAGTCCTTCCTTCATCAAAGACTACATTTGTACTCACCATGATTATCTATTGTAGGAAGTTGGGATTGGAAGGCATAGCTTTGAACAAGGATTGAATACTCTTCTCCCAATCCATTCAATATGATTTTTACAAGCTCTCTCTCTCTCTCTCTCTCTCTCTCTCTCTCTCTCTCTCTCTCTCTCTCTCTCTCTCTCTCTCTCTCTCTCTCTCTCTCTCTCTCTCTCTCTCTCTCTCTCTCTCTCTCTCTCTCTCTCTCTCTCTCTCTCTCTCTCTCTCTCTCTTAAGTGCTTCATCAATATAATCAAGGTCTCTATTAAGTGATTTCACTTTCAAAACATAGGAATGAGCACTCTCTCATTTAGCTCTATAGCTTTGCATCACTTGATTTCTCAAAGCATGGCACACCGAATCGGAGTAAGCATTCATGACTAGGCAGTTTCTACGACATCCTGGCTACTCCTTCCGGGCTTGGCCTGTAAAGTTATTAATAATCATATGAGGGCCCAGAACTATAATTGGAAATAGGAGCACATGCATAGTGAATGACTGCTTTAATGCAAGAATAGGACGTCAGTAGCTCAATATAGGTTGCATGGGAATCCTAGGGGAATATTCTCTTTCTCATGAAGAGAATATATCCATTGGAAACTCGCCCATCCTCCTATTGGAAATTCAATTTCTTGAGCCTGTTTCTCCTCCTCTCTCTTAGGTTCTTCACTATGGCTTGGGGGCTAGGTCCAGGAGGAAACTCTAGGAGGATCTAGAATTGGATGGGTGGTTTTGCTCCACAAGTGTCCTTTTGGTTGTTTTGCAACAGGATATAGTCAAGTCTTCATGTGGTGATCCTTACAGTGGTTTCAGAGTTATGGATTTGCATCAATCAGACGGTGGAGCTACTTCTTGTATTTTCTCAGTTTTTGTGGATTTCTCCTTGCATGTTACTTCCAGGTGGTGGAATTGATCTCCAGGTAGGTGGATTCTCTGAATTTGGTGTACTTTCAGCCTAAAGATCATAATTATGGGGTTTCTCCATAGTTCTTGGTGGAAATCTATGGATTTTTAATGATTTTAGTGAATTTTTCACCTAGAATTAAAGTTTTTTGCTTGATTTTGATCATAGGTACTGGTGTAGTACGTTTTTCAGATTTTACTTGCTGTTTTACAGTCATTATTGATTGGATCTAATGATTGCATGATGTTGGAATAGTCAAAAGGTGGATTAGATAGTGATTTTGGACCAAAAATTGGGGTTTTTGGACCATAAATGGCCTATAGAAACCATGTTTGACTAGAATAAGAACTTTTAGTGCTTGCATGCAATGTATTTACAGTGATTTGGATCTGATTGCATGAATTTGTGGATTTTTCTTACAAATTTTGGGTCAAAATTGGTCAAAAACCAAGGTTTTTTGATGTTTTTTGGACTAATTTTGGGGTAGATCTCGAAAACCTCAGCCAAGACTTGGTATGAACGTTTTCAGAGATGTAATGAAGTTGTCCCTGATCTTTCATGAAGTTTTGAAGGGACTAGACACCATTAGGGGGCTGAAAACACCGAAAATTTGTGTATTTTTGATGATTTTTGAGCATGAATACCTCTCAATTGGGGGTCTGAACCTGTTGGTTCTTGTTACAAGATTAAAGATATGATGGATTGCATACTTTTTGAGCCATCATGCATCCAATTTGGATAGGTGAGCATTAAACACCATCATGTTGAAGTTTTGCTTGTTGAAGGAGGCCAAAAATGCATTTTTTGCATGATCTGAGCTTATGATTGCTTGCTGGACCTGTTAGAAGCATCTATGACTCTCTAATAAACCTTATAGAGTTCTTGTAGCCTCTAATCCAAGGCTTTTTGGGTTGGGATGTGTTTTTTGATTATTCCTCTCCACAAAAGTGCACCCTCCTACCTGTTTTTCATGCATTTATTGCTCACACGAGTGAAGCCAGGGGTGCAGGTGATGTGTCAAGTGCTTTGTAGACCCACTCTCCCTCTATATTGTGCTTTACAATGACCAATTTGGTGTCTTGTAGAGAAAGTTATGGCTGTCGAAAGTTTGGCATTTTTTGAGCTAAAATTTGCAAAAATTTTGAAATGTTCTGATGCATGCATGCTTGTAGCTCAGTGTAGTGCTTGAAAGTTGATGAAAATGTATGGCTAGACCTATATGCATGCATGGATGCATGCTGAATGCGTAATCGGTAGATTGATCAGAAGATTTCTTGCATGAAGCTATTTTTGGCAATTCTAGATCAAAAAGCAAATTTCCTAGTGGCTAGGCTAATTATGGGATTTTTTTCGTTTTTCCGAAAGAGTTTTGTACCAAGAAGCATTTATGATAGGTCTACAAGTAATTGTGGATAGTCTTGGACTATAATTGTTTTGGATCTTTAAGTTTTGAACATTGATTTCCAATGTAAGGTGAGGACTCACCCAGTGATTCATGTAAATTGAGGTACATGAAGGTGATGTTATTAGATTGGAGAGAATCAAACCCAATAGGGAAATTTATCTTTTAGTGTATTTCTAAAAGGTCGATATAGTATTTCAGTGTAGAGACAGATAATTGAGACATTTTGGCAGCCTCTTCACCACCTATCGCTTGATGGATTATGTGTCACATCCAACCAGCCTATCGTGCAAGAGAACTATCTCATCTCTGAATACTTATTTGATATTGAAGTCAGACTAAAGATTGATTTTCAAGGTAATTGTGAAAGTTAGATAATTGATTTGTTAGCTTTTAAACTTAATCTTCTGATTTGGTCGACTGCTCATCCAGTGTATCATGTAAATGTAGTTTATATGATGATGATAGTTTGATGTATTGAAGATTTTGCCCATTTGAAAGATTTATCGCTCAATGTACCTTTGGACCCTGAATGAGTACTGGATCAGAGACAAACAATTGAGAAATTGTTCTATCTCTGTGTGCTTGCTTAGGTTAGTTGGTCAAATTGAGGATAATGATTCGTGGGAAGAGTTAAAAGCATACAAATTGGATTTTCCCTAATTACTCATTTTGAGGACAGAACTGGTTTAAGGGGGGAAGAATGTTACGTCCTTGTCCTGTACAAGGGAATCGAAATAATTCCTGACGAGGATAGCCGGTCACTCCATATGTATATGGTTATTAGTTATGCTTCGTCATTCCGGGCTTGGCCTGTAAAGTAATTGATAATCATATGAGGGCCCACACCTATAATTGGACATAGGAGCGCATGCATAGTGAATGACTGTTTTAATGCAAGAATAGGAGGTCAATAGCTCAATATAGATTGCATGGGGATCCTAGGAGGAATATTCTCTCTCTCATGAAGAGAATATGTCCATTGGAAACTCGCCCATCCTCCTATTGGAAATTCAGTTTTTTGAGCATGTTTCTCCTCCTCTCTCTTAGGTTCTTCACTATGGCTTGGGGGCTAGGTCCAGGAGGAAACTCCAGGAGGGATCTAGAATTGGATGGGTGGTTTTGCTCCACAGGTGTCCTTTTGGTTGTTTTGCAACAGGATCTAGTCAGATCTTCATGTGGTGATCCTTACAAAAATAATCAACATTTTCACATTTTCTTTGATCTATGCTTCCAACTACTTTGTATTTGATTTTTAAAATCCATTTACAATCAACTATATTTAGGTCTACATGCAATTCGATAACAAACCATGTCTTATTTTTTATCAAAAAATTATATTATTTTTTCATTGCTTCTTTGTAGATATATGAGTCAAGCTTTGTGAAGGCTTCATCAATAGTAGTTGGCTGTTGAATCAGATAACAAACAAACTCAACGATATTCTTGATAGACCATGCACGTATTCTCATTGATCTTATGGGAAGCAACAGAGGATGCATATCATGATCTTGTTATATTTGTTGTTGAAAAGCAATATTTTTCTTTGAGTCATTGTCTACAGGTCATTTATTTCTTAAAGTATTGGAATATGAAATTCAAATTTTTGGTGTGTCAACAACATGACTAGTTTCTGATTCTTCTTGGATTATAATCTTCTCTTTCATGTCAATAAACTGATCTTCAAAAAATATATCATCTCTACTATTAAAAATATTTAAAACATTAGGATCGTACAACTTATAAGCTTTATCTGAAGAAGTATAGCCAATAGAACTTAATTTAATACTATTGGAATCTAGCTTCGTCTTGGCCTTTTCTCGAATTTGTGCATAGGCAATACATTCAAAGGCTTTGAGGTTCTTCAATGAGGGTTTAGAGCTTGTTCAAACTTCAAAAGATATTTGGCTTGAGAGGCCTTTAGTCAAATAAGAGTAGTGAGCAAATTCATGAAGAATCTGCTCTAATAAGAGCATGACAGAGCAGTGACCAGGCTCTGATACCATGTTGGAAAAAACATGTGCTACAACTCTGATGATATCATATTGCTTTGATACCATAAGGAGAGACGATGTAACTAGGCCATCTTTTTTTTTTACAACATATATATGGTGGAAATGTACTCATCACCTGTAGAGGATAATGCAATAGATGGCTATTTTTTATTGTCCCAAGAAATAGACCATTGTTGTATAGAAATACATAACTTGAAGTTGATCTTCGAGTGTTAACATCTTTGGCCAATCTTCATTTGTATGCCCTTCAAGTACAAACTAATTGTTGACAATTGAGCTACCTACATAACCTATGCATAAATTCTTGGTCGATTGTAAATGTTTTAGGACTCATAGAAGAGCCTTCTAATGTGTAAAAACTAGGATTTGACATGTATTGGCTCAATGTACTAATTGATTATGATATGTTAGGTCTAGTATTTATCATGCAATACATTAATGAGCCAATAACTGAATGATAAGAATACTTTTCCATCTGCTCCACTTATTTTTGAGATTGTGGGCACTATTTCTTATAAAATCTCAAACTTGGATCCATCGGATAATATATTGATTTGCAGTCTATTATGTTATACTTTTTCAGCAAGTTTTGAGTTTATCTTTGTTGACTGATAAAAAGCTATTTAGGCTTGATGTTTTTAAATTTATATCCCAAGGTAGAAATAAGCTTCTCCTAAATATGTCATATTGAACTCATTCGACAACAAGGCTTTGCTATCTTTCAATAATATTTCTTATTTACTGCCTCAAACGTTGTTTGACTGCTTCTTACATTAGCTTGGACTACAACTTCTGATGGCATAACAACTGAGCATTGTGATGCAACAGTCGAGCTAAAACTGATTTCATTCATTTCATCTATTTTTGGGCAAAATTCATAATTTTTTGAAAGACTTTAATCTTTCGGATCCATGGAACATATGCTCATAAAAGAAAATAGTTGTAATTTTTTTAAAAAATTAATGGTAGATATTTTTTGCTGGTTACTTTTACAAAGCATTCAAATCCTTGATAAAATATTAAAGATCGTAAAAATGTTAATTTTTGGTTGTTTTTTATTTTCTACAAGCATGGACAGTGAGGCGCGGACAGCCACATAGACTCACCAAAGAGCGGGTAGTTGGAGGAGAGGGCAAACGTGTGTGTGTGTGTGTGTGTGTGTGTGTGTGTGTGTGTGTGTGTGAGTGAGAGAGAGAGAGAGAGAGAGAGAGAGAGAGAGAGAGAGAGAGAGAGAGAGAGAGAGAGAGAGAGAGAGAGAGAGAGAGAGAGAGAGAGAGAGAGAGAGAGAGAGAGAGAGAGAGAGAGAGAGAGAGAGAGAATTCCTCTTGACAAGTCAATACCAAACCTTTTAAACCCTTTATTCATAGACCAACAAAAAAAAACATAGCTGAAAAGTTTATTGCAGTACATAAAGCACTGTAAAGTAAAACCTATTTCATGACATCCAGTTGGTACATGCCACCATCCCACCACACAAAACCATGCAAGTTAGCACAGTGAGGAAGACAGGTGTCACCACTGCTGAATGTCAATTGTTATCCATGTACAAAATAAGCTCACCCACTTAACAGCATGAATCGAATATGAAATTATATAGTCCAGTCTTTCCTAACAAGCACTCTTTCTAGCGATAGGCCAAACCCTAATCTTACCGTAGCATGGCTTATGCCATTCTGATCAGTATATTGGTATTGGTCCTTATCTTTTTATTTTAGAACATTCATTACATAATGAAAGCTTCATGGCAAATCCAAGCACATAGAAATCCAATATCATTTCATTCGGAAAAAAGTTTTCTCAGGGCAAGTGATCCTTCAATACTACTCCACAACAGAAATGGTCACAAACATCTTCACCAAAGCGCTTCCCAGGATCAAGCATCAGAAGTTCTTCAACATGCTAAACCTGACAAAAGTGCCAAGGCACCAATCGTGACCTTAAGGGGGACTGTTGGAAATTTAAGCCCAAGGTTGTCTCCTTGGTGAATGACTAATTTCTATTTCATGATTCTTCTTGCATGTTTATTGATCATTGATCTAGGGTCAGGTTAAACCAACTTTGGTTCTATGTCTGCTCATCTGATACCTACAGGAATTACAAACTTAGACAGCCAATTTATTTGAAGAACATCTACAACGGGCTTTCGGCTGATCTCCAGCAAACGGTAACCAATCCTATCATAATTTCAAGTTCGAATGTTAAGTTCAATAACTTGATGTCATTGAAGACTTGGCCATCTTTAAGGACTTTCACGAAATTAGCATTCAGAACAAGTCTACAGAAATACATTACTTTTGTGACAATATGCAAAAATACTCTAAGTGTCGCGACAATCTGCAGAAATGAACTATGTTTTCGATAGTGTCGTCTTTTTCGCATTTCCTCGAAATGCAAAACTAGCATAGTTCAACAGTTTAAACTATTTTGCCACAGTTCAAGGTTCAACCATTTTAGGGCACCTTCGCCTTTTTTGCAAAATCCCAAAGAGAGAGAAAATGCCGAAGGTCGTCTATTTTTCAACAAGGAATGTTCCCAGGCAATTCCCAAATTTGCAAAGCGAGAGAAAATCACTTCCCTTATAAAGTGAAGTGAGAGAATTTGCAGCGCCCTCGTCCACATCAGCATTCCCTATGGGTTGACAGTGTACAATTGAAACCATATACTTCCAAGTACCACGGCTACTTAATTAGGTGACAGTCATTTATTGTAATTAATACACAGATGAAATTTATAAATAGATCATCCAAGCACAGATTATGGGTTGCTCCGTCCATGAGACGCATTATTTGAGCTTCCCAATTATGCCGTCATTTTGGTTGTAATTGCTATTTTTGTATTGTGCTTCAGTGTAATATAGCAGCAACTTGCTTTTTTATGTGTACAACGTAGATGAATGCTTGTTGTGATTGAATGCACTTTCATTGCTATTTGATCGCGCCTGTATACTCACTCTGATCAGAACACGGACATCTACGACTCCTCAGTTTCTGATCAGACGATGGCTGTCTTTGACGCCTGAGGAACTCGCGATATCATACTGCTCTTCCATTATTTCATAACTATACTTCACATTGAATCTAATTTCAGCAGTAACACACACAAACCATCTCTGATCTCTTCGGTGGACTGTACTCTTGTTTCAGAGTATAAATTAATTTTTAAGATCCCGTTGGGCAATCAAAATGCATAAAGCTGTGATTATCTTTTAGCATAAGCTGTCTATTAGACTGTTTTTGCACCTAGTAGCCGATTAGAATGGGAGAGCTGTTCCGCAATATTCCTGCTCTCTTCTCCATTCTTGTTCTTCCTATCTACCTTGCCCCATCAACATGTTGAGCCCATGGAGTTTGGGGCTTTTTCTATATGTACATTGTTGCTTTATAATCTATTAACTTTTGTTGTGCCATTTTTGAGAGCTTGTGAGGAGTGGCTACGGTGATTGATGTATGTGATCTGCATACTGCACTAGATTCTATCAAAATTTTAACTATAAAACCATTCTTTTGAAAAGAATCAACTAGCATTCTAACTTCTTTGAGAAATATTTGTTGTTTGTTACAACAATACATAACATCAATAATTTGAGAAATAATGACCTTATATGAATTGTAGATAGGTCTATTGGAAGCCAAATGTATATATTGTAGGAAGCAAAAAGGTAAGTCCCTTCTTTTATCATATTTGGAAAGGTGTCATCCCATGACTTGATCAAATGATATGGCAATATTCAGAAAGTCTACCAAATTATTTATTACATGTCATTCATCTATCTCAAGGTATTCCAAAGGATAGATCCAAAAAGGATTATCGAGCTCTTTTTTAAAACTTGTCAACAAGAGGGTTATTGATAAAGCATATGTCATCAATGTATCTAAAGGAATGCTTGAAATCATTCATAAACGTTTTGTGCCCAAGTCTATCAAGTCTTTTAACAAACTGTATCTCAAAATAGGATAAATACCAACTGCACCATATAGGTGAACAAGAGAATCCCATGGGTATACCTCGAGTCTGTCGCCATGTACGATTACCAAGTCTGACTATGCAGTTGTTTGTTAACAAGGAATTCCAAAGACATAGAGTATCCCTCACACCAATCATCTGATAAATAATTTGACCACGACCATTTAAAATCTTTGGACTTAGGTATCAACATATACCTAAGATGTGTATGCTTAATAAGCTTGAAAGCATATTGAATCATTTTACTCATGATTGTTTTTAAACCATCAGGTCCATCAAGAGGTATATTTTCATAATATTTACAGATATCCATAGCATGAATGTTATATATATGCTTAGGTATATTTAGATAAAAGTCAACTGATGAATCACATTACCAGAATAGAGTTGTATCCAAATTTAGAATACTCTTATACATTTTTGACTTGAGGTCTGCTCCTTCTATGAATGGATGCAGCATACCAAAGCTCCAATAAGGAATTTAGCGAGTCTGAAAAAACAGCACTCATGTTTATTAGTGATCCATCTAAATGAGTCTTTGTGGGCTTTAAAAGTATATAATAGATAGGACAGCTCATTCGAATCAATAAACTCATTAGGTAGTAAATTGTTTAGCACCCCCTTGCTAACCAATAACTAATCACAAGCATACCACCACAAACCATAGCATACTCAAGATCCAAACCCTACCTATGTCCCATACCATAAGCAAGATCCAAACCCTAAGCATACTACACACAAGAAAACACTCTATACACTAGTAACCACACTAGAGCATAAGCATAGCAAACAAAAAAAATCTCTCTCTTTTCCTATGGGCGCCATCCTCCCCTCATATAGATGGCAAATGGCACCCTCCAGTACACTATGGAGTTCCATGCACAACCAATGAAAAAGAGAGAGGCCTAGAGGAGTTAAAGGACCTTCATAGGCTATGGAAGGTCAAGAGACTTCTTCCATAATCTATGACTGTTTGAATGCCTTTCTTGTGGGAGTTGGGAACTCGATGGACACCTCAGAAGTGTGCACATCTACTAGGTTCCATTGCCTAAGTTCTGCTTGTATACTTTGGTCCAAGACCAATAAAGTGATATGGTTCAAGGTTGAGGCCCAAGGTTTAGAAAAGCCAAAACACCCATGGTAATGACTTTCTAACATCTCACTAGGTTCCATACCTCTGACCAAGGCATAGACACCTTCTTGCCCTTATCCAAGGACACAATACCTTAATCTAAAGGCACATACCCTTAACTCTAAGGGTACCCCTTATCCAATGGTAACTTGATTCCATACCTCCGACCAAGGTATAGTCACTTTCCTGCCCTTATCCAAAGGCACCTACCCTTAATCCTAAGGGTACCTCTTATCCAATGGTAACTTGCCATTTAGCCCCCAACACGCCTCTGGCTGTTCATCCTCTTGAGCACCTACATCTGGCTCGGCTATCATCTGCAATTGCCTAAGCTCTTTGTCTAGTGGTGGCAAGACTGTTTTCAGGTCATGTCATGGAATCTGGGACTACGTGATGTCAAAAAGAAGGTAATCTTATGTGGTCTACTTCTTGAGGATTCCTTCATGCTAAAAATTTGATATCGTGTTGGCCCAGTTGTAGAGCATGACTTTTTAAATAAGAGATTTTGCCAATAATGAAAAAACTAACATAGGGATGCGCTTCACCTTTGACCTCTGCCTATGTGTATATTTGGTCAGGTATGCTGTAGCCAAACCTTTGCTCTTGATGGCTTCTAGCAGATAGCCAGATCTTTGCTCTTGATGGCTTCTAGCAGATAGCCATCTTTGTTCTTGTATTTATCCATCGAGGTGTCTAGGAATTTGAGATGTTCAGAGCTCTCTAACTCCTTCAACTTCTTTGTGATTCTGATTGGCCCTTCTGGAAAGTTGAACTCCATAAGGTCCTTGGTGGCCAGAGGAATGACAAATGTATGGTTATTGTTCTTTGAAAGGCAAAATGAGAATTCTTTCAAGGTAGGATTGTAACGGTTGTAGGCCGCTGTCATCAGAAAGTGACTCTGATAATCGTAGGTCAGAGGGATCTTAAACTCCAGCTTCTGAAAAACTAGCTGTGCATCCGCATACCATTGTTGCATTTTTTTCATATCGACCAAGGCTAGGCTCATAGGTACAGCAATGCTACCAACCATAAACTTGAACTCAACAGAAGTAGTCATTTTTCTTTACCTCGACTTGTCTTTGTGCTTTTAGGTCTAAGATATTGCAACCTTTCTTGCAGTCACCAAGGATAATATTAGTTAGCAAAATAGTGATCAAATTGATCTATTGTGAGTGTCAGAGCATTGAGCATTCATAAAGATCATTAGGGAGTCGCAAGAGATAGCACTCGATTGCACAAAAAACTTCTGAGGTGCAAGTACATTTGTGAACGGTCATCTTATAGTTTTGAATTTTGCTAGTTGATTGATGAATCCTTCAACTGATGTGACTTCTGGTTGATGTGACCTTTGGTTGATGTGTCCTTCGGTTGATTTGTTCCTAATGTGGCCTTCGGTTGATGTGTCCCTAATGTGGCCTTCAGTTGATGTGTCATTTGGTTGATGACAACACCTTCTTCTCAATTGATTTCTCCCAATCACTTAGCCGAATTCGGTTGAAATCAGCCAGATATCTCATTAACCGTGATTGTTGTAAAGCTCGTTCAAGTATGTTTGGAGATGATTCTTGAAGCACAAGGATTTCTCCTTGATTTTCCTTTCCTCAGAGCTGAATTGGAAATAGAACAACTAGGTGATTTTGAAACAGATTAATGTGTGAAAAAGCAGACGAACATGTGGTGACACCAAGTGCACACCGGGATAAGAGGAGTACTTTGTGTGATGAGATAAACAAGAAAATACCAAAATTTTGTGCAATGGATATATATGATTCTAGTCTTCATAGCAAAAAATTGTCACAAAATAAGAGGGTACGATTTCATATTCTTGGAAAAGCATGGATATGAATTGTTTACGTAAAACCAATAAGCCTATTACCTCTTTTCTGAAGAATATATACATATTTACAAAAAGAAATTCCAGTTTTATGTTGTATTTGTATGGAATATTCTCAATCGAGATCCATTGACAAGATTATCTAATGGTATCCCGTCTAATGTTTCTAGTTGCATAGATCCATTGTTGAGAATTTTTGTAATCACATAAGGTCCTTGGCCTTGGAATTTGAGTTTTCTCGGTTTAATCTTTCAAGTTCTATATAATAGAACTTTATCTCCTTCATTCAATTCCTTTAGTTGAATATGATTATCATGCCAAGCCTTCTGTCCGCGTTTGTTTACTAGTTGTGCATGATAACTTAATAACCGAGTTTCACATAGTTTGTGAAGATTAAGAAGTCTGTGTTTGATGGTTTCTTCTTCACCAAGTTGTTCGGAATATGCAACTCGTAAGGATGGAATGGTAAATTTGTCTGGCATTACAGCCTCTTGACCGTAAACCAACTGAAATGGTGTCATTCTCGTTGATCTTCGTGGTGTTGTTCAGAAAGCCCAAATAGCTGAATATAACTTTGTTTCTCAATCATTTCGGCTAGCTTCAACTATTTTGGTCAGAACGCTGCATATTATCTTGTTTGAGGATTCAACTAACCCATTGCATCGAGGCTAGTATGGGGTACTTTTTCGATGTTTCACAAAGTAATGAGTCATGAGATTATGTACAACCTCACCGATGAAGTGAGTGCCTCTATCACTTACTAACTCAATTGGACATCCGAAGCTGGTAATAATGTTTTCATATAGGAGCTAAGAATAAATGCCACACCATGCAAGGAGGCCTCTATCAATTATAATTATGAGTGCAATAATATAGATGATATATAATTAAAGTTTGAGATAATGACAATTTCTCTAGCTTATTATGTGTATTCCGTATTGCATCTAGCATGTTCACCCTACAAAGCAATCAGAAGAGGAAGTCTATTTAAAGAGAAGTGGGATCATCACCGAGGAAAGTGGTCTCAACAAGCAAGAGACATTTTCATTTGGTGGATCTCTTGAGGATAAGCCAATAAGCTATGGGACATGTACAAAAGGGTGAGTGATGTTCTCATTGAGAAAAAAAAGGGGCAAGTTTGAATATTTGCAAAGGGCCACTTGGATCTCTTTCAATTCCTCCCTTAAAACCAAGTGGCCCTTTGCAAATATTCAAACTTGCCCCTTTTTTTCTAGTATCTCTTTCAATTCCTCCCTTAAAACCAAGTGGCCCTTTGCAAATATTCAAACTTGCCCCTTTTTTTCTCAACGAGAACATCACTCACCCTTTTGTACATGTCCCATAGCTTATTGGCTTATCCTCAAGAGATCCACCAAATGAAAATGTCTCTTGCTTGTTGAGACCACTTTTGTTTGAAGGGATGTGCAGGTACACACGAACGTACCTGAATTATTTGAACGGTGATGATCCCAATTCTCTTTAAATATACTTCCTCTTCTGATTGCTTTGTAGGGTGACCATGCTAGATGCAATACAAAATACACATAATAAGCTAGAGAAATTGTCATTATCTCAAACTTTAATTACATATGACAGTCTAGAAATCATCTACATTATTGCACTCATAATTATGACTAATAGAGGCCTCCTTGCATGGTGTGGCATTTATTCTTAGCTTTAGTTGCTACTGCATAGCTTACATATTAGTACAAAGCTCCTTGCCTTCATCAACTAGGCTTGAAGCTAGGAGCCACATGGATTTATCTTTTTATATATATTGTACATATTTTACAATAAAAATAGTTTTTAATTGTCTTTCCACAAAAAAGAGGGGCAAGTACAACTCTAGCATTAACAAACTCCTCTAACAATTGTACTCTGTGGTATAAGGTTTACATACTCCAAAAGGTGACATTGTTGCTAGTTGACTTTAAAGACTATTGCCAACGTGTTTTGTGCTTTGTTTCACAAAATGAAATTGCTTTTTGTTCTCTTTTATGACACAAATATAAATGTATGATATGTAAAATTGGGTGCCTTGTATGGCATATGAAATGCTATTTACACCTCTTCGTTTTTGCATTTTACAACCATGTGTCATCATGTTTTCTAATGTTTTATGCCATGAATGCTCTTTTATTCAAAACTTTATGGTCCTCAAAGAAAGTATGTGTGAAGAGATTTATGACTTCATACTTCATTATGTAAACATAATGTAATCATACAATAGAAAATCTACCATCAAGCATTTTCCAACTTGAGTAAATTGATATCTTATGAATACTTAGTAATTCTTTGTTTGCACAAATAAACTAATATATCTTAGATAGTGCACAAAATGTATTAAAGAGGAGAGAGAGAGGCTTAGATAGCCACCTTGTTATTCCTACACCACTTAAAGCTTCAACAAGTCAAGTCTATGGAAAACATATCAAGTCAAGTCCATGGAATACACGTGTACCACTGATAACAAGCAAAAAATACCAACAATGCTTTGAAATTTTGACTTCAAGAAGGTGGGCTGATCTAGACATTAAATTTTGTACTTAAAAGTCATGATCAGCAAAAAACTGTTTTGAAGATTTTGTTTCAAGAACTATATGCCATTTTCCAATATAATAATTATTCTAAGCATATAAGCCTAATGTTTCAATAAATCTATGTATTGACATGTGATGCAACGTGGACAACCACTAACACACACTAGTTGTTTTTTTTGGGTATTTCACTATCATGAAAAAAACATTCGTAAGATGCATGCCACCACCCCTCCCACCTCTTTCAATCATTTGTCGTTCTCTAGGCAAGTACCGCTCTTTGAACACAGGTTGGATTGTAATTTTATGAAAATTTCTACTTTTGGGAACCGTGCAATTCCATATTATCAAAATGTTTTAAAATTTCTTGTACCAGTTAGGTATCAATACAAACATGATACATGAGTTGCACATTGATATTAACTAGATTGGTAGTACGAAGGTGATACTAGTTATCGACTCGACTATGGTTGATTGCAATATGCAAGCAATGGAAAAAGTGGGATGACTACAAAATTGTGACTCCAATTTATAAGCGTCTAATTGCACATAAGAATTTACCAAACAACAAATAACTACATGGAAAAAATCCTCTCTATTTCAAGTAGAACGTAAAAAAATAACACCCATGGACCTTTGTTGTAACTGCCACATCAAGTACGCATATAATTGATACTATGTGTATAGTCTCCCTTTTCTTCCTAGTGCAAGTAACATCCTAGGTATTGCTTGGATCAAAACCAACTTGGGTCAGGTATTTACCTAAGCATCAAGAGCCCAATCCTTCATGCCTTAGTTGATATTGTTGTTAATAGCATTGACTGACCTATAAGCCTACCCAACAATAGTTCTAATAGACCACACCTAGTGTCGTCAAACTATATACATGTGAAGCTTAATACTAACATTTTTTTGAGCCATTTGATAGATATCACGAATGTCATCAATTAACCAAACAAGTCTTAGATAATTCTTCACATCTACGGTTGTGATATTTAATCCTAAGAGATTTTTTTGTTAGTAACACTTCATTCACAATTTTATTTGAGACGCATTTAAGTTGCATCGTTTCAGAGCGACATGTAGTTGTTCCCAACCGATACCCTAACGGTTGAGCAATGCTTTAGCCTGGTGTATGCCTCTATAAGAGCAACACCAACGCATTTGTACATACGCAAAGATTTCCATTTATCAATAGAGAGAAAAGAGCCAGTTCTTAAGCTTGTGCATTCCTTTTCTGTGACTGTTGCAGCTTCACTTCTTATCAATTGATCAAATACACTTTGAGCTTTGTTGTAACCGTTTCTAATATGTGTCTATCTATGACACTCTTTCCATCTTGTACTAAATTTTAGTTCTCTAACGTGGATTTACAAGCAACATCCGTGAAGAGACAATTCTAATTGATTGTATGTAGGGAATCGGCCGAAGCTGATACGCATTCGCATAACCAAAACTTCTTTCATTTTTGAATGAGTTTATGTGCTCAGATAAAGAACTAGATTGTCGTTCTGTTTTGTTTGCTTTCCAATGATAAGAACTAATTTCTTGTGCTCAATAAGAGAAATCAATTGCCTATCAGATTCTGTTCTGTGGAATCTATTTGCTAGTCTTTGTCAGATAAGTTGTTTACTGTTCATTCTGTTGCCTTAAAGATAAAGTACCCTTTACATTCTCAGACCTTGACCAAATCGTTTCATATTGGTGTTACTGGACGCCAATTCAATCCAATATTTTTGGATACCCAGCTTCTACCTGTAATATTCAATTCTAAATATTACTCTCTTCACCACTTCCATTACCCTTTGTACACTTATCATCTGAAAGAGAATATTTCTTTCTCTCTCTCTCGGGGAACGATAAATCTTTTATATTACATATTTTACAGATTTTGTGGAAATATATAACAACTAGGCTACCACATAACTTGGCGTCGTTGTCGGGGAGACGAATTTTGTTGGAGAAAGAGAGGAGATGAGACGAGAGTGTGTGTAGAAACAAAAAATAGCTCAAAAGAAAGACGAACACAAACGAGAAACGAAACTCGAAACACGAACGAGAAACTTTTTTGGTGTCTGATTCTTTTATATCGTGCCTTGCAGCAATGGTATCTTTTTCACCAATCAAGTGTTTCCAAATAGATTCACCCACATTTTTAAATATGTGCATGGGATCAAATAGGTGATTAATCAAAAGGTTATTCCAATATTCCAAACGATGAAATATAGATACTCTTTTCATACTATCGATTGGCTTTGCTTGAGATTCCTCCCATAGTTTTCGCCAATCTTCCACAGACATCCTCTTTGGAGGCATCTCTCTCTCAACTCTTCCTCCAAAACCTCTTCTATGAGTGTCTCTGAATGGATGGCCTTCATGCAAGTATTCACGATAATTTTCATAAACCACTTTTTTGAGACTATAAGAATATCTTCCCACAAGATTTGGCCTGCACAAAAAACAAGCATTTTATCCAACCATTTGAAAGCCCGCCCAACAAATGGATACTATCAATCACTATTAAAAAAAGTATATGTCAAAGAATAATTATAGCCATTGTAGTATATCATGTAAATGTTAGGAATTACTAGTTGTATGTAACTGTAAACAAACTCCTATGTACACAAGATAGACATTGTTTGAATGATTACTTGAGCATTCACCTAATCTTGGATAGTCATGCATTGTCCACATTACAATGGCATGTAGTGTAAACTCCCTCTCATGTAAGGGGCACAAAATGTCATATGTTTTTATCCTCTTTCACAAATCTTCCAGCTCATCAATAAGCGGCTCAAGATACACATCCATGTTTTTAACCTTGCGTTGGCCAGGAATTAGAAGTGCCAACATAATGTGTCTCTTTTTTGTACTCAACCAAGGTAGGAATATTATAATTTACCAAGCAAACAGGCCAAATGGACCACGTAGTTGCTCGTACACCAAAGGGGTTCACACCATCTGTTGCAAGACCAAATCTCACATTTTTTGACTCATTGGCAAAGCTTGGATACTCTTTGTTGATTTGTTTCCATGTAGGTGAATCTGAAGGTACCCTCATCATCTCATCCATAGAGGTATGGTGTGCATGCCAATCCATAAGTTGTGCAAGAGATTTACAACGAAATAAATGTTGCAATCGTGGAATTACTGGAAAATGTTGTAAAACTTTGCACCCAATGGTTGCCCCTTGCAAATCATCTCTATATCAAGGAGTATCACAAATGGGACATTTTCTTGAGTGATTTGTACCTTCCTCGATATAAAATACAATATTTTGGACATGCATGATATTGCTTGTAGTCCATCCCGATGTTAGACAACATCTTTTGTGCCTCATCTCTTGTCTCAGACATGACATCCCTTCTGGGAGAATTTGGTTTTTCAATAGTTTGTACACGACAAAAGAAGTCATTGTAAAAAAATTATCACTAGATGTCCAAATTGTAAATTTTGTTTCAAAGCAAAAATGACAAGTAGATGAAATTTTTTTTACTCAGATAATGATGTGAGGCTTTGGTCACTCCATCTATATTTGGCTTAAAGATTTAATAGAAGTAGAGAAGTCACCAAACGAGATGTCTTTGCTCCAGGTTACAATGTGGTCTTTGATTCGTCTTGCAATTTCTTTTCTTCTTTAGACAAAAGTGCCTCCTCATCTTATTCATTGTGTCTAGTTGCACTATTGTTCTCGTACATATCATCCAACATGTCTCCCATGACTTCAAATTCATCATTCATTTCATCGTTGGAACTTGTTTGCGAAGAAGTAGATCTAGATGAGCTAGATTCAGATGCATTAGTCTCTTGATTAATGCGCACATCAATTTTCATCATCTCTTTTAAGCCTTGCTTTATATGAGAACCGTTGTACTGCATTCGTCGTCTACGTCGACCATTACAAAGATTATTGTCTCCAACGCTAAATTAGGATGAAGAATCCTATATACCAAAATAACAAGAAGTAGGTTGAAATAATGCTTGATAAACATTTCCTCCCAATACTTGTTGATAGATCTAAATGTTACCTATGAATATAAATTACCTCTTTGTCTAAAAAGTATAAACATAGCAATGTATCTATTAGACCATTTTTTTTTTCAACTTGTTAACATTCAATGAACTCAAAGAATTGCACGCTTATACATATATACATATTTATGAATTTCACATTCATTAGGTTTCACTTATTATCTTATGTAAACATCTAGGCAAATGACGAATAATGCTCCTAACATTTGACATATTTAATGACACAAACCAAATACAATCAAGATGCATGGATTATACATCTCTGCATATCAGCAAAATTTAAATCTTCACATTTGACTTATTGTCTTTTACAAACATTTGGGTAGAGGACGGTTGAAACTATACTTGATGAACAATTCCTCCCCAAACCTGATAGATCTAGTGGCACAGACCATTATATAAGCCCTTTACGTTCCTAGTAAAATATTCTTCTTTTCCACTGGTGTATTTTTCAAAATCACAATTCGTCAATAGAGGGTGTCCAATGGAACTATTTATATATGCAGCAATGTTTCCATGCACATTTGGACGTCCATCAATGTATGTATGATTTGCCCTTGAGAAGTTGCCTCCTTGCATGCGTTGCTCCTCTAAGGAACAAGCATTTGAATTCAAGCCATATATTTGCAATCTCCATTGGTGACGACACAAAGCATGCCAATCACCCCAATTGCATTGAGGTCCTGCATATGGCATCAATGTCACAACACTATTTAGAGGGACCTCAATACTACTCAATGCAAAAAGGCCCAAACCAACCTCAGAAAAGTGTTCACTAAGGATGATCATGTACATTCGACCCCAATACGTAAATGGTGTTCCATTTAATGATAACGGTGATTGGAGTGGCCAACACGAATATCTACTTCTAATGAAAGTTTTTACTAATGGTTGCAAGCTAGGTGGAAGAGGAAGGTCAGACAAAGAGGAAGGTCAGACAGAGAACCTAGAATATCTTTTGACACATCAACAATGCGTAGTAATTTTTAATTAACTCTCAAACTAGTCATAATATGTCCAAGACGTGTTCTCTTTTTTAAAGGGGTGGTCAAGTTTGTGGAATCCACATGGAGTATCGTGGAGGACTCATGTGCAACATCTAGGGTAGGTGTGGTTGGGTGGTAAGAACGTTCTAGAGATTTGGAGACATGGATTAAATCACAAGGCATTGATGAACTAATTATATCATGCAAGGGGTCATCATCAACAAGAGCGTCATCTAAGGCCAATGATGATCCAAAATCAATATTCATGTGATTTATCCTATCAATAATATTTTCGATCTCTCTTGCAACTCTTTTCCTTCAAACCAACTTATGTTCCTTCTTCTGCAAAAGTTGAAAATGTTAGATGTATCAGTCTCTCTCTCTCTCTCTCTCTCTCTCTCTCTCTCTCTCTCTCTCTCTCTCTCTCTCTCTCTCTCTCTCTCTCTCTCTCTCTCTCTCTCTCTCTCTCTCTCTCTCTCTCTCTCTCTCTCAAGCTTGAAACATAAATTAATATATAACACAAATCGTAAACCAGTAGTATGAAACACACACACACACACACACACACACACACACACACACACACACACACACACACACACACACACACAAACACACGCACGCACGCACGCACCCACCCACACCGACCCTAAACACACATGAAGAGAAAAATAGAGAGAACATTATAGAGTGCTAATCAAATCTCTCGAACCACACAATTATATCCTACTCCAGAATGTCACCACATGCTCCCTCCCTGCGGCGTTTGGGCTTTTTTGTGGCACTCATCTTCGAACAAAAAACATTTGAACCACGTCTTTAACGGAAGCAAACAAGAGCTACACACCTTCCTAGAGTTGGGAGTGTTGGTTACATTTAACTCTCTCTCTCTCTCTCTCTCTCTCTCTCTCTCTCTCTCTCTCTCTCTCTCTCTCTCTCTCTCTCTCTCTCTCTCTCTCTCTCTCTCTCTCTCTCTCTCTCTCTCTCTCTCTCTGACGTGAATGAGTCTATTATGGGTGATTGGATATGGAAATCAAGATTTACTACATCTAATCATTCTATTTGGAATTTTTCTTTTAGAAGCAAGTGAGAGATTAACTTCATCTAATCATTCTATTTGGATTTTCCGTTTTAGAAGCAAGTTAGAGATTAACTTCATCTAATTATTCTATTTGGATTTTTTTTTTTTAGAAGCAAGTGAGAGATTAACTTCATCCAATTATTCTATTTGGATTTTTTTCTTTTTGAGGCAAGTGAGAGATTAACTTCAAAGTATCATGGCACTCATCCTATCCTTCAATATTTATTGGCCAAACTATACTTGAAGTGTCATAAGGGTCAAAGATTAAAGCATTTCCAAAAAACACCTTAAAGAGTTTACCTCTCGTACTCTTGGATTCTCTATGTGCACTCCATTGGCCCAAATATGATCGTTGACAATCCTCCTTGTCCGAATCCTAAAGGCCTTTGCATTGTGTGCATGGACATGGTATCCTCTCATCATATTCTGGTTGAAACTGGTCCAATAATCCAATTGCAAATTTCACAATTTCTTTCAGTGTCATTCAAGTGAAAATTGACAAATTCTAACATGTGACAAAAATTGACAAAATAGTCTTTGTACATTTAGTGCATTTGCAACCTTCATTTGTGATGGAGTGGTGTCTTGGCTTTCCAAAGAGCAATATACTATATCACAATCCTCAACCAAATTGAAGTACATCACTATTACAAATAAAAAAATTATGACATAAATCAATATACATACATGTGATGGATCAAAAGGGAGTCTACGTCGATTGATGGAAGAGCTTGAAGATGAACCAGTCAATAGTTTTTCATTGTAATTTAGTCTTGCTTACTCATTTTTTATGTGATAAAGCTCAATTTTTTTTTCTTTCTCTAAATCACGTGGAGGTACAATAATTTTCCTAGAATTCATAATTCCAATCAAATGTCATTGTAAAAATAAATTTGCAAGAAATATTATACACTCATATTCAAATAACAAATAAAGTGCAATTGATGTCAATATCAATAACAATATATACATGTTGTTGCAATCATGAGATGAATCGCTATCTGATGATGATGACATCGTCGATGACATATACACATTGTAGCCAGCTACTCTATACCACATCATAAGTAATCATTATGAGACCGTATTACTGAACAAGTATAATAAATTTTGTTAAAGACATGCCAACATCTAATCCATGTATATTCTAGTTATGCTTAATGTAAATCTAATATTCTAGTAACATTGCTATCAAGAAAATTGCTTGGGTGGGGCAACACATGACGAGCACTCAAAATGAGGTTCATATTGACAAATTTTAGACATCAGTAGATAGTGCGCGCAGGCCTATCTCAACTAAATAAAAGATCACATAGCAGTTAATGTTCGAAGCTTTCAATTTGAACTCTTGTCCAAGATGAGTGATGATCTCATTCATCTTTCTTTCAAGATGGAAAGATCAAAATCAAACAATCAGTCATATACTCAATTGATTCATTGCTCACTCAATCACTCATTTGATTAATTAATACTTGGCTCGAGTTAGTTAGGGATAAATCTCTTTCGCTTGGCCTAGTGTGCCATGGTATCTCTTGACGAGCAATATGCATGTGCCCTTTCTATCTATGGTTGCTTTGTATGCAAGATGATGTTCCTCGAATCGAAAAAAAAAGACGAGCAATTGGACAATGTCAATCAATCATATACTAGATAGCACACCATTGATCTGCATCTTTATTACAATGCTAAATGATATTTCAACTAATTACTATGATTTCATATAAGGTTATATAGGTCACACACCAACAATTAAAAAGATATATCATATAGGTCACATATCACTAAGGTCCTCAATATAACATAAATGTTTTTGATCATGAATCTAAATGACCCCATTTAAGACGCACATGACAAAAGCAAAAAATTTCTATTTGACCATATAATTATGTCATCAAATTATATCAAATCCGAGAGAAGAGCTTTTGAAGATGTCCCTTCCTAGGAATCGTGTAGTGTGTATTATGATCTTAATCCACGTGGTGGAGTTATAAAAAATACACGTGGCAATGTAGTTCATGTCCGTTTGCGTGATTTAGTTGCTTTATATTTTGGTAAAGATTACATAATCGATTGGTCCTCCCAATCGCTTCAAGACAAAAATAAAATAATAGAGACTTTATATTTTGAATTCCCTCAATCCAATGCTTTTAGTAGGACTTGGGCCTTGAATTCAATGTGCCTTTGGATTCGAAACAAAAGGCAATTGATAAGAAGAGTCGTGAGGAACCCCAAGAATCCCACGAAGCCTGGATAGTACTCCAAAAGGGATTGGAGAAAGGTGAAAGGGGAATTGTTGCAAAACAATTCTCAAAAGTATGAACAACAATGTAGGGCTGCCACCGAGAAGCTCTTAAAACATGGCCAAAGTCACTTGGGATCGGGGGGAAGGGGCAATCTAGAGGCCCAATTTGTAAATGCAATATTTTTTACTATGATTCTATTTTTGTAGTGAGATTGTTAATGTTTTTTATAAATAAACTATATTGTATTGCTAAATTATGTTTTTCTGTTGAATGTAGCTTAGTAAGTTTGGAAGACACATGACCGCCACAAAGTACAAACAAGGTTACGATCATGGATATGCCGGCCTTAAGGCTTTTATGGAATCCCATGGATTGTTTCCAATCGTAAACCCTTACTTTGTGGTTTACAAGTAAGTTTAATCTCAATTTAATTGAATCTTTGATTCTATTTTGTAGAGAGGCTCTACAACTTCAAGCGTTCATGATGTGGAAGAAAATGTGGAAAATATTGAGGAGCAAAATGTGGAAGAGAAAGTGAATGAGAGCGAAGGGGAGTTTGAAGATGTGGACACCAATGTACACCTACAAGACGAAGGAAGCGAGGAGGGAGGAAGTGATGATGAGTAGAGTTTTTAAATTAAATGTAAGGCCTTGTAGAAGGCAATGTATGAAGGGAGAATTTATTCTCTCATCAATGTACTTTTTTTTTAAATCAATCAATATAATGTTTTGGCACGACATCGGTCTTGCAAAAAATTTGAATGCATATATTTTTCATTCATGAATGCAAATGTATAGTCTATTGAATGCAATTGTATCTATTGATTTATTCATCAATGCAATGTATAGTCTATTTAATGCACATCTATGGAATGCAAATGTATCTATTGATGAATTCAATGCAATGTATCTATTTTAACACATGATTTGCATGCTAGAATGCACAATAGACAGTAATGGAAAGCACAATGGAAAGTAATGGAAACCACAATATAATGCATCAATAGATAACACATTAAACTATCAACTAAATATCAAATGAATCAAAATAAATGTGAATTTACCTTTACTATTGTGTCTCCATTGTTTTGCAATCTTTGCTTTTCCTTTTGCATGCACTTGATCTTTCAATCCTTTGCAATGAAAGCTCTTTTTTCATTTTTCATATCCAAGCCTACATCACAAACAAAAAAAATCTTAAAACTTATGATCACAAAACACATACTATTAACATCCATCAACGAACTAAAAACCCTAAACACTAGCAATCTTCTCACTCACATTATTCCACATCTCATCCTCACTCTCATCTATACTCTCTTTTTATCTCTCTCACACAACAGAAAAAAAGAAGTCGACCTCAAGTTTAGGAGCGAAACACATTTTGGGTCGCGCCAAATGTTTTTTTTTTTGTCAAAAAAATTTGCGTGGATTATCACGCGTGGATAATCCACGCAAAATCCAGAGACTTAATCGCGTAGATTCCGCGTGGATATAAAAAAAAAATTATCCACGTGGTATCCACAGCCCCAGCTCTCTAGATTTCACGTGGATAAAAAATTTCACATGGAATATTCACGCGTGGATAATCCACGCAAAATCCAGAGACTTAATCGCGTGAATTTCACGTGGATATAAAAACAAATTTATCCATGCGGTATCCACAGTCCCAGCTCTCTGGATTTCACGTGGATAATCCACACGTGGATAATTTGCCACGCAATATCCACGACAAAGCTGAATCTTTTTTTGTTAAAATCTTACTATGGCGTGGATTATCCACGTGAAATTTAAATTCTCATTTCCGGCTCTGGGTGTCGGAGGTTTGTCCGGCTGCCAATTGTCGGAGTTGGCATGGATAATCCACACAGTTTGAATTTCACGACGTCCGACCAATCTGTTGCCGAAAATGACACTTGCGTGGAACATCCACGCGTGGATAATCCACGCGACCGTATCCACACGTATAACCATGCCTATCCATGGCTATATCTAAGCAAATTTTTTTGCCCGTGCCGCCTCCTTTGTACTGTGCGTGGATATTTGCTACATGTGTTCTTGTGCAAGATTTTCAAAAGTGATTTTTCCTGTACTCCAGTTATGAATTACTTGTGTAACTCGTAACCATGGGCATCCCAATAGGACTCGGTAGACATTTGGTGCTTCCGGTAAGTCCATCACTATGAACGTAATGACAAAGTATACTCCGACAATTGTGGCAGGTATATCTTCAACCATTCCTCGCGGATGAACTGTCGTTTGATCAGCTAGCTTAATGACAAAAGTCGTAGGCTTTATTCTTGTAAGGCCCCATTTTGTGCATAGCTTTGTAGAAATCAAGTTAACTCATGAACCGCCATCTATCACGACTACTTCGTTAGAAAATTGCTTATGGTGTATCGACAGAGTGATATTTTTTTGCTCACTTTCCCAAGCTGCTCCGACATGGAGTACTTCATTAGATTCTTCAAATCCAGCACAAAAAAGTAGCTCTTGATGGACTTCTGGTTCAGCTTGAATTAACTTTTGCGCTAATACTTCTTTTGTTTTTGGCACCAACTTCAGAAACTCTCCCAACAAAATATTGATCTTACTAGACAAAATATTCATGAGCAGTTCTATTTGCGGCGCTTTTGGTTCAGTCATCTTGAAGGGTTCTTCGTGATGATGCAATTGAGCATTCATATCTGTATGTGGATTATTCGGTGGTTGCACTAGTGAAGAACAAACCTCGGTTGTTGCTCTAGCGGCTTCAAGCTCTTCTTCTTCTTGCAAATGTTTAATCCACTGTCTCATATCTTGGTATCTCCTCTTTTCTACATGAAGATTTGGATAGACTCCAGATGTTGTTGGTATATCAATAGATGGTATAGAATAAACAGGTGTTGGAACTGCTACAGGTTCCTTCTGCTTATGTGCTTTGGTAACCACCATCAAGGGTACACTTGGTTTAGTCTGAGCTGTTGGTCTTTTCTTGATTGTGATCAAATTTACAAGAGCTGTGGCCGGCGGCAGCTTCAGTCTTGCTGGACACTCCTTGAAGAGATGGCCATATTCACTGTCACGACAGAATGATACAAATTTGTCTTTGTTTGGACATTTTGCAACTTTATGATTTTCTCTCCATGCAAAGCATCCAAGCGGTGCTCTGGTCCAGTTTCTAGATGCTTGTTGTTGCGCGGCAGTATAAATAGCATATTGTTCTGAAGGACTGCTCTCATGATCATTACTATAATTCCATTGTTCGGTACTTCTATAAGATTTTGGTTCTCTCAGATTAGCAGGAGGAGCTGGTTGCTTTGGTGGGATAGGTAAAGCTAATCATTCCGAAAATCCAAGAGCAGATGAACGAGGTCTAGCTGTCGGATTTTCTCCATAAAGTAGTTCTCGATATCCCATCTGGGCATACCGTTGCTGTGAGGATTAAAGTTGTAAAAACAATCTCATGATCAGGCAAATTACACAAATGGCATATACTGATTTCCATTCATTTTTTTCATTTGAGGACACTCATTCACTATATGATTTTCCATACAAATAGAACACCAAACATTTTCTCTGGTAGAAAAAGTCTTAGCAAACTTCTCAGGTTCCTTGTTTGCTTTTCCATGGAAATTTTTCAATGCTTTAGTCTTCTCATCAAATTGCGACTGCAACTTTTTCATCTGTTTCTGCTGATTCTTTCTGAGTTTCTCGAACTCATTAAGCATCATCTCTGCAGTAGCATTGACATTTGTTGATGCAAATGGTGGATGTCGTAGTGGTCTGCCCTGTTGTATAAGACAACATATTGATATTTGGCTCATCGTCTGAATCTTCATCCTCCTCCCATATTGCATCATCCATAGCGTTTTGCAAAGTCGCATACTCATTGTGGCGTTTTAGCTCACGTCTGATCCTTTTCCGAAGGCCTGCCAGGAACCACATAATCATGGCGTCTTAAATAATCAATTCAAGTACGCACTCAGATCTGAGGCGTTTTACTCCTTCAATATAATCTCGAGCCACTTTCCGCTTTCCCATTTTAATTCTATTTAAGAGTAAGAAAGGGTCTTCCATAAACTTCCGAGGTTTGAACTGTGTGATGAGAGCTCATTTGATAGTCTTTCAGTTCATACACTTAGTTTCATCTTGATTGCAGTACCAATCTTGTGCTGCACCCGTTAAAGCCATAGAAAAAAGCTTAAGTTTATCTTGGGGAAAAACTTTGCCATAGACTTCACAAGATTCAGAATAGATCTGAAGAAATCTAACTGGATCTCTTAATCCATTGTATTTGGGTAGATCCAAATGGGATGCTCTCCTAACAATTATTGGATTGACTTCCTGAGGAGCACCTCTAGGGACAGCTTTTTTTACAGATAAATTCAAAAAGACAATGAGATTAAATCTATATTTTTTAATTAGGAACTATCTTAGATCAGATCTACATAATCTCTTTCACTTGACGAAAAATCAGATTCCTAAACTGTGAAAAAGACTATAAGATCAATTGATCGATACTTCTAAAAAATGAATAATTCTCAAAATCAGAATCAAACTGAACAAGATTTGACCCAAAATTTGACAGGGAGTTGATGTGAAAAATTGAAACCCAAAAATAGTATTGGCAAAAGTTGACTCGACGAAGGTTCAACAATGTTATTTTTGGTGAAAACTCTCTAATTAGATTTTTTTGAAAAATTCTATAAAAATAACCTTCGCCGAATTTTCAGACTCAGACTCTGACTCGGATAAAGCTAGGGTAGAACTAGCAAAGGTTCTTTACAAATAAAAGCACAGTTTTCATAGTTTGGCGAGGGTTAAAAATAGATATTTTCCATAATCTGGATAGAATGAATGTTTGTTGAACTCAAAAAAATAATAAACTACTACAAATAAAATAATCTGGTAACTCGGCAAAGGTTCTGGTGAAGAATCAAGAGTAATACTTGTATTTTTACAAAAAAAAAGACTTTTTGACAAAAATATGACAACTGATCCTCTGAAATACCTTCTATTTCTGATATTATTCTTTGCCGACCTGGCAGTATATAGATCTGAATCACCCCTATGCACAATGAATCAGACGAAGATTCTTTTTTTGTATTTTTAGGAGTTTGGTGAATTTTTGGTATTTTTTGATGGTTTTTCTGATGTTTATGAAAATCTGCTGGAAAAGCGAAAGTGTCTACAACTCGGCGAACGTTTTCTATAAGAGAGTAAAAAGTTATCAGTTCTGATGATGATTTTTGACTCATTTTGACCAAAATCTGGCAGATTTGACCAACTTTGTTGTTTTTTTCAGATATCTCAGATCCATATGGATCTTAAGATTGGTGATCTGAATAGCTTTCCTTGTTCAATAATCAGATAAGATTTCAAACAAACAAATCCACTCAAATCAGACAAAATGACTCCCAAACTAACTCTAAATACAGATTTAACACTATTCATGCCACGACAAGATGCCTAATGCAAACTAACCATCCAACAAACATGCTGCAAACTAAAAAATTGGCAAAGCTCCCAAGAAACGGCGCCAAAATTGTAGTGGGTTTCTTTCCTATCCTAACCTCAACCCAAGATCCAAACAATCTAGCATCAAAGAGTAAAAGTTAGTCGTCACGCGTAGGTTCATTCCCATGAGAGTGATAGCATATCTCAGAATTCAGCATGAATGGAAGATCCACATCTAACTCTAATATCCAATAACCCTAAGCATTAATACTACAAGCATTACAACTACGCATCCATTAACACTACGTTCCACAATGAAGATAACTTATTCTTTCTCTCTCTTCCTTTCTCCTTCACAAAAAGTATAAGAACATGCAAACCCAATAACAATCAGATCGAACAATCAACAAATACATAGAAAAGCATGAGACATGGAAGAAAAGTGATAGAGAACAAGGACATTCATAAATCCATTTCACAAGAGAACCAATCTGCTTTATTGAAATGAAGATATGTACATGTGGAAGAACTTGATTTGGCTCCTACTTATAGTAGAGAGGAGGGCCTTGGCCTCAAAATCCTAATGGCCCAATTCTGCCTCCCTAACTATTCAAATTTAAAAAGAGTGGGAACCATCCAAAATTGGAGGGAGACCCAACTTTATTCACTAACTTGACATTTAGGCCTGCGACATTAAAAGTCCCGCAAAAAGGCCTAAAATCCTTTTATTGACTGTCTAATTATCAAATAACTATGTGATCATCGGGTTGGACTTACACACGCAGGGTGCCAAATCCTTCTCACTTATTAACTAGGGTTAGGGTTGCCTCGGGATCTACAAACCCTCCAACAATATTCCCCAAAAAAACTGGTGCACACGACACCTATGAGATGGAGTTATTGTGGACTTTTATTAGCATCACGTCGAATCTTTTTAAAATGATACTGCACCTTCTCCATGAAATCGAGTCGAGCAGTGTTGAAATCCAAGGTTTCTGAGTACTGTAAGATGCTCGGCGAAGGTTCCCAACATGACATAATGTTGATCATTTGCCTAATGTCAAAACAAGTACCAACTGGGAAAAAGGACATTCGTCCAACGCAATATGGGTATATCTAAGGTGAATCTTGCTTCTGAAAACTCGGCGAACAATTCTAACATAGTTTGTGCAAAAAATTACCAGAATAGTAATTTTTCAAGTCATTTTCTCATAAATTTCTAAAATTTCTTTTCTTCAATTTTTGTGATCTGATGACATTTCTGACTTTTGCTCATCAATCTTTCCTCATTTTTCATTTTTTTGTCTTTTCCAAAAGAAAATATCAATTAAGTAGTGAAAACAAGAAATTGAAAAACAAATAGAATAAAAAATCATTTGGATCATGGTTGCTGAACTGGCAGAGTAGGCTGTCAAAACTTGTGTAATCGACTGCCATTCATGGGAGTATCAAAGCGTCTATCATCCAAGTGTTTCAAAATCACTGTTCCATAGTTCAGGAGTTCCTTCACTCTATATGGGCCTTCACCGGTAAACTTTAATTTCCCCTTGATTAGCTTGGTTTTGTACATCAATGCTAGATCTCCTTCTTTCAGATCTTTTTTGTGTAATTGACGACCGTGTCAGGCCTTCCGTCGAGCTTTCTCTGCTACTAACGCATGGACTACCATGAATCTAGTTTCACACAATTTGTGCAAAGCTTCATGACGCAATTATAAAGATTTATCATCATCTAATCACTCTATTACTGTTATGCGTAAGGATGGTATTAAAAAATCAATCAACATAACGACATCTTGACCATAAATAAGTTGAAAGGGTGTTTGATTTGTACTACTCTTGTAAGCGGTTCTGAATGCCCATAATGCTGCATGCAGTTTATGTTCCCAATCAGACCGACTCGCTTCAACTGTTTTCGTCATGATAGTACAGAGAATCTTATTGGAAGATTCACTTTGACCACTCCCTCTAGGATAATATGGAGTACTAATGCTGTGCATAAGTAGGCCACCAACAACCTGATTGCAAAATTTTGCGAACAATAATATTTGTAGACAAGTGTGCTCCCCCCATGCCATCATGTGAAAACATGATTAAATTTGATATTTCATGTGGTAAAATACATCTACGAAGAATATTGTCTAATCCACAACGATACAACTGACCTGCAATTAATTGATAAGGTTGAGCCTTATGAATTAATTGCCTCTTTTGTACTTTTGTCAAAGAGTCATTCGGTTGTCCTAGCATCAAGTACTCAACAATATTTGTTACCCACTCAGGTACTACCGCTACATAGAATAATGCAGCATCTGGTAATTCATCATCCAATTCAGTATTAACTGGTGCAGATTCAATTCGTGAAACATGGTCAGCAAGATAATGCTGCTTTCCCTTATGAACCACAATTCGAAAGTCAAATTCAATCAATAACATTAACCATCTTGCAATACGCCTTGTATTGCATGTCTTGTTTACCAAGTAAAGTAACGGCTGGTGATCCGTATAAAATACAAAGTGCATTTCCATGAGGTAATGTCAAAATATCCGTATAAAAAAAATCATGGCTAATGCTTTACGTTCTCTTGTTGAATAGTTTTTCTCTGGATCTGCAAGCTGTCTGCCTGCAAATCGTGTTGGATAGTCCTTTTTATATTCACCTGGCTGCGTCAATTCCAGTTGACAGTATCGATTTGAGAGTCGTAATGAACTACCCAATTCTTATAGGTATATCTTCAACCATTCCTCACGGACGAACTGTCGTTTGATCAGCCAGCTTAATGGCAAAAGTCACAAGCTTTATCCTTGTAATTTGTGCTTAGCTTTGTAGAAATCAAGTTACTTCTGAACTGCCATCTATCACGACTGTTTTGTCAAATCCAGCACAAAAAAGTAGCTCTTGATGGACTTCTGGTTCAGCTTGAATTAACTTTTGCGCTAATACTTCTTTTGTTTTTGGCACCAACTTCAGAAACTCTCCCAACGAAATATTGATCTTACTAGACAAAATATTCATGAGCAGTTCTATTTGCGGCGCTTTTGGTTCAGTCATCTTGAAGGGTTCTTCGTGATGATGCAATTGAGCATTCATATCTGTATGTGGATTATTCGGTGGTTGCACTAGTGAAGAACAAACCTCGGCTGTTGCTCTAGCGGCTTCAAGCTCTTCTTCCTCTTGCAAATGTTTAATCCACTGCCTCATATCTTGGTATCTCCTCTTTTCTACATGAAGATTTGGATAGACTCCAGATGTTGTTGGTATATCAATAGATGGTATAGAATAAACAGGTGTTGGAACTGCTACAGGTTCCTTCTGCTTATGTGCTTTGGTAACCACCATCAAGGGTACACTTGGTTTAGTCTGAGCTGCTGGTCTTTTCTTGTTTGTGATCAAATTTACAGGAGTTGTGGCCGGCGGCAACTTTAGTCTTGCTGGACACTCCTTGTAGAGATGGCCATATTCACAGTCACGACAGAATGGTACAAATTTGTCTTTATTTGGACATTTTGCAACTTTATGATTTTCTCTCCATGCAAAGTATCCAAGCGGTGCTCTGGTCCAGTTTCTAGATGCTTGTTGTTGTGCGGCAATATAAATAGCATATTGTTCTGAAGGACCGCTCTCATGATCATTACTATAATTCCATTGTTCGGTACTTCTATAAGATTCTGGTTCTCTCAGATTAGCAGGAGGAGCTGGTTGCTTTGGTGGGGCAGGTAAAGCTAATCATTCCGAAAATCCAAGAGCAGATGGACGAGGTCTAGCTGTCGGATTTTCTCCATAAAGTAGTTCTCGATATCCCATCTGGGCACACCGTTGCTGTGAGGATTAAAGTTGCAAAAACAATCTCATGATCAGGCAAATTACACAAATGGCATAGATTTCCATTCATTTTTTCATTTGAGGACACTCATTCACTATATGATTTTCCGTACAAATAGAACACCAAACATTTTCTCTGGTAGAAAAAGTCTTAGCAAACTTCTCAGGTTCCTTGTTTGCTTGTCCATGGAAATTTTCCAATGCTTTAGTCTTCTCATCAAATTGCGACTGCAACTTTTTCATCTGTTTCTGCTAATTCTTTCTGAGTTTCTCGAACTCACTAAGCATCATCTCTGCAGTAGCATTGACATTTGTTGATGCAAATGGTGGATGTCGTAGTGGTCTGCCCTGTTGTATAAGGCAGCATACTGATATTTGGCTCATCGTCTGAATCTTCATCCTCCTCCCATATTGCATCATCCATAGCGTTTTGCAAAGTCGCATACTCATTGTGGCATTTCAGCTCACTTCTGATCCTTTTCCGAAGGCCTGCCAGGAACCACATAATCATGGCGTCTTCAATAATCAATTCAAGTGCGCACTCAGATCTGAGGCATTTTACTCGTTCAATATAATCCCGAACCACTTCTCGCTTTCCCATTTTAATTTTACTTAAGAGTAAGAAAGGGTCTTCCATAAACTTCCGAGGTTTGAACTGTGTGATGAGGGCTCGTTTGATAGTCTCTCAATTCGTACACTCAGTTTCATTTTGATTGTAGTACCAATCTTGTGCTGCACCCATTAAAGCCATAGAAAAAAGCTTAAGTTTATCTTGGGGGAAAACTTTGCCATAGGCTTCACAAGATTCAGAATAGATCTAAAGAAATCTAATTAGATCTGTTAATCCATTGTATTTGAGTAGATCTAAACAGGGTGCTCTCCTAACAATGATTGGATTAACTTCCTGATGAGCACCTCCAGGGGTAACCATTTTTACAGATTAATTCAAACAGACAATGAGATTGGATCTAGATTTTTCAATCATGAACTATCTTGGATCAGATCTGCTAGATCTCTTTCACTTGACGAAAAATCAGATTCCTAAACTGTAAAAAGGATTATAAGATCAAGCGATTGATACTTCTCAAAAATGAAGAATTCTCATAATCAAAATGAAACTGAACCAGATTTGACCCAAAATTTGACAGGGACTTGATCTGAAAAATCAAAACCCAAAAATAGTATGGGCGAAGGTTGCGAAGGTTCAACAGTGTTATTTTTGGTAAAATACTCTCTGATCAGGTTTTTTTGACAAATTCTATGAAAATAACCTTCGTCGAACTCTCAGACTGATAATCTGACTCAAATAAAGCTAGGGTAGAACTAGCGGAGGTTTCTGACATATAGAAAAACAGTTTCTGTAGTTTGGGAGGGTAAAAGTAGAGATTTTCCATGATCTGGATAGAATGCATGTTCGTCGAACTCAAATTTTTTTAACTATAAATAGAATAATCTGGTAACTCGGCCAAAGTTCTGGTGAAGAATCAAGAGTAATACTGGTATTTTTGTGAAAAATAGACTTTTTTGACAAAAATATGACAATATGACAACTGATCCTTTGAGATACCTTCTAATTCTGATATTATTCTTCGTCGACCTGGCAATAGATAGATCTAAATCACACCTATGCATAGTGAATCAGAAGAAAATTCTTTTTTTGTATTTTTAGGGTTTTGGTGATTTTTTTGGTGTTTTTTATTGGTTTTTCTGATGTTTTTGGAAATCTGCTTGGAAGAATGGTTCGCCCTTCAAATTGAAGGTTTTGTGATCAAAACCGAAAGTGCCTGCAATTCGACGAACGTTTTCTAAAATAGAATAAAAAGTTATTAGCTTTGATGACAATTTTTGTCTTATTTTGACCAAAATCTGACAGATTTGACCGATTTTTGTTGTTTTTTCTGATATCTCAGATTCAGATGGATCTTAAGATTGGTGATCTAAATAGCTTTCCATGTCAATAATCAGATAAGATTTCAAACAAGAAAATCCACTCAAATAAGGCAAAATGACTCCCAAACTAACCCTAAATGCAGATTTAACACTATTCATGCCACGACAAGATGCCTAATGCAAGCTAACCATCTAACAAACATGCTGCAAACTGAAAAATTGGCATAGCTCCCCGGCAATGGCGCCAAAATTGTAGTGGTTTTCTTTTCTATCCTAACCTCAACCCAAGATCCCAAGCAATCTAGCATTAAAGAGTAGAAGTTAGTCATCACACGTAAGTTCGTTCCCATGAGAGTGATAACATATCTCAAAATTCAGCATGAATGGAAGATCCACATCTGACTCTAACATCTATTGACCCTAAGCATTAACACTACAAACATTACAACTACGCATTCATTAACACTACATTTCATAATGAAGATAACTTACTCTTTCTCTCTCTTCCTTTCTTTCTCACAAAAAGTATAAGAACATGCAAACCCAATAACAATCAGATCCAACAATTAACAAATACAAAGAAAAGCATGAGAGATGGAGGAAAAGTGATAGAAGAGAGCAAGGACATTCATAAATCCATTTCACAAGAGAACCAATTTGCTTTATTGAAATGAAGATATGTACATGTAGAGGAACTCGAGTTGGCTCCTACTTATAGTAGAGAGGAGGGCCTTGGTCTCAAAATCCTATTGGCCCAATTCTGACTCCCTAACTATTCAAATTTAGAAAAGAGTGGGAACCATCCAAAATTGGAGGGACATCCAACTTTATTCACTAACTTGACATTTAGGCCTGCGACATTAAAAGTCCCGCAAAAAGGCCTAAAATCCTTTTATTGGCTTTCTAATTATCAAATAACTATGTGATCATCGTATTGGACTTACACACGCAATGCTATCCAAAAACATTTTTTTTTCGGGAACCAGCATATATTATGACAACAATCAAACTCTCAATAACTATAACATCCACAATACGGAAAATGTCGAAATTATTAAAGCATCTTTTAATGCAGACAAAACTCATTGCATGACTATAATCACAATATACCGAAAACCAAATTCCAATATATTCAATTTCCTACAAATATTATCTCCCAATAAAATACTATGTACCTTCACCGGGGGGGGGGTGTGTCAAGCTCCAAGGCCCTTCTGCCCCGGAAGGGCCGAGGAGCCTACCCTTCCCTTGCGTGAAATCCGTTTTCACTTTTTTTTATCTTTGTTTTATTTGAGGTAAAAAAAATTTGACACACATCTTCTGAGCGGAAGGTGCATGTAAAAGAAAGTAAATTTTTTTACATGCACCTTCCAAAGTTTGGAAGCTGCATGTAAAGAAAATTTGTCAAAAAAAGATTTGCCCCACAAATTATGTTCTGTGAGGCAGTCAGTTTTCTTTGTAAAAGATAAAAAACTGATTTTAAGAAGGCAGGGCCCTTGAGGCTTGCCACTATCCCTTGTTTTTAGTTTAATAGATGTCACACGTGAAGGAATGGGTGACGTGGAAAGGCCCAAGGGAGTAGGCAATGAAGAAAGAAGAGGAGAAAGAAAGGGTGGATCGCGACTTAGAACGAGCCCACAACCACAAGGACGACGATGACGATAAGCAGTGGACGATCCGATGCCTGGAAGAATCGATTTGAAGTTGCCATGCATAAAAGCTGATAGCTGCCTCTGGGTAAGTAATCCTTATACCGCTGATGGTGCTGCTTATTGGTTTAATTTCTTGTAAGACGCAGTTTTTTTGGCTTAGTTTTATGTTCAAGAACATATGCGCAAGGAAAAGGGGAGCTTAGGGTGCGGGTGTAGATCTGAAGGTTTGTCAATTGGCTGAATCAGTTCAACCGCTCCTTAGGTTAATGAATTTGGTGTGCTGATGCTGTAGCGGAAGAGCAACCCTAAGTTTAAGCTTTATATGTGCAGATGGTGTAATGGCTTTGAAGGCAGTGGCTGCCATCTAGCTAGGAGCCATCGTAATGTGAAATGCTGTTTTATTGGAAAGTGGTAGTAGGTACCCCAGAAGTTGTGTAGTGCTATGGCTGTGCTCTTTGTTTTTCCGAAGAGTTTTCAATCTTCTTTGTTGAAGGCGGCTGCACAAACAAGTGATTAGGGTTTGTTAGAAGAATGATGCATTAAAGAGCAGGGAATGTGTCGTTTTAGGTGGTTATTAAACCACCTTGGGGGATCAGATTAGCGGCACCAGCAACCTGGAACGTTTCGTCCTCCATTTTTGTCTTAGATGTCAATGCAGAGGCATGGCAAATTATTCATCTTATGAACCGCCTCCTTTGTTAAACATACCTCAATGGTATCCACTTCTGAGAAGTGCAGCTGCACAGCAAAATCAGGAAGATCTTTGCACTCTGTACTCACTTGCGAGCACCTTCACCTTTGTTCTTTGTAGATCTATTCTTACCTTTCCTACACATCCCTTCCAAGCTCTCCACACTCCAATAAACGGACCGGAAGGAGAGCAGTCGGACCGCTTCACGTCGACTCTTGTTCGCATATTATTGCTTAGGCGACACCTTCTCATTCTCATCCATGTGCGCCGTGCCCTCAGACTTTCCCGGGCTTGGCACGTCGTTGTGCTTCATCGCCTTCGGAGCTTGACGAGAGACTTGGAGGTGAGGCAGAGATTAGTGGCTGTTGGGAAGGTTTCTACATCAATCTTTGCCCTTTTAGGATTTACTACCTGGATTGCAAACAGAGAAGGGAATACTTTACCCAAGAGCACTGCCCTTGCCACTTTTACCAGCATTCTGATGGCAATTGCCACAGCTATAACTTCTACAATTGGCCATGGAACAAACTTGCACCTTCCTCTTTTTCGGATCGAAGACAGCATGAGGACAATGAAATCCATCGTTGCAGAGGCTGGCCTTACTTCTTGGGTAGTGTCAGAAACCCTTGTAAGCGTTGAGGAGTGTGTAAATAACCTTCTTGTGCAGTGCACGTTACTTATGGACGCTCTATGCATTTCTCTGCAAGTACAAAACCTGGAACTTCTGGAACATACACATCACATGGTCCGCTACACTGAGAGTTGGAAAATGCTTGAAAAAGAGGTTAATCTTTTGGAGGCAAGAATGCAGCGAGCAAGGCGACGGTGGGAAAGGCAAGGGAGTGCACGCCGATATCAAAGGTTACGGACTCTCTTTTCTTGAGATGTTGGTCCATCTGGTTGAAATTGTTGTTAAGTCTAAGAAGAGTGACACACTTATACCAATTTAAAATGTAATTGCAGATCAGAAATATACTTCTGCCACCAGAGGATAAGCAAATACTTCCCCTCAATCTTTGAAACTCTCTATCAATGGCACTTTAGGAGAAGTTTGGGAAGAACGCTTCGCACTATTTCCCAGTTACTTGGTTTACTCCAAATGCTCACATTAGTATTAACCAATTCAAAAGACTACTTTATCATGTTTAAGTTTAAAGGTGGACTCTAACAAGAGTGACATGCTTCATACCAATTTAAAATGGAATTGCAGATCAGAAACATACTTCTGCCACCAGAGGAGAACAAATACTTCCCCTCAATCTTTGACACTCTGTATCATGGCACATAGAAGTTTGGGAACAACGCTTTGCACTATTTCCCAGTTACTTGGTATACTCTAAATGCTCACATTATTAACCATTCAAAAGACTATTTTATCAGGTTCAAGTTTTAGGGTGCAAAATATTCAGTCAGCAACGCATGCTATTCATGGGTTGAGAACCTTTGGTGCAACATTCTCAAATAAGTTATTTGCTTGCCAGTGCACGAGTGTCATGGTTGTGTGTCAAGTCACATTTTTGTGATTTAAACACGGTCTAGGTCACTTGTCAAAATTTTAAGCTGGTACGAGTGGTATAAAGGGTGCAAGTTCAGAATGTCATCAGATCTGTAAAATGATGTGATTCATATGGAGTGTGAACGATGAGAATTAGAATATAAAAGCTTGGCTGCACTTCAGTTAATTACGGGCCTGAAAAATATTGCATGCACTTCTAGGAGCTTTGAGCAAGCAATACATAAAAGTCAGGTATTCTGATGGAAGGACAATACTAACTACTGTAGTTTGTAGCCAAGGTATTTTGTAAATCTTTTTGTACTTGGTAAGCCTGCAAAACCTTGATCTTTACAAGTAAGAACTATTGGAACCTTTCCGAACATTCCTAATATTGAGGAACACCTTGATGAAGATGCTAGTAAGCTATAACATGTGATCAAAACAACACCATCAACAGCAAGGGAGAAACAAGGGCTTCAAAGAGCAAACCCTTTAGAGTCTAGATTTTAATCAAAATCACTTTGGTGAAGATTTGTAGTAAGTGATTTCTTATAGAATTTAAGTTGAGTACGAATGGAACATTGTTCTGTACACATTCCACATGTATAAAAAACTGGGGCATGTTTAGATTGAAACATTTTTCTCTTTAAAGTCTACAAGAAAAACCCCTATAAGGTGAAGTGATTGTGAATAATTGAAAGTTGAAAGTTAAATTATATTTAAAAGAAAATAGAAATTAATACTAAAAAATGCATTTGCATTTGTCAAATGTTTTATAGATTTTATTGCTTAATTGATTAGACAAAATAAATTCTAAGTTGTTTGCAATTTCTACGGAACGAATAATATTTTTTGAGCATGTGAAAGAATGCTCTTTGAGTATGTATTGAATGAAAATACATTTCGATTGAATGGAGAGGAGTGAGTAGAGTGGTGCAGAGCGTAGCAGGGAGGGAGTGTCTCATCTCTTACATGTCTATCTTATCCCAATGTAGATATTATACTAAATGATAAACACAAACTAATATCAAAACAAAATGTCATAACAAAGTTAAAAAAGAAAGAAGAGCAATAAAAAAGTTCATCATGTTTTAATGAAGTATGCTATGCCATATTCATTGTAATGTGGATTCGAACTTTAAGGTTGCATCTATTAGCCAAACATGCTCAACTATTGCGTCTTCTTCAATTTAGTCTCCACAAAAATAATGCACTATAATATTTTCTTATGACCTTGTGGAACCTAGGCCACAAAAAGAGCAAGAGTGGGATGATTAGATATGAGAGAGAGAGAGAGAGAGAGAGAGAGAGAGAGAGAGAGAGAGAGAGAGAGAGATTAGATTAGATTATAATGCCATGTAGATGATAAAAACGATAAAGTATATTTCTTTCCTGTTAGGTACATTGTGCAAATACATAATGTTAGGTGCTTAGGTTTTGTGTGTATTTTGGAGGCACCTCCAGTAGCAAAGTACTCAACCACGATTGTATTGCCACAATACTTGGAATAGCTAGCTGGCTTACTAAGATATTTTGTTGGAATGACCATCGTGATTGTTGGCTTAATAACCCATTATGCCAGACTGGCTAGGCTTACTAACACATTTTGCCCTAATGACCACCTGGACAACTTGCATTTTACTATCAATTTATATCAAAACACATTGACAACTAGCAGTAGATTATTAGCAAAAAGAAAAATCTAAAACAAATGTTGATTAATAGTTATAATTTAAGAACACAAATGTCAGTTGGCAATCTAATTAAAAGTAGTTTAAAATATTGTAATCTTAGAATAATAGAATATGATGTAATAACATATTAAAATATATAATAATAACTTAAGTGGGGGAGAAGGCCATTGCCTAAGGGCGATAGCGTTTGCTAGTTAAAATTCATCTGTGTACATGAAAAAACAACATGATTTAAAGTTGAAAAAACATAGAGTAAAATTGCTTTGAAAATAGTAGGAAATATTTCTTTCTTGCAATAAATTTGGACGTGTTGCTGATATAAATAGGTTGAATTATGTTGGAGTCCTTGTAGAATATTGCATGAAGATAACTGGTCATCACGATGTTCACGCATATATGAAGCAAGTTTGTTTGATAATGTCATTCGCGCTGTTTTGTTTTCATATCTTGTGCTTTACAATTAGCTATATGTTTATTTGTTGGTACAATTTAGGTATGATAGAGATAACATGGGCATTAAAGAGCATGCAATGTAGTGCATCATTTCGGTGACGGAAATAAATTTTAGGATGCATTGGCTGTTGAGATGGATAAACATAACAAGATACAGTTTAAGGGAAAATTTGTTGCAGAAAATTTTGATGTTTCATCTTCTTCAAATGATGGTTTTAAGGAAATTAGACATCCTTTGGTGGACGTTTCTCACGATGCAAGCAATCTCAATGTTGATCATGATGATGAATTCTGGTGTAACCCATTAATGATTAAGGCTATTGATGATGCTTTTGAAAAGTATTATGAGTCTTACTTACTATCTCCACCTACACTGAATAGTACATGCGTGAGTGGGGGACATAATTTTCCGAATAGTAGTAATTGCCGCATCACATTCAATGTTTCAAATGCCAATGTGGCAACATGAATACTAAAGGATTTGAGCAAAAAGTAGATTTTAGTTTCAGAGAACTTTGGTAATTTTAGATTTTGCAAAGGAACTGATTTTATCATAACAAAACATGATTTTTGAACATGACACTTTGTTGACTTTCCAAAGAATATCATGGATTATTTTTAGAGCATTGCATTAATTGTTTGATTATGTTATAATGTTTTTTCTTATATTGAAAATTCAAGTTTTCTTAGAGACATTGTATATGTGATGGAAAATTGAAGATTCTCCTATGTGCAATACCAAAGTGGTTGGTATTTTCAGCCCTGTGTAAGATTATTTTTGGTTTTTTTGTTAATAGAAAAATTCTTAGTGCCAACAGTTTTCTTAGTGTCAGAGGTTTTCAAGTTTCTCAATGCCATCAGTTTTTAGGTTTCTTAGTGCCTGCAATTTTCTCCATAGAACAGTGACCAAAACATTGAAACAATTTGTTGAGATTTCCTTGCGATACTTGCAAAATTTCCTAGGTTTCTGTATTGAAAGGCAAGTGTCAATAGTTGATAAGAACATATTTTTATGATGTGGCTCGATTCTCAAGTGTATTGAACAACAAGATACATGTCTTTATAGAGAAATGAATTGAGCAAGCCTTAATGAGATTGACACTCAACAACATAACAATATCAATAACACCACAACATCGATTGTGAGTTCATATTATGTAGTAGAACCATTTTAATTTTAGATTGAAAATAGGAATCAATGCTGTAAAATTAACTAGCACAGAGAAAATGATGAGAAAAGTTAAACTATAGTCCAATTGAATGGCCCAAATTATTCTTGCTAGTAAGCATATAATATTAATCATTAGTGTATATGAGATTTTAACTTGTCCCTTAGGTCATTTATTTTACTGAACTTGTTTGAATTCGATGTGTATTTAATTATTTGAATCATTTGACTTCTGCCAACATGAGAAAAATCACATGTAGATATCTCTAGCTATATGTTAGGCCTTAGAAATAACACAAAATCAACTAATACAAAGGGTTAACATTATAAAATATAAAGGTGGTGAAAATAAAAAACCTAATATTTTTCAAGGAAATATGTATCTAGGAAATCAGCTAAGAAAGTAAACATTTATGGAGGAAATCAAACACAAACGTGACTCCAACTACATTTATTGCAATATAGTTTGCATTCAACTTTTGCAAATTTGAGAGATGGATTAGGGATGACGATGTCAAAATTCGTTGAAGTTGATACTGAGAATTCCATGAGATGGGGGATGACAATATGCATGTTAGCCGAATTTTTGTCGCCAAAAATCGTACTAATATGAACGAGAATCAATTGTAGAATTCATAAAGAAAGCCAAAAGCATCCCCATGTTTTAAATAATTCAAACCAATTTTCTAAAGTTCAAACTAAAAAGAAGATAAAGGTGATGTCTACAAATGGAGGGGAAGGATTGATCTCAATCGAGATGAATAGAACTATCTATCAACACACAAGATAAACATCAAATCACAACAAGCTACACTCCACAACAAAATGGAATACATGAAAGGCAAAATAGAACTTTTGTAGAAGTTGCAAGAGCTATGTTGCTAGATGCAAAATTTTCCAGTAGGTTTTGGGCAAAAGCTATTGTAACTTCCTGCTATTTGTAGAATTTATCAAGTACTAAGGTAGTAAATAGCATGACAACATTCTGCACAACGTAAAGCCTACAAGGTCTATAATCTAGTAATTAGAAAAACTTTAAATAGCAGAGACATTGTCTTCTTAAAGGATAAATTTTATAATTTTAATGCCAAAGCCACAAATTTTGTTTTTACAGATTCAAAACTTGAAGCTCATCTAACCAAAAGCAACAAATTCTAGAAGTTGATATAATATCTACATCTCATCCAACTATAGCTCTCTTGTCAAGTTTAGAAGATTTTTCAAAACCTAAAAGATCTACACATGAAGACATCCAATTAAGAGGTACACTTCTCATGTCTTTGGATTGTAATTGGAGAATTTCTTTATTGTTGTTGATGCTCTTGCAAATGAGAATGTTGATATGCGAAGAGATTTGAATGTAGAGTGAGCGCAATTCACTTTTGAAATTTAAGATTTCATGAAGAGTTTCTATCTTCTTACTAGACATATTGGAGGATCTTATCTTGCTAGAAGACATTATTGCAATCCTAGACAATGACTCCAAGCACAAAACCATGTAGAGAAGCTCAGGATGAATGAGAGAGAGAGAGAGAGAGAGAGAGAGAGAGAGAGAGAGAGAGAGAGAGAGAGAGAGAGAGAGAGAGAGAGAGAGAGAGAGAGAGAGAGAGAGAGAGATTCGAATAATAAAAATGTTAATTCAGAGTGCTTTCTCTACATATAAACTTTTAAAAGTAAATTGGTAACACATTTGCAGATGCCATGTATCATGTCTTTAGTTAACCCTAGTTGCCAATATAGTACCACAAATTGATATAACCCTGAATGTGGTTAAGAGTTGCATAGGACTAGTATTAGTAACAATTTATTAGGGATGGTATCGAACGCCAGCCAAATATTGGTATTGATGGCCTTTTGCCTAAATTAAGTGAGTATGCCTATGAAATAGCAATTAATCAAAATTATCATGTTGATGATCATTGTGCACTTAATGAGGCGGTGAGTGAAGTGCATGCAATGAGAGAGTATATGTATCCCCTCTTGTCCTACCTATCATCACTAGTGTTTTGTATCGCTTTTGAATATCTTGCCAGATTATGAGATCTCCTATTGAAGTTGATTGCAAGTTCCATAGCTTGGGGGGAGGATCTATAGAGCCTTACTCACTACTCTGTTGGATTTATTACTTCTACTCTCCTTAAATCCCATTTTAATCTGCCTCCATTCATGCTGCATATTTACTAATGTTGTCGCGTAGCCTGCATATTTACACGCAAATTTGCACAGACGAATAAAAGGCGAAAGAATCATGACACTGTGTTTTTACACAATTTATGGTGACAGGCGAAACGTCATCACCAACGGTCACTTCAGCACTGACTGACATCGCAACTTTTCACGTTCACCCCATGCAGCTACGCTAATAGACTGGACAATGACTGCGGCCACCCACGATCTCTTACAGACAGCACATCCACTCCGTACTTTCCACATCTGCACACCTATAATATAATGTATATATACTGGATACCATTTGCATATTCAGGTGAATGGGTGAATAAGTTGATGAGTGAAGAGACAGATAGAGAAGTAGACGAAGTAGATGCCTTGAGCATTGATTCTTCATTTCTATCAGAATTAAGGTTTCATCCTTTTTTACAGATTGAAATAAGTTTCGTAGGGCACGCGGTTTCATCCGCTATTATCTTGTGCTCTACCTCATTATTGACATGTATACATGATATACTTAATATGATACAACTCTTTGTTCTGCATTCAGATCCGTGTTAATATAGCTATGCTTATTCTTCATTCTGTCTGATCTTTCTAGTTGTTCCTTCTGGTAATAGTCGACTAACATTTAGTCTTGTCTTTCGCGAATCATTCACAACTAATTATCAGTTGAGCACAGTCTAGCTCTTCGCGAATCATTCGCGACTTATAATTGTCTTGTTATTCACGACAAATTATTCTTCTTGCGCTTCATCCATTAATGCTTGGCTACGTAATCTAGAATGACCATGATTTTCATCATGAAAGTTCCGTTCATTCTGATAGGCATAGTCATGCTTACGGAGAGAGTCGTATAACTCGTTCCGCTGCGCACGAACATTTTCTATGCGAGTTCGTTTCTCGTTCGTTTCTTGTTCGAGTTCATGTCTCGTTCATATTCGCCATTCATCTTCCCTCTCTCTCCCAACATGGTATCAGAGCTATTTTCATAGCTTGATATACTAGCCGATAGAGTTATTGTTTTCTTGTTCTGTATTAAGCGTGATGGAGCCAATTACCATCTATGAAGATTTAAGATGAAAACTGTGCTAATGGCAAAAGAATTGTACGACGTTGTTATAGGTGCAAAAGGGAAACCCGAAGCGGACGATGCGGCAATCGCCAGATGGAAGTTGAAGGACGGAAAAGCTTTTGCGCTGATCATCCTCAACATCACGGATACCCAGATCGGCCATGTATCCAAGGCTCAGACATCGAAAGAAGTCTAAGACATCTTGAGCACACTATACGAAGTGCGAGATATAGCTTCCAAGCTACATCTCAGGAAAAAATTCCACAACTAGAAAACTCTTTGTGTTTATCCACGCAGAGTATCCACGCGAGACCCAACACCTAGTCGATTTTTTAAAATTTTGTTTGTGTGGAACATCCACGCGTGGATTATCCATGCCAAAAAAATTTGAACATGCCTCCGGCCAGTCCACCGGTGTTTTTTTGACACAACGCCGAAAAATTTATGCTTGAAAATTCCGACAACTGTTTGGGAGGGAAAGTTGGCAACGTCGGAGAGCAGTTTTGGCGTGGATAATCCACGTGTGGATTATCCACGCAAATTTCAGTTTGTTCACCGGACCAGACCGGAAGTTAAAGATATCCACGCGTGGATATCTTCTGCGTGGATTATCCACGCATTTTTTTTATTTGTTTTTTTTTGTTTTTTGCATGTTGATAATGACATGAAATTAGTTAAATAAATATATTTCTAAAGTGAATTATATTATGATTAGGCTATATATATATTTTTTCTAAAGTGAATTATATTATGATAAGGTTTTTTTTTTTTTTTTTTGCATGTTCATAATGAAATGGAATTAGTTAAATAAATATTTTTCTAAAGTGAATTATATCATCGTCTTCCTAGATGATTGGGATTTTTTATGAGGGCGGCCACCTACTTTTATAAGACAGATGACTCGAGCTACCAAGAGGGTAATTATGCATGATCTAAGGCTTTGATAGCCAGGGGTTTAGGGTCTACCCTAATGGCACTCTACCTAATCTCATATCCGAGATCATATGATATGGATTGAGAGCTCATTTTGTACATACTTCGAGAGATTATCAAGAGATGGTGATTTTTGCAAGTTTGCTCTTTAATGAGAAATTGATGAATGATGAATATGATATTTTTTTGTGTCTAATGAATAGATCTGAATCTAAACAAAGTATTACACTTTCCACGTGTGCGATAGGATGTGAAGATCAATTATTTCTAGTTTTATTGTGGTGTTCAAAAGCTCTTGCCAATTAGATGCAAATAGGTTGAATTGTGTGCTAGTTTTCTATCTATTAGATATAAGTGAAACCTTTGATGCTTTTTCAAGGTTTTAGTATCCAAATGAGGTTCAAAACCTTTGATTTTAACATGGTATCAGAGCCCAAATGCAACCATCAAGGCACAAGTACAAGGAAGAGAGACGCAATTACAAGTTGATGATTGTTTAATTTCTATTGCCCTTATTACTACCTTAAGTTTGATGATGTTCCTTCAAGTGTGAATGAAACTGTAGCAACAACAGAGTGATTTGATGTAATGAAAAGTGAGGTGAGTATATGATGCATTGTTTGAGATACTTGTAAAATTATTGATCCTCCATCAAAGATACAAAATGTTACTGTTTGCAAATGGGTCTTTAAGATCAAGCTTAATCAAGATGGTAGTGTGAACAATTATAAAACAAGACTAGTTGCCAAGGGATATGCTCAATTCAAGGGGATTGACTATGATGAAACACTTGATTTTGTCATAGTTTGTGGTGGTGATTTCATTAACTCACATGCTTTTAGTGATTTACTGCCTTTGCAACATTTGTTAAAAAATGAAAATTTTCTTGGAACATGAAGCCGTACATCTATCTTCACTGACATTATCTCCAAAGTAATGGAAAGCACAATGAAAAGTAATGGAAACCACAATATATTGCATCAATAGATAACACATTAAGTTATCAACTTTATATCAAATGAATCAAAATAAATGTGAATTTATCTTTACTATTGTATCTCCATTGTTTTACAATCTTTGCTTTTCCTTTTGCATGCACTTGATCTTTGAATCCTTTGCAATGAAAGCTCATTTTTCATTTTTCATATCCAAACCTACATCACAAACAAAAAAGATCTTAAAACTTATGATCACAAAACACATACTATTAACATCCATCAATGAACTAAAGATCCTAAACACTATCAAATGATCAGTCTAAGCCACTCTCTAAAGTCCTGTATGTACCAAAGTTATTTACGAATCTGCTCTCTATAAGCATAATCACAAATCTAGGACATAGAGTAGAGTTCGAATGTGAGCAGTGTAAAGTAGTGGATAGGACAGACAAGATCCTAGCACTCGAAAAGAGGCATGGATACTTTTATAAGTTGAGTCATTGCTTTTCTGCCTCTAGTCAGGCTCTCAATACTTCAATTTATTCAAATAAAGGTTTACTTTGACATTATAGACTTGGTCATTTAAATCATGTTGCTGTACAACAAATGTCTAGACAATCTATTGTTCTTGATCTCGACTATCCTCACGAAAAGGTCGAGTTACCTGTCTGTCAAGACTGTCTAGTTGGTAAACAGACTAGGAAACCATTTAAGTCAAGCCATCAGGATGTTGCTAGAGGATTGCTAGATGTTGTACATTCAGATATTTGTTGCCAGATGAAAAATCCTTCGCTGAAGGACACCAAGTATTTTATAAAGTTTATTGACGAATTCTCCAAAAGGACTATGGTGTACTTCATAAAGAAGAAATCAGAAGCCTTCAACTATTTCAGAATCTTGAAGGAGCGTGCAGAAAAGCAGACTGGAAGGACGATCAAGGCCCTAAGGTCAGACAACGGTGGAGAATATATCTCTGTTGAGTTTAAGGAGTACTGCCAAAGCCAAGGCATTGAGCAACAATTCATCACTCCTTACAGTCCTCAGTCTAACGGCTTAACTGAGAGAAAGAACTGTACTCTGGTCGAATCTGCCAAATGTATGCTATCGTATGCATCGTTGCCTAAGAGATTTTGGACTGAAGCTATCTCCACTACAACTTACGTCCAGAACAGATGTTCGACCAAGGCCCTCTCAGATAAGACACCCCACGAGGTGTGGACAGGCTCTAATCCTTCTTTGAAGAACCTAAGAGTGTTTAGGTGCATTGCCTACGTGCAGATTCCAAAGGACACAAGGAAGAAATTGGACTTCCAAGGTCTCAAGACCATCCTGATCGGATATACTTCGTCTGATAACACTTACAAGCCGTACGATCCTCATACCCAACAAATCTTGTATAGCCGCGATATAGTCTTTATCGAGGATCAGTTCATCGACCTCAAAGACAAGGATATTGCCCAAGAAGAACCTTCATCACCTGCCGTTGACACGACAGTCCGAGCTTCTGGCTCAGGTGTATGTATTGTCGACCCACTTCGAGACAACGAATCAGACGAAGATGTTGCTGCTACCCAGCAACAAGTCCCAGGAGCGGATCATCAGTCGAATCCTCCCAGAAGATCAAGCCGAGTGCACACACAGCCCACAAGGTACACTCCTGAGTCCGCCTGTCTCTTAATGTAGGAACCGACGACAGTCAAAGAGGCACTTAGCCAACCAGACTCTGATCTCTGGAGAGAAGCGATGGACAGAGAGTATTCCTCTCTGATCAAGAATCGGACATGGTCATTAGTCGAAGCTCCTATTGGCTGCAATATCATTGATTGCAAATGGATCTTTAAGATCAAATATAATGCCAACGAAGCAATTGATCGAAGGAAGGCTAGACTAGTAGCATGAGGATTCACCCAGATCTCGAATGTCGACTACAATGAGACTTTTAGTCCAGTCGTCAAACATTTGTCGATCCGAATGCTCTTGCCTTATGCTGCAGCTGTCGATCTCGAAGTACATCAACTTGATGTACAGACAACCTATCTGAATGGAGTTATACAAGAAGATATCTACATGATCCAGCCCGAAGGATCGTTTTGGAAGGCATGAAGAATCGTGTCTATAAATTCCACAAAGCACTGTACGGCTTGAAACAGTCTGTCAGGGCTTCTTTTCAAAGTATCAACACATTCCTCATTGAACAAGGATTCAAACCAAGCATTGCTGATTGCAATGTTTATTCGAAGTCAGTGCAGCAATCCTTCATTATCATCACCTTGTACGTGGATGATACGTTGCTTTTTAGCACCGATATCAATATGGTTAAGGATTCGAAACATATGTTGTTCTCAAAATTCGACATGATTGATCTGGGTGAAGCTCACTTCTGTCTGGGAATTCAAATCCACAGAGACAGAGCAAATCAATTGATTTACATCACTCAACAAAGGTATCTTCATAATGTTCTTAACAGGTACAATTTGATGAATTGTAAATTAGCTCACTCACCAATGGATCCAGGCTTGCATTTGTCAAAGGACCAATGTCTCCAGACCAAGTAGGAAGAAGAGCAAATGAGAGAGTATCCGTTTCGATCGATACTAGGATCTCTCATGTACGCAATGGTCTGTACAAGACCAGATATCTCTTTTGCTGTTAGCTCACTCAGCCAATACATGGCTAATCCTGGCATTACCCATTGGAAGGCTCTTATTCGAGTCATGAGGTATATTCGAGCTACCATGGACCAGTGCATCTGCTATGGAGATGTCAGCAACGACAATCTTCACCAGCTCAGTGGTTATTCTGATGCAAGCTGGGGAGGAGATGTAGACAATCGTAAGTCCACATCTGGATTTACATTCTTCTTCAACGGCGGTCCTATTTCGTGGAACAGTCGTAAGCAAACCTCTATCGCACTTTCTTCTACTAAAGCAGAATACATTGCTGCTTTTCAATCTATTAAAGAAGCGTTCTGGTTGAGAAATTTGCTGTCAGACATCAATGTATCAATACAGCCCTACAATTTTGTTTTGTGACAACCAAAGTGCTATTGCCTTATCGGCCAACCCTAGATTTCATTCTAGGAGTAAGCACATTGAGATCAGATATCACTACATCAGGGGCAAGGTTCTCGACAGAGAGGTGAGCTTAACGTACTGCAGAACGCAGGACATGGTTGCAGACATCTTCACGAAAGCACTCAGTGTTAATGCATACAGCAAATTTTGTGCGTTGCTCAGTCTGAAGATCAAGGTATTCACGGATCCAGATTAAGGGGGGTGTTGGATGTACTCTCCTTAAGTCCCATTTTAATCTGCCTCCATTCATGCTGCATATTTACTAACGTTGTCGCGCAGCCTGTATATGTACACTCAGATTCGCACAGACAAATAAAAGACGAAAGAATCATGACACTGTGTTTTTACACAGTTTATGGTGACAGGCGAAACATCATCACCAACGGTCACTTCAGCACTGACTGACATCGCAACTTTTCACGCTCACCCCATGCAGCTACGCTAATAGACTGGACAATGGCTGCGGCCACCCACGATCTCTTACAGACAGCACATCCACTCCATACTTTCCACATCTGCACACCTATAATATAATGTATATATACTGGATACCATTTGCATATTCAGGTGAATGGGTGAATAAGTTGATGAGTGAAGAGACAGATAGAGAAGTAGACGAAGTAGATGCCTTGAGCATTGATTCTTCATTTCTGTCAGAATTAAGGTTTCATCCCTTTTTACAGATTGAAATAAGTTTCATAGGGCACGCAGTTTTGTCCGTTATTATCTTGTGCTCTATCGCATTATTGACATGTATACATGATATACTTAATCTGATACAGCTCTTTGTTTAGCATTCAGATCCATGTTAATATAGCTATGCTTATTCTTCATTCTGTCTGAGCTTTCTAGTTGTTCCTTCTGGTAATAGTCGACTAACATTTAGTCTTGTCTTTCGCGAATCATTCGCGACTAATTATTAGTCGAGCACAGTCCATTCGCGACATATAATTTGTCTTGCTATTCGCGACAAATTATTCTTCTGGCGCTTCATCCATTAATGCTTGGCTACGTAATTTAGAATGACCATGATTTCCATCATTAAAGGTATGTTCATTCTGATAGGCGTAGTCATGCTTACGGAGAGAGTCGTATATCTCGTTCCGCTGCGCACGAACATTTTCTGTTCGAGTTCGTTTCTCATTCGTTTCTTGTTCGAGTTCGTGTCTCGTTCGTGTTGTCATTCATCTCCCCTCTCTCTCCCAACAACTCGTACATGTTGTTTAATCCTAGCCTCTTCTTGGTGGTTGGACGATATCTCTATGGATTTTGTGGTTCATCTTCCAAGGATGTAGAAAGGCAGATGATTAGATTTTCATTCGAAATGGACTTTTGTTAGTTTGACTATCGAGACTGCTTAGATAGTTTGACTACTGCATAGATACTTGTTTGTGATTCACATGTATTTCTCAGACTGTGCGGCAATTCAAGTAAATATGCAGCCACACCAATGGATCTAGATTAACTATTGGATTTAGGAAGAGAGAGATAGATCCAACAACACGTTTTGCAACTTTCTCCCATTTCACCCCTACTTGATGTGATTGCTCAGCTCTCTCCTCCTACATTGCGATTGGTAGGCTTTGGGGTTGGTTCGGTTTTGCTTGGTCCATCTATATATGATTTCAATCATTCCCATAGGGTCGGATGTGTTTTGAGTAGAGTGCTCCTTCATAATAGATCGACTAAAGTAGTAGTATGGTCCTTTTTCATCTCCTTACTATGGAAAGGAATTTCCATACTAGAATGCTCCTATGCATTCTATTCATTCTCACGGATGAACTGTAACAATCTTGGATTCACTAAGGAATGGGAAGAAGTTGTAGATCTTCATTCATTATCACCTCCACGCTGATCGTTGTCAGGCTTTGAGGCTGCCTCCTTGGCTTGATCTAGGGCTTCTGATTCTTTTACCCACTCTTTCCTGCATCTAAAATTACCCTGCTCACCTGTTGAATGGAGGTATTCTCCAATGTACAAAAGACTATGAGCCACTAGCAGCTCCTATAGTAGCGGATTTGGTTGGTTTCTTGTTTTGGCATTTTTGCACTCTCATTTGGATAAACAATGATATTTTGGGTGTTCCAACCACACTCATCAGATGAAGTGGAATGGTATTCTCTCCTTGCTTATTCTTTCTTAAGGAGAATGTTAGATATGGTTGCCCGTATCCACAATCTCAGCAAAGTGGTATGAAATTGCCTTAAAGCTTGTTAGGGTACTCAACAATTCTATGATTCTCTCCACATCCATAACACTTTATGGGAGCTCTAAATCCAATACTACTTCATCCTCTAGGTATTTGGGTTCTTTGGTTATTTCTACTATATTTGGGTTGGGATAAGGTATGAGTGCCAGGTGATGATGTCATTAAATGGTCAATTATTTTTTAATGTCATGATGCACCTTGTGCTAGGCATGTTGGAATTTGATGCTCAGCCTCAAATCCATTCAATAATGAGCATCCTGAAAAACCACCTTAAAGATCTCAAGAATAAGTTGGGTGACAAGAGCACAAAATCGATTTTCATTGGCTACTCCCCAGACCACAAGGCATACAAGCTCTACAATTTGGAAATAGAAAAATTATTCATGAGCAGAGATGCCATTTTTGTGGAAGATCGACCACAAGGAAAAAGCTCAGGAAATTTCCTAATGTTGATGAATGGAAAGCAGCGATGGACACTGAATTCGATTCTCTAATAGAGATCAAACGTGGACAGTCACTGAGCTGCCAAAGGGAAGAAATCCGATTCCATGCAAGTGGATATTCAAGTCAAAGTATGATGCTAAAGGAAGGCTGAATCGATACAAAGCCAGGTTGGTCGCCAAAGGCTACTCTCAGATTCTATATTTGGACTATTTCGAGACCTTTAGCCCAATTGTCAAGCATGCATCGATCCGTTTGCTACTTTCCTTTGCAGCTGCAGTAGATCTTGAAGTCCATCAAATGGATGTCCAGACCGCTTTCCTCAACGAGACCATTGAGGAGGAAATTTTTATGTCACAACCAGAAGGATACGAGTTGAGCGAAAAGCAACACCTTGTGTGCAAAATTCACAAGACATTCTATGGGCTGAAACAGTCACCCAGGGCCTGGTTTCAGAAAATAAATACATTCCTTATTGAGAATGGTTTCATTCCAAACTCAGTAGACTCGAACGTCTACTTGAAGTCTATATCGAATTTCTTCATCATCATCATTCTCTCTATGTGGATGATACACGATTATTCAGTAACGATCTGAATCTGATGAAGGAAACGAAATGCATGCTGGCCAAGGAGTACAAAATGACTGATACGGGTCCAACCACTATTGTCTCAGAATCGAAATTTTTTGTATTCGACCCAGCCATATGATTTTCATTAGCTAGCAGAGATATCTCACAAATGTGCTGGAAAAGTATGGAATGGCCAACTACAAACCTAGTCACTGAAGCTGTCAAAGGAACAATCCCCTCAAACTGAGGCAGAAAAAGAGGAGATGAAGCAATATTCGTTTCACTCCATCATCGGCTCACTGATGTATGCAATGATCTGCACTCGACCCGACATTGCATATTCGATTAGTTCACTCAGCTAGTTCCTATCAAATCTAGGTCTAACCCATTGGAAAGCACTCACAAAAATCATGAAGTACATCCAGACAAACAAACATCTTAGCATCTGTTATGGAGGTAGCCAACCTACCAACATACTTGAGGATACACAGATGCGGATTTGGTAGGGGATATCGATACCAGAAGATCAACTTCTGGATCTATATTTTTATGCAATCAAGGCCTAATATCTTGGAACAGCCGAAAGCAGACCTCAGTAGCATTATCATCAACCGAATCAAAATACATTGCTGCCACAAATGCTACAAAGGAGGCAATTTGGCCGAAGCACCTGCTAGAAGAAATTGACCTTGCATAGTCACATCCAACGACCATCTTTTGTGACAACCAAAGCACCATATCTCTCTCATTCAATATGAGATTTCATTCTCGAAGCAAGCATATTGAAATCAAATATCACTATTTGAGAGAGAAAGTGCAAAGCAAGGAGATTACTTTACAAATCAATGGCAACAAATTATTTCACAAAGGCTCTGTCAAAGGAGCACCACCTCAGATTCAACGACATGTTGAATCTGAAAATCAAAAGTTTTCAAAATCCTTATTAAGGAGGAGTGTTGGAAATCGATGCTCAGCCTCAAATCCATTCAATAATGAGCATCCTAAAAAAAAAAAAAGGCTCGAATTTTTGAGCAGAGGATTGAAAAAATTCAAGATCGAATTTTCTAGAATATTTTGATACCGGATCTACTTGAAAAACTCTATATTTTTGATATTTTGTAGGATATTGTTTCTAGAATCTTCATCAAAAAACTTCTTTTGATTATTCGAGTTTCTGTAACCAGAGTTATCACTCTCAACGAAGTTATCACTTCAAGCATTGTACTCATTGTTTGATATTAATCAGAGTGCAAATTTTCAGTCTCACTACTGTATTATTTCATTGTGCATTTGTCTGAATAATTCAATTTGAATATTCTGTTGTTGTTTGTGGCGTTTCCGATCCTACACGCACCTGCTCAAGCTTCCGCTGACTAACCTCTCGATTTCCAACAAGGAATATATGCATCCATTGTATTTTAGACTTACGAAGGGACTCCTTCTGGCCAAAGATAAAATCCTTTGTAGAGTCTTATGGTTTGAAATGCAAGCAGTACCAGTTGAATCTAAAAGATTAAAGATTGGTGGACTCTTGCATTCGTTGGATATCCCTAATAAAAGATGGGACAATATCTCAATGGATTTTGTGATTGGTCTTCCAAGGACACAAAAAGGTGATGATGCAATTAGGTGATAGTTGATTGCTTCACCAAATTGGCTATCTTTGTTCTTGTCAAGACAATTGTGAAAGTGTTAAATTTAGCTCAAATCGTCCATTTAGGTTATACATGGTACCTATGACATTGTAAGTGACTCAAATCCAACGTTCGTGAGGGCACTTTTGGTCAACCATATTTCATAGATTAGAGATGTCTCTCAATTTTAGTTTTTCGACCATCCAAAACCAAATGGCCAAATAGAGAGATTGTGGAACAAATACATAAGGCATATGCATCATTGAAGCAATCTTGATAGAAAAATATTTTTTCCTGATTGAGTTTATTTATAATAGTACTATGCGTTTGACTACCGACTATATCCTGTTTATGCTTATGTGCAAATTCCAACCTAGGTCACCCATTGAAGTTGACATGAAACATATCATATTTAGAACATAGTTGATTTCTTGCACAAAATGTAAAAAATATCACAATTAGCATGAGCATACTCCCTACTCTTAGGTGTCGTTTGATTCTAGCCTCTTTTTGGTAGTTGTTTTTACAATGTTAGGATTAAGAGAATTATCGGGACTTCCATTCAAAGCTTATAACACTTCTCCTTTTAACCTTCCAGCACCGGGCAGGTGTGAGACTCTATACATCGTGTTACCACTTAGCAGAGTCCTGTGTGACTCTGTGTTTTTAATAAACAGTCGCTACCCCCAGGTCAGTGCCGCTGTCCTAATCCAAAGATAGGAGAGCACCCCTTCTCCTGAAGTTACGGGGTCATTTTGCCTAGTTCCTTCAACATGGTTCTCTCAAGCGCCTTAGTATACTCTACTTGTGTCGGTTTGGGGTACGGTTAGTTTTGCACTGAGAGAATCGCCGATTCTCCCAATTCCACGAAGTTTTTTCCTTGGAAGTTGAAGACCTGCCGCACCCTCTTGTGTATACTATAAAATGAAGCCACCTTCATTCTGCATTCATTTTCTCTCTCTCTCTCTCTCTCTCTCTCTCTCTTGCTTCAGAATCCAGCTCTTTATCCTCCTCCTGCATAGGCACTGACCATTGATCGAGAGCGAGCGAGCGAGCGAGCGAGCGAGGTTGTGATGGCGGCCGCGGAGGTGGATGCAGTAGATTTTGAGCCGGAAGAGGAGGATTTGTTGGACGACGATGTGGCTATGGACGATGCAGATGCCCCGCCACCACCCGCAGCACCCGCCCCCAAGCTCAAGTCCACCATCACAGGTCGAACAACAGCGTCCACGGCAGTTGCAGGGGGGGGAGGAGGAAGTGCTGCACTCCATGCCACAGGAGGTAGCAGTGGCCCCAGAAAGACAAAGGGAAGGGGCTTCCGTGATGAGGTGACTGCAGAGCATGCCAGCCGTTTTGCATCGAAGGATTTCGAGTCTCTGGATTCGGGAGGTGGCCCTGGTCCTCAGCGGTGTATCCTCTGACATTACGTTATCTTTTTCACTGTCGTTTTCTTACTTCTAGCTTATTACAAATGCTTCTTGAAGTTCTGTATTATTTTTCTGTAGTTATTCTTGCTTTTAGGGTATAAAAAATGCTGTTTCAAGTTTTGTGACAGATTGCTTGTATAAGGTTTTTGTTGGCTGTCCTTTTCTTGCTTTTAGGTAATCACAAATGTCCTTCTGTTTCACACTGTTTTTCTACTTACGATTGCTGCTTGAAGTTTTTTTACACACTATTTCGCTACTCACATTTTCTTGCTTTGAGGGTGCTGCTTGACGTTTTGTGACGCATGGCTTGATCATAATTGTTTTGCCATCATTTCTTGCTTTTAGGTTATTACAAATGCTGCTGAAGTTTTGCGACACATTATTTTTCTGCTATCATTTTCTTGCTTTCAGGGTTATTACAGATGCTGCATGAGTTGTGGCACATTACTTAAATATTGTTGTTTTGGATATCATTTTCTTGCTTTTAGGTTAGTACAATTGCTGATTGAAGTGCTGTGGCACATTGATCTACTGCTATCATTTTCTTGCATTTAGGATATAGAAAATGCTGCTTGACGTTTTGTGACATATTGCTTGAATATGGCTGTTTTGCTATCATTTAGTTTGGAATGTACTGTTCTGTATGTACGGAACTGGATACGTTCTGTACGTCTGGAACCGAACGTACAAATGAAATGAGCGTAGAAAGTAACTTTTTTCTCACGTTTTTTCAAAGCAAAAGCCTAGAAAACCCTTTTATGAACACCAAAATTACTCATATAAGTCACCCTTTTAAGTCAAAATAGCATCATTCATGAAAGTCAAATGTCACTCATTATCTTTGCCTAATTTTACTTTCCTTTGCAACAAACAAATCAAGAAAAAAAATCTCAAATCTAAAAAAAAGTTTGGGAGACGCAAAGATGCAGCCCGCGTTCCGGAACGTGATCCGGGATTTCCCACTAGGGTTTCCAGGCACGCAAATTTTTTTTGTTTTTTTGATTTCAAACCTGCCAATATGGGGTATCATGTGAAAGGATTTCAAAAGAGCTGTTCTATTGCTTGGTTTCAGATAGTTAACCCCCAACATCTGCTAGTCACTTTATCAGATACTGAAGCAAATTGGTTTTGCAAATACGGATTTGCAGATATAACATTGGCTAATCATTTCATTTGTATCTGCCTCAGTATTTCTGCTGCTATTCATTGGTCATTTGGATTGCAACTAGCTGTGGATTTCTCCCTCCACAATGACAAAAAAATTTGCAAATTTTTTTGCGATCCGGGACAGTTTCTGGTCCTGGATCACTGGCGATCCGGATCGTTTTTGCAGCGGATCGCGATCCGCTGCAACACAGGGGAGATGTCCCAAAACAAAAAGTGTTTGAAAACGAGTTTGTTTCAGAATGTTAAAAGAGCTGCTTGAAGTTCTATGACACTTTTTCTGCTATCATTTTCTTTCTTCTAGGGTACTGAAAATGCCTCTTGAATATCATTTTTTTGCTCTCATTTTCTTTCTTTTAGCAGATGCTGCTTCAAGTTATGTAAAGCATTGCTTAGATTGAAGAGGGCTTATACATTAGGGGAAGGTCGTTGACATCATTGGGTTTCCGGGCCATTGGAAAGAACTTGAAATTATTAGGGCTTTTCTCTAGATCTCTTTGGACTACTATTTGTTTGTTGTTTATGTAACATTGTTCTCTTGTATGTCCTTTTTTGCTAGTAAGTTGAGTTGGAACTATAGACCTCGGATGAGGAAAGAATGGTTTTAATATCATGCCATTTATCAAAGGACTAGTTGTAGGTAGTTTTACTATACAGGTTTGACATATTTGAACATGTGAATGCATAAAACTCGGAAAGCGTTTTCTTGACTGATTGTGAAAAGCTGTGGAGGGGTGGATCATTTTAGCGACTGGAGTGCATGAAGAAGCTTCAGAAGATGATCTTCATGAAGCATTTGCAGAGTTTGGGGAAATCAAGAATTTGCACCTCAACTTGGATCGGAGAACAGGGTTTGTAAAGGTTTGCTCAGAATTTTACTCCTAAGCTCCTATCAGAACTATTTGGGGATTTTCAGTTGAATTTCTTACAAGCATGGCCATTCAAGATATAGAACATTATTTGGAATCGCCATTAATTGCACACCTTTTAGTTATTATGGTAAGATTAATATTAATAAGTATATGTTTGATTTTTCTTTCTCCTCATATGATTGCTATGATAGCAATTACAAGAGCATCAACAATCAATAGAGGTTACAAATGTCTGATAGATTGGTGAAATTGAGGAGGAACTTAATCTAATCAAAGAAACTCCTACTCTAGCTACTCAATTTTCTGACAAACATCATATACCAAAAAGAATTCACAAAAGAAAACAAAAAAGAGAGAAGGTTGGAGAATATACAACATAGTACGAAGAAAAATGATCATCACTTATAGGTTGATACAATTTCATAGTAATATTCTAAAAAGCATAACTTCTATCTCAGCTAAAGCGATGTTATTTGATCTTGAGATACATTGAGGCTAAGAAACTTCTCTTAAAAAGTCAACTATCTATAGTGAAGCTCACTAACTTATGTATATCGTTCGAGACCTTAGATTCTGTAAGTTAGTGCTAGAAGCCTAATATTTATGATAAAATGTCACCGGATGCCAAGATTGGGCCAAGTGCTCATAGCAAAGGGTCTGTCAAAAACTAAGTAAGGGCTTAGCGCTTCATTTCCAACGCACTTTTGGGGATTAAAATCTGGAGACATTATTTGTATGAGTCCAGATTTATTATTATCACTGACGCGATTCTCAAAGCTCTAAGGTATATTTGTGATGTGGTTTACCTTGGAGGTCGTAAAGCCAGGTGGTCAGAGGTGCTCCAAGAATTTCAATATGACGTTAAGTATTGGAAAGGTACGTCAAATTTTGTCACAAATGCCTTAAGCCGGATTGGAGAGGTTAATCAGTTAAGCTTAGATCCAATCTGATTTTTATCTATCCCTTAGAGATTTGTGTAAGACCGATAGGTAATTCGGTCCTATTTGGCTAGACGTCCTGGTAGGAAATTCTAGATCTAGGATGTCTCCTCGGGATAAGATACTAAGGGATTATTCCATTAGAAATGGTTTACTTTTCCGGAACGGAAAAGTATGTGTGCTAGAAATCGATGAAATCAGGGCCCAAATCTTGCATGAATGTCATGATAGTCCTTGTGCTGGATACCCAGGCACACAAAGAACGCTTGATCTAGTAAAGAGGAACTTTTATTGGCCTAAATTAAAAGATCAAGTAGAGGCTTATGTTCGCAAATGTGGACAATGCCATGTGCATAAAATTGAAAGACTTCACGTGACTGGCTTATTGCTTCCAAGATGATGCTATCCGGGTTGTAGTTGACAAATTGACCAAGATGGCGCAATTCATAACCAAGATGTCTGTCAAAGCTTTAGAGCTTGCTTAGCCTTTTGTTTGAAAGTTGTTTAGGTTGTTTGGTTTGTCGAATGATATTGTTAGTGATTGTGATTCTAAATTCATTGGCAAATTCTGGCAAGTGGTCAAGAAATGTTGTTTGCTACTCATGATAACGCAAAAACGGCTTAGGATAGAGCGAGTGTTACACTAATCAGAAGTGGAAACCTCAAATCTTTGTGGAAGGTGATGATCTATCGACCTTTATACCTTTTGAACCTCAGGCCATAGTTGATGTACCTCAATGTGGGCTCTGAAATCGGGAGGTGACTGAGTGTGGTTCGTTGGAAAGGCAGTTCGGCAGATGATGACATTTGGGAAAAGGTGCAAGGCCGGTTTCACCCCAAACTAGGGTATGTAGCCACTTCAAGGCAGCCCATCATCTCTTGCTTTTGACTTTGCCACTTGGTATGGCCTTGATAGCACAAGCACTAGATCCACTTGGATTAGAAAACAAGATCCCCTATAGAAAGTGTGTCCCTTTTCATGTTAAAGCTTTTCCAAAAACTTTTACAAAACTTAGCCAAAATTAGAAATTTTTTGGCTCATAACATTCCCCTTGCCAACAACTATTAAACGATGCAAGAACCAACTTGATTCGAGTCCTACAAATGAAAAGCGCCCTCCTACAAGATTGAGGTGCTTGTGGAAGATGAGAAAATTTTCAAGAATCTAAGAAGTGATGGTTCTCACTCTCAGACTCACAAGTTACACAACTTGCTTTGATACCATGCTGAATTTCAAGGCCTACCTATGGAGTATCGTAACCGCAATACTAGATCAACCATGAAAGCTTGAGAAACTTAGTTATGGAAAACATCCAACACAACGGAAATCGCTTAAAAACCTCACAACGCCAAAACTTCGAGAAGAGAATGAATTGCTGACGAGAAAGAGGAGGGTGTGGGTCCTCCTAGTCCTTTACGAGGCAAGAACCTCATGTGCATGCTTGGAATGTATAGGTGACAACCATATGATTGAGCTACTTGGCCAAGTGGGCCACTTGCACTAAATTTGTTAAGTTACAAATGGGGGGTCCATGTATATACAAATAACATGCCCCATGAGTAACTCACAATAACATTAGTGCCTAAGCAAAGCATTACTCTTGATGGAAATGCCTCTCCTGCTATTGTTGTGGTTGATGGAGGATGCTATGGCCCTGCTGCTAATAATTGAGGGCACGATGGCTCTACCAATTATGCTGTTGATTAATTAGGCCATGATGTACCAACCTTGGTGCGAGAACGTTCACCGTTGATGCTAGCCCTCTATTCTTGTGCCAATAGAACCTAGCTGGCCACTAATTTGTAGCATGTCGTTGTTGCGCCTCTGCACTTGCTTAGTAGGAGCTCTTGCTCAGGTGTAGGAACTACCATACATGTGGCAATGCCCATGGACTGCACATCTAGCCTGGTCAAACCAAGCAAATGTGACCTCGTTGCCATAACTTCAAAAGGTACTATTGCAATATACACCATCATTTGTGGCACCTAAACTTGCAAAACTATTGTTTGCCTAATGCAAAGTGGATAATGAAAAGAGGGGAGCTAACACACCTCAAAAGCAGCTTAAATCCTAATCTGTAGTGCCAATGGATGGATGCTAAATCACTAAACTTTAAACCCTAAACCCTACGCCTAGAAAAAACTATGCAAAAGGGCCTCATGCACATTAACCACATATATGCTCATGGTGATTGCATATGCCAAAAATAGTCTGGGAATATGCATCAACTCTCTCCTAGCTACCCTATAGCCAATCCTAGCAACAAGATTCACCCAAAATGATGCACTATTGCCTTCAAACGAAGCAAAGGAAAAAGTGGTGGAAATCAGACTCAAGGTGTTTTGCTTGCAAATCTCAACACACTTGCTCTTTCTATCTTCTATGTGCTATGATCACCTTCTATAGATCACTACCTTGACATAAGAGTGCTTACACATGCATTTTGGCCTCCGATTGCTCTCTCCAATGGCCTTCTATAGATCACTACCTTGACATAAAGTGTTCTTTGGCCTCCTATTGCTCTCTCCACGACCTCAACAATCTCCAATAAAAGTGCACCATGGGAAAACCAAAACAAATTCAGTAATTTTTATTAGTGTTCCGCCGTTGTGGAATGTTGTGTCATAAATAATCATGATTCGTCATCAAGATGCAAATCTTTTGGAATTGAGTTGAGATTTGCATCTCAATTCTAATTTGCCCAATGTTCCCCTTTTTGTGAGAATGAAACTATTCTTGTGTGTGATTTGGGAGGTACTACATTCGATGTATCAGGTGATATTACAATTTGATGTTTCTTGGAAAGTACTCACGTGATGTGTGTACTTGTTTGTTTTTATACGAGCTTATTTAATGAGTACTAGCCTTTTTCATAAACTCAAATTTAACTTGCTCCTTCAAAATACATTCTCGAATGCCCCATTTCCTATTGTTTGTATTTAAAGCAGGAGCAAGAATAAAGATCCAAGGACTGGGTCAACAGTAAAGAAATTTACACTTTGATTTAACTGTTTTTCAAATCTACTTACTACTGTTAGGACTAAAGATCATGTAAGAAAGTAAAGTTAATAAAGGCGTTCAGTGACGTAAATATTTGTAAAGTATAGTAAAATGAATACAACAAGGTGATAGATATATCACAGTATAGTAAAATGGATATAACCAGGTGATTGATATATCACGAGAAGCTTCTAGCAAATCCTCACAATGCTTAAGTTATGATGAAGAATACTCAATAATGGAGTCAACTAGAATCTCACAAAAGGGAAGGCATTTGGGGGGTTTGGTTTTATCTCAACAAACCTAGTTACTTCACCCGAAAAATAATCTTACAAGTGGGTTTATCTGCCAAAAGGGCTGGAGGTTTCTGTTGAAGAGTAATGCCTATTTTACCCCTTTTGGCTAAGCATTAGTTAAGTTGTACATAACTCATGGGGCATGTTTTAATTAAATGCATGACCCCCCCTTTTGTTAAGTTATGTAAATTAGTGCAAGTGGCCCACTTGGCCAAGTAGCTCACTCCCATGGTTGACACCTAGACTTTCCATGCATGTAAAGGAGATGCTTGCCTCACAAGGGATTTGGAGGACCCACGTCCTCCTCTCTCTCACTAGCAATTCATTTCTTCTTGAGACTTTTGAGTTTGTGAGATGCTCATGCAATTCTCCTTGTGTGTGATATTTCCATAGCCAAGTTTTCTCAAGCTTTCATAGTTGATCTAGCATCTGAGTTAAGATACTCCATAGCTAGGTCTTGTAATTCTTCTTGGTATCAGAGCAGGTTGTCTAGCCTGTGAGTCTGAGAGTGAGAGAAACTTCAGTGCTTAGATTCTTGAGAAGATTCTTATCTTCTACAAGCACCTCAATCTTGAAAGAGGGAGCATTTGATCTACAGGTGTCAGATCAGGTGGAGTCTTGCACTGTTGGTGAGCTATTGGCAAGGGGAGTGGGATGATCCAAAAAACTTTCTAAATCTGGCTAAGTATTGGAGAGTTTTTCTGGAGGAGCTTACACAAAAGTAGGGCGCACTTTCTGTAGGGGCTTCTGGTTTCTGTTCCAGTGGAGCCTAGTGCTTGTGCTAGTGAGGCCACACCAAGTGGCAAAGACAAAAGCAGGAGCTGAAGGGTTGCCTTGAAGTGGCTACATACCCTAGTTTGGGGTTAAACCCTTGTTGCTGGAAGCTGTTCTTTTCTGATCTCTTTCAAGTTGAGCTTCTGTTTTAAGCACAGATTTTAGCATGGCAAGTCTTGGGGAGAGTTTGCTGGGTGAATCTAGCAAACTAGATGGCACAAACTACAGAGTGTGGAAGTTCAAGATAGCCAATATCTTGATGGATAAGAATTGTTGGGAGGTCATGTCAGGTACAGAACCTGTACCAACATCTGATCCTGAATTGAAGGACTACATGAACAGGAGACATAAAGCTCATAGGATAATCAATCTTTCTGTCAAGGACAATATTATTCCTCACATTTGCAATGCAAGGGATGCAGCTGATGCTTGGACAATTCTGAAGTCTATGTTTGAAACAGTGGATTCAGCCAAGCTGGTGTATTTGCAAAACAGGTTACATACTCTCAAGATGGAAGCAGGTGCAACAATTGGTGATCATATTACAAAGGTCAAGGACCTATTGGATCAGCTTGCTTCAGTTGGAGAGAAAGTAAGTGACAGGAGTATTGTTCCCATAGTCTTGAACAGCTTGTCATTCAACTATCAAGACTATGTGATGTCCCTTTCTGCTAGGGAGAAACTCCCAACCTTTGGGGAGTTATGTGGTCTTCTTTTACAGGAGGAGATGAGAAGGAAGAATCTTTCTGAAAGGGAAGATAATCCAGAGCTTGCATTTGCTTCTAAGAAGAAGCAAAACTTTCAGAAGAAAGGCAAAGGCAAAAAGAAGAACTCAAAGCAAAGCTTGGAGCAGCAGGTGTCCAAGTTACAGGTTGGAGAGGAGTCAAGCACCAATTCCTCATCTACACCCAAGAGGAAGGGCAACTGCAACTATTGTGGTAAGTATGGGCATTTTGCTTTTGAATGCAGGAAGAAGCAAAGTGATCAGAAGAAGGGAAAGAACCAGCAGAGTCACTTTGTTGACAAAGTTGCAGAGGAGGAGCAATCTGGTGTGCTTGAGCTATTCACCGCAGCCCTATCATCTGAATCCACATTTGGTGGATGGTACATTGATTCTGGAGCCTCAAAGCACATGACACCTCATAGAGATTGGTTCAGCACCTATGAGGAGACAGAAGATAGCCAGCATGTTTGCCTTGGAGATAATTCTACACGTATGGTGAGGGGCAAAGGTACAGTTGCAATACAGCTATCATCAGGTGAGGTGAAGGAAATTAAAAGTGTGTTGCATGTACCAGGGTTGGCTAAGAACTTGTTATCTGTTGGTGCCATTACCAAACAGAACATGGTGGTAGAGTTTAATGATTCTAAATGTTTGGTAAAAGACAAAGAGAAGAACTTCAAAGTGGTAGCCAAGGGAATGCAAGAAGGAGGTCTTTACAAGCTTTTCACAACCATTCCTAGCCAAGAGGCCTTGTCTGCAAGAGATACTAATCGGGACAAGCTTTGGCATGAGAGATATGGTCATTTGAGTTACAAAAGTTTGCACGTTTTGAACAGGCACAAAATGGTAGTAGATCTTCCTAGCATTAAGTCTTCTTCAGATACATGTGAGGCTTGTGCATTAGGGAAGCAACAGAGGAAAAAGTTTCCAAAGGAGAAAGCTACCAGGGCCAAGGGCATTCTTGAACTTGTGCATTCAGATTTATGTGGTCCCATGCAGGTCAAATCAGCAGGGGGGGCATACTACCTCATGACCTTCGTAGATGATTTCTCTCGGAAGGTATGGGTCTATTTTCTGAAACTGAAATCTGAAGCGTTCAAATACTTCAAACAGTGGAAAGCTATGGTGGAAAACCACACAGGAAAGAGGTTAAAGACTCTCAGGTCAGATAAGGGTGGTGAGTATATTTCTGATGAGTTCAAAGATCTTTGCAAAGCATGTGGGATAAAGAGACAGTTTACTGCTCCACATACACCGCAGCAAAACGGCGTGGCTGAGCGGAAAAACAGGTCTATAGTTGAGTGTGCGAGGAGCATGCTCAAGGCAAAGGGGTTGCCAAATTCTTTTTGGGCAGAAGCGGTAGCAACTGCTGTTTTTCTATTGAATAGAAGTCCAACCAAAGCAGTTGAAGGAATCACGCCAGAAGAGGCATATAGTGGCAAGAAGCCCAAAGTGGGCAGCCTTCGAGTATTTGGGTGTACAGCATATGCACATATACCAAAGGACTTGCGGAAGAAACTTGATGCAAAATCCGTAAAGTGTGTCTTTCTTGGGTATAGTGAAGGTGAGAAAGCTTATGTGCTATATGATCTCGAAAACAGGAGGAAGATCCTAAGTCGAGATGTCATCTTTGATGAAGAGCATGCACCCAAGATACAGGAGCAGGAGAAGGAAGGAATTACTGAGTTCATACCCTTGATTGATTCCACGGATGAGGATCCTAGTCAAGAGTCCTGTAAGCCTCAAGTGCAGGAGCAACAACAGGAAATCGAACCTACTAGTTCGAGACCTCTTTTTGGCCAAGTACCAGAAGCAGAAGTTGGGGACAAACGGAAGACTAAAACAGTACCATGGGATACGTGGTCACCATCCACATCACCTACTGCTAGGAAGAAGCTACCTAGGTGGTATTGGGAAACAATCAAAGAAGGTCAAATGATTGAAGAAGGAGAGAGCAGTGAACAGGGTGTCAGAAGATCTCTTAGGTCTCATGAGAGACAAGAGACTAACTTTGCTCTTATGTCCACTATGCTGAATGCAGATGAGCCACAATTCTTTCACGAAGCCGTGAGAGAAAAGGTATGGCAACATGCCATGCAGGAGGAGTACGACTCCATTGTCAAGAATGACACATGGGAGCTCACTACATTGCCAGAAGGGAAGCAACCAATAGGTTGCAAGTGGGTCTATAAGACCAAGTTTCATGCCAATGGAACAGTGGACAAGTACAAGGCAAGGTTGGTGGCGAAAGGCTATGCTCAGCAAGAGGGGCTAGACTATGATGAGACATTCGCACCTGTTGCTAAAATGACATCTATCAGGACCGTTTTGGCTATAGCCTCATATTTTGATTGGGATGTCCATCAAATGGATGTCAAGAGTGCCTTTCTTAATGGGCACCTACAGGAGGAGGTTTACATGGAACAACCGCAGGGATTTGAAATAACAGGCAAGGAGAATCTGGTTTGCAGGCTTAGGAAAGCCTTGTATGGGCTCAAACAGGCGCCAAGGGCTTGGTATAGCCGAATTGATGAGTACTTTGCAAGGCAAGGGTTTGAGAAGAGTAAGTCTGATTGCAATCTTTATGTCTTCAGGGAAGGAGAAGACTTTGTGGTTGTTGTGCTCTATGTGGATGATCTACTCATCACGGGAAGCAATAAGAAGCTTATTGCTTGTGTTAAGAAGAATCTTTCTAATGAGTTTGAAATGAAAGATTTGGGTTTGCTACACTATTGCCTAGGAGTTGAAGTTTGGAAAGGAAAGCGTTGTCTTTTTATCTCACAGGCAAAGTATGCACAGAAATTATTGAAGAAGTTTAACATGCAAGAAAGCAAACCAATCAGCACACCCATGGATGCAAGCAACAAGCCATCAAAAGATGATGGTCCAGATGAGACGCTCTATCGTCAGTTAGTGGGCAGCCTGATTTACCTTACTACCACCAGGCCAGATATTGCTTATGCGGTTGGAATCGCAAGTCAGTACATGTGTAAGCCTACCGAAGCACATTGGAAGGCAGCCAAGCGGATCCTACGATATGTGAGAGGGACAGTGACTTATGGGATTGGATACACGGATGACGGGAACCTTCAGCTGGAAGGCTATTCAGATTCTGATTGGGCAGGTGATAGAGACGATCGGAGATCGACGACAGGCTATTGCTTCAGCCTGGGTTCAGGGGCTATATCGTGGTGCAGTAAGAAGCAGCCTACTATTGCTCTATCGTCTACCGAAGCTGAGTACAGGGCGACTACGAGGTCCGCCTGTGAAGCCATTTGGTTACGCCGTCTACTTGAGGACATGCTGTTTGCTCAAGTAAGACCTACATTGTTACATTGTGATAACCAAAGCTGCATTCAGCTTGCAAGGAATCCAGTCTATCATGCACGGACAAAACATATAGAGGTGGACCAGCATTTTATACGAGAGAAAGTGCACAGTGGGGAGATCGAGCTAGTTTATTGCGACACCAACGACCAGACAGCTGATATTTTTACTAAACCACTTAGTAAAGATAAGTTTGAAAAGTTCAGAACTTTGTTGGGTGTCAGTTTGAATAAAATTGCCATTAAGGGGGGGTGTTGAAGAGTAATGCCTATTTTACCCCTTTTGGCTAAGCATTAGTTAAGTTGTACATAACTCATGGGGCATGTTTTAATTAAATGCATGACCCCCCCTTTTGTTAAGTTATGTAAATTAGTGCAAGTGGCCCACTTGGCCAAGTAGCTCACTCCCATGGTTGACACCTAGACTTTCCATGCATGTAAAGGAGGTGCTTGCCTCACAAGGGATTTGGAGGACCCACGCCCTCCTCTCTCTCACTAGCAATTCATTTCTTCTTGAGACTTTTGAGTTTGTGAGATGCTCATGCAATTCTCCTTGTGTGTGATATTTCCATAGCCAAGTTTTCTCAAGCTTTCATAGTTGATCTAGCATCTGAGTTAAGATACTCCATAGCTAGGTCTTGTAATTCTTCTGTTTCTTGGGGTGAAAGGGCATGTGACCAAGAAATCATCGAAGTGGAGCATAAAATAAGTGATGCTTGCATCATGATGCCCAATGTGGCAACAAATCTGGAAATGTGCATCTTGCAAAGTCTGCGGAGTAGCAACAAAAGAAGATGCCATCTCTTGTATTTCTTGTAAGGCATCATATTGTTTGAAAACTAAATTGCGCATACAAGTTATCCAAGACAAGATTCGTATTGTTGTTAGACAATATCTGAAAGAGAACACAAACACAATGATGAAGCATAATGATGAGATGTACTCCAACTATGTCTTATTGCTTATGGACTAGGGTGCACTACATACTCATAGACAATAGTCTATGCCAAAAAGCAAAAAAAGCAATCTAAAGGCAATTGCCTAATTGATGTCTCTATATAAGGCAAACCCAACACCTATCTATGGAAAAACTTGTGCTCCAAATCAAGCGCTAGAATTTCGCACTCGAGTTTGACTAAATTCTAACTTGACTTTACTAAATATAGGTAAAGGCCCCTAGAATTAGCACGCAGGCATGGCCAATAATTCTAATTAATCCTAGATGACAACATTAGGGCTAACAATGTGAACATTAACGCTAACACTCCCCCTTGATGTTTACGTTGTTATAATAACAAGAATTATGCATAGCACAAGTATGCATATGTTGTTGAAATAAATGCCTATTTTGCCCCTTAAGGCTTGTATACTTGTAACTTGTAAGTTGTGCATAAGACATGGGGGTAAAACATTTATGTACATTGTACACCCCACTTGTGCTAATTAGGCAAGTAAATCAAGTAGGTTAAGGACCCATGTGGGTTCTAGAGCTAGAATTAGCAAGACACCACCTCTATACATAACATGCTATATGTAGCCCAAACTTTGGAGGGGTTTCCACGGCCTACTACACTTTGAATATTCATTCATGTTGTGTGAGCTTTGAAGTCCTCTCTCTCTTGCTTTTGTGTTCTACTCCATAGCTGGTTTTCTGAAGCTTTCATAGTGTGCTTACTATGCTGTTATGATACTCCATAGTTAGGCCTTGGAATTTGTCATGGTATCAGAGTAGGTTATGTTGCCTATGGTGTGGTGAAAGCTTGGACTAGATTCTTGCCATTCTTGGAGAGCAGCTTACCTTTGAGGAGGGAGCACTTTTTGTAGGGGCATCTGATCTCTGTGCTATCTGCATGGTTAGAGTATTGTTGGCAAGGGGAGTACAGGGAGCCAAAAAGTTTCTAATTTGGGACAAATTTTTTTGAGTCTTTTTGGATAGCCAGGACTGTAGGAGGGCGCTTTCTACAGTGGGGACTTCAGTGAAAGTTCTGAGTGGATCTTGGACAAGGGATTAGGACAGCCATACAGGGGGATAGTTTCAAATCCAGAAGTTGAGGGTTATTGAGCAAGTGGCTGCATACCCTAGTTGGGTGAAAACCCCAATTTACCTTTTGTGTTTTATTTCTATCTAGCTATGTCTAGTCTTGCAGAGAGCATGTTGAGTGAAGCCAGCCGGCTTGATGGCACTAACTTTAGCATATGGAAATTCAAGATCAAGAACATTCTTGAAGACAAAGAATGTTGGAAGCTTGTGACAGGTGAGGAGCCTGTTCCAACATTTGAACTTGAACTTAAGGACTATATCAAGAGAGGGGAAAAGGCACACAGAATCATCAACATGTCAATGAGGGATAATGTGATTCCTCTAATTAGGTCAGCCAAAGGGCCTGTGGATGCATGGCACATTCTTTGTGCATTGTATGAGACAGCAAGTACAACCAGATTTCTCTACTTGAAGAACAAGTTGTATACTCTCAAAATGGAGACAGGGGAGACAGTTACTGATCATCTTACTAAGATTCAGGATATTAGATATCAGCTTTCTGTACTTGGAGAGTCTATTGCTGACAAAGACTTGGTGCCAATAGTTCTGAATAGCTTGTCATATGCTTATCAGAACTTTGTGATGATGATATCAGTGAGAGAGAAGATCCCTACCTATGAAGAAGTCTATGTACTCTTGTTACAGGAGGAGATGAGGAGAGTTAATCTCTCCAAGAGGGAAGATTTCTAGGAGCATGCCTTTGCTTCTAAGAAGAAGCAAAATCCAGCTAAGGATAAGACGAAAGGTAAAGGCAAGAACAAAGGAGCACCACAAACACTTGAGCAAGGAATGGAGAACTTGCAGATGTCAGAAGCACAACCCTCCTCGAATACTTCTTCCACACCTCGAAGGAAGGGGAATTGCAATCACTGTGGTAAATATGGACACTTTGCTTTTGAGTGCAGGAAGAAGCTTGCAGACCAAAAGAAGGGCACAAAGAAGCAAGGAGGAAATGTTGTTGAGAGTGTTGCAAGAGAGGAGCAGAGTGACATAAGGCAAGCTGAGTTATTCTCTGTTGCATTGGCTTCACAAGCTACAACAGGTGGTTGGTACATTGACTCAGGTGCTTCAAAGCACATGACCCCTCATAGGGATTGGTTTGATACCTTTGTGGGGATTAGTGATGGACAAGAGGTGTGCCTAGGTGACAACTCAACACACAAGGTCAAGGGAAAGGGCACAGTACCTGTAAAGCTTCCATCAGGAGAAGTCAAAGTCATTAAGAATGTCTTATATGTACCAGGACTTGCTAAAAATCTTCTTTCAGTAGGAGCTATCACTCAACAAAATATGAAAGTAGAATTTGATGCTACTTCTTGTCTTGTGTTGGACTTGAGTGATAATATGAAGGTTGTGGCCAAAGGATTGCAGGAAGATATACAGGTTATACATTTTTATCCCTAGTCAGCATGCTTATACAACAAAAGGAAGTGATGTGGATAGGTTGTGGCATGAGAGGTATGGACATCTTGGCTACCAAAGCATGCAGGTGTTGAACCAACATCATATGGTGGAGGGGCTTCCAGTTGTTAAGCCAAGCTCTTCAGTTTGCGAGGCTTGCGCTATGGGAAAACAGCAAAGACATAAGTTTCCCAAGGAAAGCACCACCAGGGCAGCAGGCATACTTGACTTGATACATTCAGATTTGTGGGGGCCAACCCAAACAAAATCTGCAGGGGGGGCATATTACTTTATGACCTTTATTGATGACTTCTCATGCAAGATTTGGATTTATTTCTTGAAGTTAAAATCTGAAGCATTCAAGTACTTCCTGCATTTCAAAGCTTTGGTAGAAGAACATTTAGGAAAGAAGATAAAGATGCTCAGGTCAGACGGTGGTGGAGAGTTCATTAAGACAGAATTTGTGGCATTCTGCAAGGCCAATGGGATCAAAAGGCAGCGTATAGCTCCTCATACCCCTCAGCAAAACGGCGTAGCAGAGAGAAAGAACCGAACTATTGTGGAGTGTGCAAGGTCCATGCTCAAGGCAAAGGGGTTGCCCAACTCTTTTGGGGCGAGGCAATGCACACAACAGTGTTTCTGTTGAATAGAAGTCCAACAAAAGCTGTGGAAGGCAAGACTCCAGAAGAGGCATTTAGCGGCATTAAGCCCAAGGTGGGCGCTTTGCGAGTGTTTGGTTGTACGGCCTATGCCCATTTTCCCAAGGATAACAGGAAGAAGCTGGATGCAAAATCAGCAAAGTGTATTTTCTTGGGATACAGTGAAGAAAGCAAAGCTTACAGACTTCACGATCTTACTAGCAAGAAGAGGATCATAAGTCGAGATGTGATCTTTGAAGAAGATCAAACGCCTCCTATAGAGGAACTTGAGATGGAGGATGGTACAAGTGAATTTGCGCCAATACTTGATGACCCACATCCATATATTGGGGAGCCTCAGGATGATCATATGAGTGATCAAGAGGAAGAATCCGAGGAGGCTAGGAAGCGGAAGGAAAGGGGCAAATATGTTGAGTCCTATTCACCGTCTTCATCACCAACTGCAAGGAAGAAGTTTCCCAAGTGGTATTGGCAAACTGTGCAGGATGGTTTGATATTGGATGAGGGAGAGAGCAGCAATCCAGGGGCTAGGAGGTCTCAAAGGCAAGCCCAGCAGCATGAACACCAGGAGACAAACTATGCACTTATGACTACTATTTTGGATTCACAAGATCCGCATACATTCGTTGAGGCAGCAGATGAGAAGGTATGGCAACATGCTATGCAAGAGGAGTACGACTCCATTCTCAAGAATGATACATGGGATTTGGTGAAGTTACCAAAAGGGAAGCGTCCTATTGGCTGTAAGTAGGTCTACAGGACCAAATACAAATCGGATGGGAGCATTGAAAAGCATAAGGCAAGGCTGGTTGCTAAAGGCTATGCACAGAAGGAGGGCTTGGACTATGATGAGACGTTTGCACCTTTAGCTAAGATGACGTCTATCAGGTTGGTTTTAGCATTGGCTGCATTTTTTGGTTGGGAGGTCCATCAAATGGACGTGAAGAGTGCTTTTCTTAATGGACAGTTGGTTGAAGAAGTCTACATGGAACATCCACAAGGTTTTGAGGCTAAGGGCAAGGAAAGTATGGTATGCAGGCTTAAGAAGGCCTTATATGGTTTGAAGCAAGCACCCAGGGCCTGGTATAGTCGTATTGACGACTATTTTGCCAAGGAACAATTTATAAAGAGTCAGTCAGATTACAACTTGTTCGTTAAGGAGGAAGATGGGAACATTGTTTTGATAGTTCTCTATGTGGATGACTTGGTCATCACGGGTAACAATGGGCAGCTTATTGAAAAGGTGAAGGCTCATTTATCAAATGAGTTCGAGATGAAGGATTTGGGCTTAATTCACTATTGTCTTGGCTTGGAGGTTTGGAAAAAGGAAAATTGTGTGTTTATTTTTCAAGCCAACTATGCATGTGAAGTTTTGAACAGGTTCAACATGCAGGATTGCAAACCCGTTTCCACGCCCATTGATACCAGCAGTAAGCCATCCAGAGATGATGGCTCTCCTTTTGTGGACGAGACTCTCTATAGGCAGCTTGTGGGTAGCCTGATTTATCTCACCACTACGAGACCAGACATTTCCTATGCGGTTGGTGTAGCAAGCCAGTTCATGAGTTCTCCAACTGAAGCACATTGGAAAGCAGCCAAGAGGGTTTTGAGGTATGTCAAAGGGACAACCTACTTTGGGATTGAGTACACAGATGACGGAAAGCTTCAGCTTGGAGGCTTTACCGATTCGGATTGGGCAGGTGATAGGGATGATCGAAAGTCGACCACAGGTTACACTTTCAACCTTGGTTCAGGGGCCATGTCTTGGTGTAGCAAGAAACAGCCCACAATTACCTTATCATCGACAGAGGCTGAGTACAGGGCAGCAACAAAAGCTACCTGCGAGGCAATATGGCTCAGGAGACTTCTTGGGGAGGTGCAGATTCCACAGGATGGTCCTACTATTCTTCAGTGTGACAGCCAGAGTTGCATCCAGCTTGCCAAAAATCCTGTGTACCATGCTCGTACGAAGCATATTGAGGTGGATCAACACTTCTTACGAGAGAACATTTATGTACATTGTACACCCCACTTGTGCTAATTAGGCAAGTAAATCAAGTAGGTTAAGGACCCATGTGGGTTCTAGAGCTAGAATTAGCAAGACACCACCTCTATACATAACATGCTATATGTAGCCCAAACTTTGGAGGGGTTTCCACGGCCTACTACACTTTGAATATTCATTCATGTTGTGTGAGCTTTGAAGTCCTCTCTCTCTTGCTTTTGTGTTCTACTCCATAGCTGGTTTTCTGAAGCTTTCATAGTGTGCTTACTATGCTGTTATGATACTCCATAGCTAGGCCTTGGAATTTGTCATATGTATCCTCCATGATGCCCATGTAATGAAGATCCTCAATTCTGATGTAGAATCCGTAATCAACTCTCATCTCAATGTCTTCATTACTCGATGTAGAACTTCCTTCGTATGATGATGTAGGATTTCTTGTTATGTCGATCCTTTGCATATGAATGTGCTTCATATGACTTCCCAATGTCTTGCTTTTGTCTTCATGTCCGTTTAGTGCATATGTGTGACCACCATGAGTGCAACATATAACCATCCAATACCTTGACTTCCTTTGGCTCAAACAACTTGACTCCCTTGGACATGATTAACCTTTACCATAACCCCGAGAACTTTGCTTGAAGTTTGACTCCCTTGGTCTCTTTGAACATCTTCCAAGCTACCACAAATATGTAAGGAATGTCAACACCAAATCTCCTGCATCAATACCCATGTTAGAAATTTGTACTTCATAAGTAGTTGGCTCCACTTGTGTTGAATCCTCGAATTGAAATGGAACCTATACTTCATAAGTACTTAGCTCCACTTGTGAATTCCTGGTACTATCATAAGTTGCCACCTATGATGGACTTAGATGAACTACTCCCCCTAGATGTTCATCTTGAAAACCATGGATAACACTTCACGTTCGCATCCAACCACTCTCCAACAATGATACAAATAGAATGTCATCCATGAACCAAACCAAATATGCAAGTAATGGAGCCTCCCCAATAGAAAGATAAAACGTATGCAATACTTCCTCACACAAAGTAGTTGATACTCAAATACTTTCTCACACAAGGTACTTGACACTATCTATCTGTTCCATCAAATCTCATGGCTCTATCTCACACAGAGTCACTTGCCCCAAACAAATTTCTAACCTAGAAAGCATCTCATCATGACATGTATTTTATCACTAGTTATGACAGATTCATCGACTGAGATCCTAGAGCTTTCTGTATCGGAGCGCTACAATTTTTTTTGGTTTTTTTTTTGAATCTATGTTTGGGGGTGGGAAATCCATTGTGTTTAGAGTAGGATTCTATTATAGATCTTGTCCTACTTCTCACAATGGGTTATCCTACCAGTCGAGAGGGGATTAGAAGCAGCAATTGAATAAAAAGGGTCATGGAGAAATGGGTTTAGGGTTTATGCCCAAGTATGTCACAACATACAACAACACCACATAAGTGTCCACCAAAGTCTCACGATTTTCCGTGTTGTATTCCAAAGAGATATGTTTTGGCATTGATGAATAAGAGACTGAAATTTGACTACAGTTTGAAGTAGATTTAGAATAATCTTGAAAGCTGAGAAATGAGATATTTGCACCTCAGGAATGGGGAGTTGGTGCTGACAAGGAAACAAGGCATGAATACTGCTTTACAAACCAGGTTGGGGGGGGGGGGGGTTTGTGTAGCATATAATGGATCTCCAACAAACTGTGTTGGAAATGGGGCTTCACGGCTGGCAAAATTTTTTTTACAGGTTTTTCTTACACAACGTTCCGGAACTTAAGTTTTGACACTATGTCAAATACATATGCAAACTTCCCAACTAGTGTATGACCATCTTCCTTCCGATTAAGAGATTTAGACACCTCCATCATAAAGCAATTGTCATGAATATTTTTCCGACACATCCCTACATCAAAATCATCTATAACGATAAACAAAAGTAGGGATCAAAGATTCTTGATACTCCTTCACCTTGAAGGAACCATGCTTCACTTAAGAAGACTTTATATTGATTTTCTAAAGCTGATCTATATCCTGTCAATTCATATAGATGAACCCTATGTTTTTCATGAGGCTAAACAACAACCCCTGTCGATTCAATAAATGAATCCTGTTGTTTTTATGAGGCTAAACAACAACTTGAACTGTTATTTTCAGAGGCTAATCAATAACCTAAACTTCCAAATTTGATTGGACACAACTGAATCTACCACATGATAGAACATGAACTTGGATAGACTCAAAAACTTGAAGAAATAACACTTTTTCAACTCAAACTAGATCGTTCTAGTAGAATCGATCGCACTTGGTACCACCACATGAATGATCAACTACGACTTGGATGGTATCTAGGAATTTACTTGACAACTCCAAGAAACAATCACTTTGACTAATCATAAATCTCAAGTGATTTTAGTTCAATTAGAAATAAACCTGAACCGAATTTCTCACATAGCTTGTCACACCTGTCACTTATAACAGTGAACTTATCATTTGCCACCATCATAAGAAACTGTGAAAGAATAAAACATCCTCTTGACTCGAATATCGATTTACTTAAATATAGGCCCATAGTCTATATTTCCCATACAACTCCCTCTTAGAGTTTGCACCTGTGTCGATTCCAATTTCCAACCTCAACTTAACCTTGTCCGATCTTGGCCTTCTGAAGTTGACCTTCTTGTAACTTCCAACCACTTGTATAAATAGTCTTCCTTGTGATTTGTCTTGCATGTAACCCTCCTCAACTTGCTTGTGATAAACTCCCACTTGTGTGTAATTGACTTGTATTTTCACTTGCGTGCAAAAAGCTCCGACTACAACTCAATCTTCACTCTCCTTTGATGATGATTTGGGTTTCGTAAAAGATAAAACCCTGAACTTCTTGAGGAAATTTTCTACCTCCAACTGTTTTCAATCCTTCTGATGTCCCACGCTTTGCTTGCTATCCATGCTTTGCTGTTCTACAACAACAGATTGAAATCAGCCCTGAGCACAAATTGATTAACACTCTGCAACACAAACAATTCTTCCGGCAAGCTGAATGATCCTCCTTCATCAACTTGAGTCATGAACAACAGTGATCTGATCTATAAAACTATAGATAGAAACCCAACACTTTGCCCTGCACCTAGATCTGATCATCAATGATTTGTCAACAGTTGATATGCTCCTGGAATCTGATCTTCAGAAACCTGTCTGATTGCTGTTTCTGAAGCTGAATCTTCAGCAATTTGTTTTTGAAAATTTGTATAGCAATCGATCTCAATTTCAGTTTCAAATAACCCTACCAATAATTTACCTTGCAGATAAAGTCTCTAGCGATTTTCAAACAACAATACTAGCGCTTCAACACTTCCAACTCCAGCTATCCAAATCGTTGACCTTCTGTGCACCTCTTCAAACTCGTTTTGCAGCATTCAGAGATCCTTAACATGCTTAGCATGTAGACCTATCACAAATAATGACTCCAGCAACTTGTTTAACAATGACATAATAGCCTGGCAGTTAACAATTCCATGCTCGGACCTGCGAACAATCTACCACTACTGTTGGTAGTCGTGCGAATAACTGCATGCAATAAGTTGATGAGCGATCCTTGCTCAGATCGGCAACCAGCTTCCTATTAGAAGTGCGAACTTAGCTCCCACATGCAGCAATCAATTCCTACTATTTTTCTGGCAGATTAGCGAGCTATCTTAGCTCTCCCTCTCAGCGAGCAATCTTTTGAATTTCCAGTGATCTGTCCTCTAGCAACCTTAACCTGCAGACAACACAAACTAAACTTCCAACAATTAATCTCTACCTGAGATCTGAGGCAAACTTCATAGTCTCCTCATGCAGCACATCCCTTCTCTTTGTAGTTCTGGTTCTCCTCACAAAGCTGCCACCGTTGTAGATGAAGATCAAACTTGAGAGCTGGCTACCACCTCCTCTCTTTCTTGAAGATGCTCAAATCAATCTGCATATGATTATTGATCTCATCTGTTGAGTACCTCCTTGTTCTCTCGAATCTTGAACTGAAGCTCTGATAGCATGTTAGAAAACTGACTTGCTCATACAAGTTACCCAACTAAATATGGGTAAAGGTCCCTAGGTTTAGCACACGGGCATGGCCGAATAATCCCAATTAATCCTAGATGACAACATTAGGGGTAACAATGTGAACATTAACTAGCACATACCACATGCGTTACCTTTCATCTTTTCTAGTAGATGTTCCAGATAGTCAATGGCTTTGTCAATCTTGCCTTTGTAGGATTTGTCAAAATGATGCAAATGATGATCTTGCGCGTCTCTGTGACTCATGTGATTGTGGATATCACTATTGCCTGCAACCGCCTCTTGCATCAATAATAGAAGGTAACTGGTTTGGCAAATGCGTATAGACAACAAGGAAACATCTAGAAATGTATGCAAGAATATGGAAGTAGAAAAGCAAACTTTGAGAGCAGAAAGCAAGCTCAAAGAGCATCTTTCTTTGCAAGAAATCTGCTATGTGTGTGATATTGATGAAGATATATACATTATATGCTAACTAATCAGTCTAAAAATATATATTTTTGCAAACCATTCCTGTTTTTTCCTATAAAAAAAGGATTGCGATCATGAAGACGCAACGGATCACAATCCCCTGCAACTATCTGCCGCAAAATCGTTGCAATAAGACAATGTTTTATGGAGAATGGCGCATGTCAAATATCAATGTGTTGTTCATGGACAAGGATTATTTTGTTTAGTTCTTGTGTAGCTTTGGCTTGGTGTCAATCTAACTATTGCAAATTCAAGTTCATGTATTGGAGTGGATCTGCAGGGTAATCAATAAGTTGAGCCCTTAGACTTTATTGTGATGTTGGAAAAAGTACGTTCCTTTCCATCATAGTCATTTGTTGTGACTTTTAGAGAGACATCTTTGTGCTGCCCCGAGCACCCTGTTGTAACTGTAGTAATTCTTCATGATGATGCTAGTCATTTTACTGTAATATATCTTTTTAGATGTGATATTAAGCATCAATTTTGTTATGTATACTATTCCACAATTCATAATTGTCGGCCTCTTTTACCCATCTGAGCCAACAAACATCCGCAGGGCTACGCCTTGATCGAATATGAGTCAAAAAAAGAAGCACAAACAGCTATTGAAAAGCTAAATGGAGCTGAGCTCTTGACCCAGAAAATATCTGTTGACTGGGCTTTCTGTAGCGGGCCATTGAGGCGTCGCAATGTTCGTAGAAGGTGGGCACTTGCTCTTGTACTAAGGATTGTTTGTCATCTTTCCTGAATATTCAATCAAATGTGTATTTCATAGTGGCTTCAAATTTGCAGAATAGCCTGAAGTAACACACTGATATGTAATATGGATGGACATCTATGCTCCTTTTCTCACTCCATACATAGATTGCAGTAGATATTGCATCATAATTGCAGCTATCAGTGAAACTGTCACCTGTTAAAATGTTCATACCATCATCAATCCCTTCAATGCTCTCAACAAATCACTTGACATCTCCTAGTGACATCTGACCCCCAAGTGAAATGCCCAGAAGGACTTATCTTGAGAAGAAGTAAAAAAATCATGCCCTTAAATCCCCAGTGAGACCGCGTGGAACTTGTATTGGTCCATGGAACCAATATGACAGCATTTTAACCCACATGCAGTGTTTCTAATGGTGCTTATGAGACTTGGCATTTTCATTTTAGTGATTGTTGAGCTGTCCTTGACATACTAAGAAATCATTGTACTGTGCCCTACAAATTTCCAGAAAAAAAAAGCACTGAGTGCATTAACAGCTGGATACCATGTAAAATTTTACCAGTGTTAATATTCTGAGAATGGGATGTCCACGGCCTGTAACAGTTTCAGCGCGTGCTTGATCTTATGTTTGTGCATTCTTAAGGAAGGTGAAACACATCTTCTAGTGTATTAGAAGTACGCTGCCAAGTAATAAAGATAGTCATTGCTTGGTTTTCCCTTGATTATGTTGGTCTTGAAGACCTTCACTTAACACCACTTGAGTTGGGCACAAACCTTTGGGTCAGTCACCCCGAGTCTTGTGAATTCAGGACCTCTTAATTTGTGCACAGGTTGCACCAGAATGCTTGAGCATGAGGCAATAGTTCGAAATTTCTTTTATTTTTGTAGGGGTTCGTATGTAACCTATGTTTAAGAATCTGTAAGCCCTTAGCATATACTATAGTGAATGCTAATGTGCTTGGCCTAGCATGAAACACGAGAAGTTTGGCCAGAATGACTATATACAGTATAAGATGTGGAAGACTTTCTTGTATCAAAATCCCTGGCTAAATAAGAGTCAGCATAGTCATAAAGCTGCAATTTCTTTCTTTTTTTCTACTCAATGAGATAGATGCGCCTTTGATGCATAGAATCAATGAACCGTCCACAGTTCACCACGGTTCTGAGAACCGTACAGTGAACCGTATGGTTCACAAATTTTTTTGCCTGGAACCGTGGTGAACAGTACAGTTAATTAATTAATTAATTTTTTTTTGGTTTCCCACCCCTATAATTAGCTCAAAATAATGCCAAAAAAATCTGTGACATCTGTGAAATCTGGTTCAATCTGTGAAATCAGAGGACCATTTGTGAAATCTTTGTGAAATCTGGTTCAATCTGTGAAATCATTTGTAAAATCAGATCCAAAAATCTGTGAAATCATTTGTGAAATCAGAGGACCATTTGTGAAATTGAAATGAGGACCAAAAATGCCTTGGGAGGGGTTTTGGGGGGAAATTGGGAAAAAAATAAATAAATAATTAATTATTGAATTAACTACAGGAACTGTACCACGGTTCATGAACCGTGGTATGGTTCCCACCACGGTTCCCAGGACCCACGGTTCTGAGAACCATGAGTTCTATGCTTTGATGTCTCAAGATTCTCTTAGCAGCTTTCTGATTTTGTTGTTTGAACTTACTCTTGAGTCTTAACATAGCTGAGGATGTCAGATCTTGTGATAAAATGAATGAGACTTCCAACAAGCTGACGAGATGACTAGCATCAACAATCTGTGATGTAGCTTTACAATTTTTCATTTTAAATGTTCTGAACAAATCATTCCCATATTGGGCTTGTGAAGTAAACATGCTTACTCTCCTGCTGTGAAAACTCTATGCCTAGGTATAGTGTATTTACCGTTGGACCTGCTCCTGTGACATAGGTTTACAGTCCTCCATTCGAAATTCCAAAAAAAAAATCATTTTCGTGTTTGGTTTTTGAATTGCACATGCTTACTCTTCTGCTGCCAGACCTGTATGCCTAGAAAACAGTGTAGTAAACACAAATCAGTTAGTTCAAGTGTGTTGCTATCTCACTTTTGATAGATGCTGACATATCATCAAAACACATAAAACAACAATCACAATGCCTGGTGACCTTGTAATGTAAAGTATTAATGCTGATCTATTTTTATGTACCATTAGATACTTGCTATATGTATCGGTTGAGTGCTTGCTTCAAACTATATAATTCCTTGGTAAGGTCGCATATTTTAAATTCATGACTCTTTATTAAACCCTTCAAGTTGCTTCACTTAGACATCCTCAAGATCACCATTAAGACAAGCAGACTTGACATCCCTGTGATGCAACTTCCTACGATAGCAAGCAACTAAGGCTATCACAACCTCGATAGCAGTAAATTTGGCTACTGGAACAAAGTCAATCTTGGCTTTGTATGCGAAACCTGTCATTCAAGAACTGTTTAGTCATTTTATCGTATATATTCATTTGTTTTCTATAACAATTTTACCTTGATACCAACTTTAAATTTCCATCCTTTATAATAGGAATTTACTCATCTCATATCATTGTTGGCCATCCTTAGATACTTTTGCTTCTTTGCAGGTATCAAGTTCTTTTACTTTCATAAGATGACTCATAAGTGGCGCATTTAGCTATTCAATTCTTGGTTGCTGCTGCATTTTTTGCTTTCTTCCATACTTCATGTGATTTAGGGGCTTTCAACATATTATGTTATCACCCAACAAGTTTGTTATCTAGTGTAATGCTGCTTTCTTCACTTTGACCGGATGTGGAGTGGTGGAGATTCGACTTTTTTTGATACTATCCTATTCTTTATCTCTTTAGCGTGGTGGTGAAGACATGGCTCTTCAATACTCTTTGATGTGATGTTGGTTTATTGCATTACGTCTATTTCCATAAGTGCAACTTCTGAACTTACTGAAAGCTTCATACTGTCTTTAGGCATTAGAGTCTTCACTATATACAAGAAAAATGCATTTCTCACACCTTTGTTGTCTAGCTATCAACTTCAAGTTGCAGATGCTCTTATTCCCTTATCTTGGGGAAAAGAATGTCTATGCAGCTTCTACAACATATGCGACTTTTAGGTCTTGGTTTGCAACAGCACCAAAGGACACAATGTTCCTGGGTAAGCCTGGTACTTAAAGCATATCTTGAACGATTTCATCATTTTACAGTTTAACCGTTTATCTTTGAGAGAATTCATGTTGTTACCTTATTAGTTTGGTCATTCCTATGATTTCTTTCAAGCTGTCACATGCTTAGAAGCACCAAAATCTAAATACTAGATATTTCTAGAACTTTCATGTGCTATTACGAAACTACCACAGAGACTCACCTTCCTGATTTTCAGCATCTTTTTCAACATTCTCATCATAATTATTAATGACTAGCCTGCTTTTTCTCTCTCTCTGCATATTTCTTTTTCTTGCACACACTAGGAAAATGGCCACAGTGATATTAATAGTTATGCTTCTTGGACGTAGAGGTCTTTTCTTGAAGCTGTCACTCTTCTACCTCTCTTGAGATTGGGGAACACAAACTTTACCTTCGAACTCTCCTTCGGTTGCAGATGCCTGTTGAAAATCTCTACTTGAAAAATTGTTTCTTTTTGCTTTTCTTATAACAGCCAGCAACTTAACTCATTATGTCAAAACTCTCCTTCTCTTTAGGGTTTACAAGTCTCATTTCTGTACCCTATGGTCACTTGTATGTCCCGGTAATCTTTACTGACCAATGTAGTTGTTAGGTTTACCTTGCAAGTCTGCTATAGGTAGTACCATCTGATTGATTGGCATTGCTTACAGTTCAGCTTTCTTTTAATGTTTGACATGATGAAGACCTTCGCACACTAGGAACAGCACAAAATTTACACAAACCACACAAGAACAAGTATCAGCCTGCTTGAAAAGTATTGATGTGTAGCCTGTCCTGCCGTGTGAAATTTTTTATGGACATAAGGCCCGAGGCTGGTCTGTTTGTGGTCTCAGTTACAGGCTTGTGGAAGTGTGCTGCAGGCAAACCGAAAACCTTTAAACTTCCAAAATTTTAACCTTTTTTTCCTGTGTAGTTTGCACCAGCTGGTCAGTTTGTGTAACCTTGTTGTAGCCTTTTCAGGTAATATATGCGTACACTGGGTTACAGGTCGTAGTAATACATATAATATGAAATTTGTTATTTGAAAGTTGAAACATGTGTGAATGTAACCTAAGTTATTAACCAATTATTTGCATGTGGCACCTTGTTTTCAAGTAAGAGTTGTAAGCACCAAGTGTTTAGGTGGCACTACTGTGTGATCATTGGGTATTTGAAAGTTAAAAAAACTTGCGTTAGTGTATAACGAACCATTGGCCTTTGATATATTTACACAAATTTCAAGCCTGTTGAGGTTGCCAATAACTTTACACTGAACCACTAATTCTTGATGTCTTTAATTTCTTTTTCAAAGTCCCATCTCTTTCCTATTTGGACCACTGGCAGATTTTGAGCTGGTTTGGGTGGTAGTTCAACTGGTTCTGAATCTTCCTATTTTGCATTTCCAGGAAACTCTAATTGGTATGGGTTCTGGGAGGCCTTGGGATGTTGTGCGATCATGGTTTTCGCTAATACAGTCTATCTTTAGTGGGGCACTTTCCTTAGCCGCAACTTCTAAGTTTGTTCTTTGACCAAGCCAAAGTAATGATATGTGATGTACCTTGTGTTTCTCTGAGGAGATTAGGACTTAAATTGATTGGCTTTGCTCTTTCGTGCCATCCTTCGTCTTGGCTGAGTCTGCCCTTCACCTCCAGAGAAGTGCTGGAGACTCAGCATATTGGTTTTTATGTGAATGTACGAAAATTGATGTGGATGTATCTTTATGCATGCAACCTGCATTTACACTTAGGTGCTGGTGACGCGAGTAGGGATGTCGTTTGTTCTAATCTTTACATGGAGTTGGTCTGCTACTTTCTGAGTGATGGCTTTTTGCTATGTTTAAGCACAGTCCTAGACTTCACATGGATATGCATATACAGGTCCAGTCACGAGACTCGCCAATATCAGACCAATCAATTGTGTATAACTGGGTAGCAAGATATCATGTGCACTATATTGGCCCAATGTTCATAGTGTGAATAACAACAGTGTCAACAGGGAAACCCTGTGGCAGACTTAGTTACAGTATATAACAAAGTTTACTCCCTCAAGGTTCTTGCAACAAGGTTAAGTTTGAGAGTGGGAGAGTAACAAGAAGTTTAATGATGTGCAGATCACCACGAGGGCGGAGATCCCGGAGTCCTGTCAGAAGACGATACTGACCTGTGAGTTTGTGCTATGTCTAAGTATCTATTTGCTTGGTGCAAAGAAAATGTGTTTCATGGACACAGTTGTCATGACACTATTTTTTTTCAAAAACGGTATTCAAGCTCCTGCTCCTATCAAATGCAACACAGGTCGGAAGAGAAATGCATTTTCTGCGTGTTAGGAAAGGTTGGTCCATGTTTGAGTGAGTTTCAAGTAAACTCTCGGAATGTTGAATGTAGCAATTTTATGCTTTGTTTTCCTTGTTACCTAAACCACGATGAGGTGCACAGGTTGAACTTTACAATGAGCTTAATTCCTGGTTTCCTCCATTGTGCTTATTGGATGAAAATCTGATGGCTACTTGAGAATCATTAGATCTTAATTACCATCATAAGCTGATGTTTTCAAAGTAGATTGACTGGATTTTCTAGTGCGTACATCTATGTTTTAGGGTAATTTGAAAGGTCTCTTTGCCGTCAGTTTCATATTAAAGTTTGTGGCTGTACAGGTTTGCAGCTATGAACAACATGAGGGGTTTCGGAGTATAAGAAGACAATGATTTACAAGCATTTCTCTTATAGTTACTTTTCTATTGATCTTTGCAATCTGCATACACCGTGTACTGAATTTGACTTACCTATATATGAAATAAGCTCTATATATGCAAATTGTTCCACCTTAGCACTTTCAGTAGATTTGATGTATTCTATATATGATAACTACGTGTTCCAACATTGAGGGATTGTTTCCATGGCTAAACTAGAGCATGCTTCTACTACTTCTGATTTGACAGTCTTTCCTGAGCTTGAATTTTGAATATGAGCTATAGCCTATTACAAGTAATCAATTCTTGTGCCCGGAGCCTTTTAGTGTCTTGCTATTTTATTTTTACTTCAAACTTTGTAATGCCTACAGCAGCATCCTTATGAAAATTATTGCACGATTGTCTTCTCGCACAGTCTGCTACGGAAATTGTAAGATGATTAAGCTTTAACTTAAACAAAGTTATTCCAAACTAGTAGTGTGTAAAGTTTGTAACTGTAGTGTCACCGTGTCTGCATTATTTTCAACACTACATGTTTGTTACTATGTCATCACCTTCTTACTTGATCGTAACTCGGGCTTTGTAATGCCTATATCAGCTTTTATATGAAAAATGTTTTCCTACTGTCTGCATAATCTGCTACTGAAACCATCAGATGACTGACCTTTAACTTGGACAAAATTAACCCAACGAGTAATAGTGTTTAAAGTTTTGTCGACTTAATGCCAACCAGTGTCTGCATTATTGTGAACGCGTATGTTTAGTTACTGTTTCATCACCTTGGCTCTTAAAATGTGTGGAAACTTGCTGGTCGTCTCTTCATGCATGTGACCTGCACCTAGATCTGGGCATCGAGAGTTTGACTCTGGATATCATTGTACTCCATCCCTACCGTACATTATGGAGTCAATAATTGAATTCTGTGATTGATGGAGAGAGAGAGAGAGAGAGAGAGAGAGAGAGAGAGAGAGAGAGAGAGAGAGAGAATTTATCAGTTTGATTTTTGTTACACCCAAGAATTTTGCATGTCAAAAATATGACCTGTTATTTGTAGAAATAATCTACTCCCACTTTGAAGAACCTGACCTGGATAGATGTTGTTTTACACAACATATATGGGGGGTGCACCATTTTAGGGATAAGGGTTCCATAAAATTTAAATGCTTTCAAACCTGCCAACAAGGCTTTCAAGCATTTTGCTAGCCCAGCCCCTATCACCACCCATCAGGTACAGCGCAGAATCATCAATTTTCTAGGGTCTAGCCAGTGGAGGATTCAGCCAACACTTAATGCAACATCATTACACATTTTCAGCAGTGATTTCAGGAGCGTCAAATCTTCAGTAGCAGCTAGCAACGTCACATATTCTTGAGCGACTTCAACAGATTTCAGCAGCATCACCCCTAATCCATGACTCTCAAATTTGCACAAGCCGACTGCAACCTCTATTGCAAACTATCGTACAAGAAACAGAGCTCACCTTTTTGTTTGATTGCCTCCATAAATGTTCACATTCTTATCGGATTCTTTTGTTTTCTACTTTACTTGTGTTTGTATTATCGCAAGTTGACTCTCTTACATCTTCGGTTTTCTAATACTGTTTACGCTTGATTTGTTTGTCATATTCTATACCTATTATTTGATTACCTATGTTTGTTTGTGGCCATTGCTCTATTACTTTCAAACTAGTCTTTATATTTTATTCTATATATATCATGGCTCCACCAAGTAGTATTCAACCCAATGGAAACTTCCACTAGCTTGTAACATTGGTCGTTGGAATGCACAACGATGTAGTTTGTTGACAATCATGTATATTGATGTTTCTATAGTTTTGGAAGACGTTTGCAATGATTTTTCTTTTGCTAATCTAAAGATATCAAATACAAAAAAACTTCTAGAGACACAGAAATCATGTTTGAGCAAAATTCTTAGGCACATGCTCTTATCTTTTCCATACGAGGGAATGTGAACAAATTATTGAGGTACATTAGTTCCCTATGCAAGACAACAAAATTTACCAACATAATTGTGGTTATAAACTTACATCAATTTTATGAAAAATATTGTGCATCTTAAAGGTGGTTTCATTATATCATTTTTGGTATGAATGTCAATAACAAGTTTTGTATAGTTTTTACGAACTTATGATGATGTGAAGCTCCATTTGGATATTCATCTTCTTGTACATGAAGGAATAAATCATTTACTACAAGAGTGCAAGACATGGATGTGAAACCGCTATGAAGTAATTAATTGTATATCAACCTAATACAACGGAGAAAGACACCCAAGTTGATAATACAACAATTCCTCACGAGACGTTACAAAACATTGCTCCCAAAGGTATATTCATATCAGATTTTTGTGTTTTGCTAAGTAGTTTGCTGCTACAGACCAATGATTCTATTAAAGCCCAAAATGGTGCTCAAAATGTTGTTAATCTTGATGATGGTGATTCGCTATCAATGGTTACACATCCATTCCACTAGGATGTAAGCAATATTGGAAAAGCATTTGGACACTTTGTTGTCTATGTTAATGGTAATCAAGAATTTTTTTTTTTGAAAGCTAGATTATATAAAGACGAACATAGCTAACATATAGAAGTTGAGGGATGAAAAATACCCAACTACATTAGGAAAACAATTCTTTGAAACAAAAACTGTTGGAAGTTCAATAATGAACTCAACTAATAAGAATAAATTACAAATCTAGCTAGATAAATATAACAAGGTAATATTGAGAGTTGTTGAGATAAAAACTACAAATATAAAGAAAATTCTCACTACTATGGATCTATATAAGAATGTTTTAGAGCTCAATGAAAATCTAAATGTTTTACATTTACAAAGTTAAGTTGCAAAAAACATATTGGTAACATAGACTATTAGAGGATGGAGGCCCATAATGCATTATTGTACAAGATAGCAACCAAAAATACGTTGGCTGCAAGTCGATAGAAAGAAGAGATTATACATTTGAAAAGATAAAGAGCCATAGAAAATAAAACAAAAAACTATTCAAGGATTTAAACATTCAATGTTGGACCTAAAAGATGCAAAATACCAAGCTTTGGAAATGGTTTTACATAATCAAACATCGCAACCTTCCATGTGGGCATGAAAAACTTTTTTCTATCTAGATTATGGTATTCTTCTAAATCTGGGAATACAAATATTAGTGGCATTCCCACTTGCTACCTAACCATTTCCACGACCTGTTTAAATGCATCTTCTTGATCTATATGTTGGTTGTGCCTTCTCAACCCATTCTCTCATCTTGTTGAAGTTTTGTTGTTCCATATGTATGCTCGTACTTTCTTTTACATAAAGTGAACTTGAAGACCCACTAGCAACTTGGGTTGTCTTCAAAGAATATTGCCTCTAAGCCCTAGTATGTATTGTAAGTGGCATAACTTGTGAATTTTCAAGATCAACTACACTAAGAAGATTCTATACCATAGTTGTTGATTTTCTTTTGGATTTTTTATTTGTAGACAGTAATATAGAGATTTTTTCATCTTAAAAAAAAGTTATAATCTCATGAATATGTTATCTGATGATCCTAGCTACACCCATAGAACTTGTAGAAGGTTGATATCATGTTTGCCTCATAGACTGACACTTATTCACCATTTACCCCACTATTATAGTGCATCAAAATCTCATTCAGAGTTGCCACAACTTTTGGTTACTATGGATTTTCTTGCAATGACTTGTTCTAGGTGCCATCAAATTAACTTTTCAAGCTAGCATCGCTAGAGCTCAAATAATCATCCCTTATGGTTGTTGCACAAGTAGTGTTTGTAAAGCCAATTTAGGTGGTGGTGGTGGCAACGCTTGGCACTACCCACGTTAGAAATCACGTAAAATCAAGCGATCAAAGTCAATGATTAAAAAGAAACACTTCTGTAATAAGAAAGGCATCAATGCTTATCCTATTTTATCTAGAAACAAAAATGTTAACAAGAGTTTTAAATTTCAAAAGAGTAGCAATGTTAGAAAGAAAATCATTTGGTGTTTGTGACTGTCGTCTCAGGGATCTTCAAGGCATCAATGATTACCATGAAGATTGGGATATTTTAGAATGTACTATATTGTAAACGATAGAGAACAAACAAATCAAGGTATAACAAATGAGCTGAATAAGATCATTCAAACAGAATAAAGAATAATTGATGAGAGACAATTTGTATGGATTTATATAGAAAATGCATTCAAAATGTATGTATGTATAGGAAATAATCTCTTTAAGATATTCTTGATAATGAAAGAAGAGGAATCAACAATTTGCAAAAAAAATTTGTATCAAAAACATAAAAATGTGTATCTGCTCTCTAAGCTCTGTAACCTTTGTCTATCCTCTTTTTGCACACAAGTTGTGCTCATTATTTATATTACAAACTACTAATAAAAATTGGTGACTTCAAGATCCTTTTAAAGATACTTAAACTTGTAATCAAGTTATATAATTGTTTGAAATAATTGCTATGCAGATTGATCATAAATAACTTTGGAAATTATGATTGAACCATTTGTGACAGGTTATGAAATGTGGCAGTTTTCCTTAAGCTTATCACACGAGGAGATTGTGAATAGGTTTAGATTGGAGCTTTTGACTGAAGGTTCAGCTTGACTTGAGATTGCTATCAGGTGAAAGGGCAATAATCAACGTGTATCAATATGAAATTACTTGCCATATTTGATGGCTACTTTCTCTCTCTTGTTTTTAGAGAGTGAGCCAGCAGATCCTTCTCGAGCCCTTCAGTTGCTATTTAATTAGCCTCACTTATACAGTTTGAATACAGCGTGTGTGAGCTTTTGTATGGAGTAGTTTCTTTCTTCTAGCCTCGAAGCACTTAACGTTGTGCTTGTCTGATTGAATTGATCCTTTCAAATTGTCAACTTGGTAGCAGAGCGGGGGGTTGATTGCAATCAGTAGGCAAGGAAGGGAATCAGATTTGAGAAAAATATGAGAAGAATCTACAACGGTTTGAGAAAGCTTTGGAAGAAAGGCTATACCAAACCGGACATTTGAAGATCGAAGGAATGCTCTTTGTATAGTTAGAGCCTCTCAACAAGTCGTCTGCTGCTGAATCTAGCTGGCTGTGGGCACCCTCAAGGAGGTGGTAATCTGCAATAAAAATCTCAGTGAAAGGTTATGCTATGTGCAAGAAATCTCTCTATTTATCTTTACTAGGGTTTACAGACGAAAAAGAGAGGATCTCTCTCTATAGGTGGATGATTTTGGTGCTGTAAACACATACCAAGGGGCACCCCGACTAGGAAGAATCTGCAGCCAAACGGCCGTGGACAGTCGCGAGCGGACATGGGTGCTGAATCTCGATCACCAGGGTGGAAAACCGTTGGCGCTTATTGGCACGAGGACAACTTTGGCCCCGTTCTAGTCGTAAATTTACACGTGGAGTCCGGGCAGGGACATGAATCTGTGCAAACCGGGACCCCACCGTGCTGCAAAACAACTGGCGTCGGGCCGGCAGCTGGGACCAGGGCGCCGGGACCCAATGTCCCAGCGCCACCCTCTCACGCGAGCCGGGGCACTGGCGCCACCTGGCGTCGGGACCACTTGGCACCATGGCGCCGACACCGGGGACCACCCCGTCACGGGCGCCAGGTTTTCCGGCGCCACACCTGGCGCCACGACGCCAGGACCTCCAGGGCGCCAGAAGAGACTGGAGCGTGCACACACACACACACACGCAAATGGGGGCAATAGGCATTTTGAGTATATATGCACGGTGGACCAGTTTCGGGAAAATATTATGGGATAACCCATCAAGTCACGTGGCAAGCAAAAATTGAATGTCACCCTGGCAGGTCAGGCAGGGTGGCGGGCAGCATCATCGGGCCACCTGGGGACATGTGTCGCGTGCAGAAGTTGGTCGCGGCCAAACTGGCCGTGCCAGTAAGATACGAGGGTGGAAAACCCTCGTCTCTTGCAGACACGATCCAGATAATGAGCGGAGGAGTTCAAAGAAAGTCAAGTGTTAATGACATCATGTGTTTTACGGCCCCACCTGCCCGTCCTGCCCTCCTTTTCCACTCTTCAACGATGCCCTTCACTCACACCCTTCACCAGCACCTCTCATGCACCTCTCATATGATTTTCAAACAAAATATAATTACTTTGGCATAAACTTTGGTAGTTGGTTGTGATTTACAAAATTGAATTGCATATAATTAATTACACATTAATATGGTAGGTTAGAATGCACAAATTTGATTTTATTAACTAATTGTCTATTAAAATGAGTTTAAAATTAATCGAAAATATTATTGTGAATATATACCGCTATTATACCATATACAACATACGTTCGCAATGGCACTGGCTCACTCATTAACCATGCGAACATGCCAATTGACAAATTCCAAGGCCTAGCTATGGAGTATTATAACAGCATAGTAAGCACACTATGAAAGCTTCAAAAAACCAGCTATGGAGTAGAACACGAAAGCAAGAGAGAGAGAGGACTTCAAAGCTAACACAACTTGAATGATTATTCAAAGTGTAGTAGGGCATGGAAACCCCTCCAAAGTTTGGGCTACATATAGCATGTAATGTATAGAGGTGGTGTCTTGCTAATTCTAGCTCTAGAACCCACATGGGTCCTCAACCTACTTGATATTACTTGCCTAATTAGCACAAGTGGGGTGTACTATGTACATAAATGTTTTATCCCCATGTCTTATGCACAACTTACAAGTTACAAGTACACAAGCCTTAAGGGGCAAAATAGGCATTTATTTCAACACCAATAAGCGCCAACAAAGCCGGCCGTCTCACGATCAATCTGTGTTCCTCAGATGGCTAATCGAAAAAAAACAAACGAACATTAAGGCCTAAGCCCGCGTTTATCGAGAGCTCTCAAGCGACAAATCCACGTTTCTTGCAGGCTCTATAAACATTTTTCGTTTGAGAGCCAATGGGATTATATTTCACTCTGGAAAAGCTTCGTATTACTCTTGTAAAAGAAGCTGGGAGAAACCTCATGCCTTACCATATTATGGGGCTTGCTTCTCACTATTCATTGTGTTTTTTTAGCTGCTTTTTATAGGGTATATGCCATACAATATGATCTCATTTTTACGAGGCAAGTTTGGCTACTTGGATTCTCATGCATGCAACATTCTGGAGGCTTAGTAGCACGCTTTCCATATGTGAAAAGTGACGATATTGACATTTTTTTGTAACATTTGTAGGAACATCGAGCTTCATCAAATTGGCAAAAGTTTACCAAAGACAATCGAAGAGCTAGTTGGAATTAATGCTATTAGACGGTAACTTAAATTTGAATAACAACGCTTACTGCAGTGAATGTGCTATTATACAGTGTGCATTGCAAAAGGTAAAATGACACGAAAATAAATAAATTACCAATGCTTGTCATAAGATTATAGACAATGAGTATTACAAAGTTCCAAATGGTTTTTCAATAGCAATCACAAGCAGTTCCAACATCATGAAACTGATTCATGGGGCAAACAAACTTGCTTTAGTTTATAATGCTCTATTAGTGTCCACCAAGGTGTGATCCTGTCGTCGACGACCCAATCAACGAGTGGACAAGGTCTGTCACTTTGCGATTGACTTTTCCTCCAAGCACATTGTACTTAAGGTGATGCCATGTCCTTTCAATTAAGTTAGTTGTTTCCACCTGTCTGTGTGGTAACAAACGTCCCCACTGTGGCCACATCTTTCTCCAAACAACTTCTCTTCCAGTCCAACCCTTATGGACATATTGTAAAACATCATTAGAATTTTTGTGTTTTAGTTCAAATTTTTCTACTAACTTATCAAAATTATTTTCAGATTGAGATTGCATCAAGTCCACCCATGTCTTTGTATAAAGAGTCTCTATCATTTACTGGTACTTTAGGTAAGAGGTTCTCCACTATGCTTTCTTGGCATGAAACCTGCATAACAGATATCACATGCCACTTTAGTGCAATCTTTCCCAACTACCACGAACATATGTCATCGGTTGCAAGTACTTCTGTATTGCCTGTAATTCCACGATGGACTTGTCTATGACGATTGCATGTGGTCGCATACATCCAAAACTATGAAAATGGCATGTAAAGTCAACCGCAATGCAATGTTCAGATGCTGCATTTCCTTTGTTTTCCGAACAGATCATGAACCAGATTGGCATGGCGTGACCAAGCGATTTGGGAGAACAGCCCCAAATAGAGAAAAATCAAATTGATTGGTCTTGAATGTTGAGTCAACAGCCCACACATTATTTTCAGAGAAGCGTTGAGCAATACTCAACATCCATTGGTCCTGTATCACCAGTACAAATGGCCTCCTGGCTTCCTCTTCATGTGAAGGGTTGTATGGTTGAAAAAAGATTGTTTGCTCAAAGAAATGCATCAAGAGAGTAAACAATACGCCTTGTAGGCAAACTTCCTAATTTATTTTGGCTAAATGTGATTTTAAAATGGTCAAATCAATGTACCTTACGACACAAAGCAATTGTTGTGCCTCCAGATTCAAGCTCCTCCAATCATAGGAGCTCAATGCATATGATAATGTTACACTTCATTATTCACAAATGTACACAACAAAACCATGGGATAAAATGTCTCACATGAAAACTTTCAAGACCCTAAACCCACACATCGAATTACCTTTTGTACGAAGTCTGTAAGATAATTGGGATATCTCCTTTGGTATGAGAAAAAAATCTAAAATATGCTTGGTCATGCCTCACTGACTTGTGCTTGGAAGAAACAAGCACGCTGGACAATGCGTATCGATATATGTGTTGCTTCCTTATACGTTTGTTAGATCTTTTCACACTCATGCACCACAAGGGGATGTGGATGCCGCTTTCAACACATCTTCTTCGAGTCAGGCCAATGGTACTCATGTACGGCGTATACCTGAATACGTGCCATGCCTCTCATCTCATGTGGTTGGCCCTGTGGCGAATTCCTTCTCTTCCCCTATGGCATATGTAGTCCCTTACGCGACACCCAATCTTACCCTCTACAGTAGATCTCAATAAAACCAACATCACCCGATACTCCACAATTATCTCCTCTACCTTTTGTTGAAGTTCATCCCACTGTCACCATATATTCATGTGTATACTTCACGACACATTTTTGACCATGCACTTTTGGCAGGGAACTTCATGACAATACAAACAAGCTTCATAACTTTGCCTTGACAAATGACCTGCAATTCCATATTTTCTAAGACCAACAATCCAAATGGACTTTACAAGCTTCCATAGTGTGCACCAACTTTTATGTTGTCCATCCACCACAACAAACATGACAATCATAAAAAATGTCTCCCAATTGTTGTACGTGCGGAATTAGTTTGGAACAATTATTTTTGAAACAAAGTCCTTCTCTTCCAGTATACATGGCTTGAACACAGATTTTGCCTGCATATCTTTCCACCTATGTTGGATATCATATTCTGGATTAGGTCTACCTTGTTTGCTTCAAGAAGTAGGCCTAAATGTAGGATCAGCAGCCAAAATTTTCTCACACGTTGGAAACGTGGATCTCAACACATTGGTAAACATCAGATGGTATGATTGGGCGTTAAATGTGATGAACATGGAAGACAAGTGATCTTTGTGATGCACTGTAGATGGTACATCTATTCGGGATATCCCATCTGCATCTTCATGTGGATAAAGAATCGATTCCTCCAAAGGAACATCTATGTTATCAATAACATTGAAATCATTATCATCCGAGTCCAACAAAACAACAAGTTTGTGAAATAATGGCCGGTGTGAATATCTGGAATGAATTCCTCCTCGGCCATGTGTTCTGAAGGCAATACGAAAATTGCACAAATTTTGTCAGTGGTCTTGCTAGACTCCTCACATTATTCTCTCTTTTTAAGGTGGGATGAAACTGTTCTTTGGACATTGCAACATGGTAAATTAATTAGCTGTACATATGAAAAATGGGACATATAAAGTGGTTTGGTGCCTTGACAATTTAATAATTAGCTCAACATATGAAAATTGGCGCATATTGGATGATACTTGAATGCGAAAAATAAGAGGTAAACCCTCGAATATCATTGTACAGTGTTAAAAAAATTAACAAGGGCATGTCATGAGGTATGTGCAATAAGACAACAATAAAGTATTAATATCGACCAATCAACTTAAGCTTGGTAAGAACCGTACACAAAATTTACTACAGGCACATAAAAATCCACAGAGACATGAGTACATATGTGATATACCAGTCAATTGTCTCAACATTATGATTGGGTGAAAACACGTCAAAGAGACAGTGCCCTAAAAGTACATCATACAATGATGCCAATCATATAAATACTATCACTCATGCCTGCTTTAATGTAGATTCAACCAAATCTCTACAAATATTGATCCTTTCAATATAGCGATCCGTGCTATAAAAAAAAATAGGATCAACTTGTTCAAGGAAACCGGCCATGCTCATTTCTCCAAAGACCCTCTTTTTCGTAGATGAAGAGTCTCGTATCTTTATGTACAACAAAAAACCTTGGCCTTTTGGTATACGAAAATTGGAATTGAACCAATCCAACTGCAATTTGGGCCTATTTTCTTGCCTAGGGGTCTTTTGAACTAGAGTTGAAGATAGCTTGCATAGAACCTGGCCAATCTAACACACACACACGCACTGCTTTTAGAAGATTCATTGAAATTTTCCAGAGTGTGGCATGTTGCGGCAAAGCTTGAAAAGTCTCCCTCAATAATAGGCCAACCCAACAAAGGATTTTTTGCTAGTTGTGGTTTCTCCATAAGCATGCACATTGAGCACATGAGCTAACCTCCATCTCAACACTCTCTCCTTTCTCTTTTTACCTTCGATCATGATGTGTGCTTGTGTTTAGAGTTAGTGAAAGTAGTGTTAAGTTGGGGTAGTGTTAAAGTAAGGTTAGAAAAGCATCTAAATTAGCAACTAAGCATAGTTAGGACCTATCTTTGTTCTAACCCTTCTCGACAGTTGGAGAGCTGCTCACCATCGAATCTATACACCCTACAGTGGCGCCGTTGCCGGGGATAGGCTATCACTAACTAGCTTTAGTTGTCTTTTTAGTTGGTTTTGCTTCTATCTACAAAATCAAGGACATATGCGATCTATCATGATTTAGGGTCA
>CM055109.1:38849889-38930843 GCA_029204225.1 Diphasiastrum complanatum | reverse complement strand
TGGCCAGTATTATTTTTGGGGCCCTGATCTATAGATCTAGCTACTGTCAAATTTTTGGGAAGATTCTGTTATAGTTTGATATTGACTATGAGAAATTTTTATTTCTAGATGTCAATCGCGTGATCAAGATCTTTTATCCAAAATCAAATCTGATTATTGACAAGTGATAAAGTTTTTACATATTTGATCAGAGATAGGAGTTTATTGAGAAATCTAGATCCAATCTCATTATTGTTCTGAAGTGATTTGTGTTGGAGTTAATCTTCATTCCTACTCATCTAATTCATCTCCTGAGTACAATCATACTATGTACATATTCTCTCTCTATAGTAGCATGTAGCCTTACTAGCACAAGTCGAATAGTTTGTATCTACATCGACCTTGAAACAGAACAAAATCGACTGCGACTACATCGACGTTGGCTTCACCGACTCGACTTAAATCCATTGACATCCCGACTTCGACTCCATCGACACTCTTCATCAAGGGTTACTCGACTCATTCAATACCTTCAACGACTGTTGACTATCACTAGTCAAAATGGAACTTTGCACGACACAGACTACGTCACCATTCACTATGCAGTAACTGCATCACTTCACAATTGTCACCTATACAGTTCACTCTAATGGTACAGTTGTAAGCTTCAGGACCATCCCAATTGATGTGTATATACATGCAATAAATCAATACTCATATACTGATGTTCATTATCAAATAAGGACTCTCATAATCAATACATATACAATAGATGAGTCAATAATCAGTGGTAGCTTGAATCGGAGTTCCTCTGTGAACTCCTTTGTATTAGACTATCTGACTCCATAGAATCATAGATCTTTAGAGAGAGTGAAAGTAATTCAAGAAGTAGAGATAGTATTCAATTTGTAATTAGCATAGTAAGATCACATCACATAGTGCACTACTACTGTGAACCATTTCTCGGCACATCTGATCGTTGTATGTACAACAACTTAACACAAATTCTCTATTTTCTTTATGTGTGTTTGCATTGATGAATGCTTTCTAATAATTCATTTCTCTAGTACTGATACTCGTTCCACGACTCATTCGGAATATCTCACTCGAAGGAAGCATGGCTAATCATAGACGCCTAACTATTTCTCTCTCTTCATGGTTTTCCTTGACACCTACTATAGTCAATCTAAGTAATAGTCTGCATCAACAGTTGCTAAAGATTCTTTCATAATTTAACGTTGAGTTTTTTTTCTCTTGAATGGATATCAAATTCAGCAAGGGTGGTATTGGAGCTTGATAAATAAAGCTATTTCTAACAATATTTTGTTAGAAAAATCCAACAAGTGGTATCAGAGCCATAGGTCCAAAACTGTTATAGTATTCACAACTATCTTACAATTTCTTAGATCATTCATTATGGAAGATATAGATTCATTCAAAATTAGCAAATGTATCGATTTGTCTCTTCTTGAGAAAGAAGTTCCTATCGCTCAAGATAAGTGAAGGAACCTCAGTCATTGATCAATCTGAATGAATTCAGTTAGTTGTAGTAGGTTCGCCGGTATCGGGACGAAGATGCTAACATGTCTCTTCTATCCAATCTTCCTCCCTCTTACGAAAGCTTAATATTGCTCTTGAGAAATGCTCCTGACTTGTCTCTACAAAAGTTGACCAGCCATTTCCTATTCGTTGGGTGGTTTGCTCCACAGGTTTTCTTTTGGTTGCATGTAACAGGATCTAGTCGATAGGTGATCCTGACAGTGGTATCATCAATCGGAAGGTGGACCTACTTCTTGTTTTGTCCCAACTTTTTGGTGGTTTCTCTTTGCTTGGCTGGACCTCAAATCCTAGTTCCGGTCATGCCGCAATTCTTCCCTCCGCACAAGCTGAAGCACCAATGGTTACAGGGTTGGATTCGGGCATGGACCAAGGGTGGAGCCCCATAAATTGAAGAACAACAGCCAGTTCCACAGATAGTGCAACAGAGTCCATCTTCATCAAGGACCACACCATTATTCAGAAGGCCAATCAGCGTCGAGGACCAGATTCAAAAATTTTTAGCGCAACATCCTCATGAGTCCTCGGATGGTGGTTGGGTCCTTAAGTTTAAAACCTCTGAAATAGAGGTCGACAAGAAATTGATAAAATACCCGCATTGGGAGAGCAGCCAGCTTGGAGAGTTACCATTTTTTTAGAAAAACTCCAAAATTTATTGGGAGTTATGTGGCCAACCCTCGCCAATTGCGCGTAGATCCATATTATGTACTTATGCCACGTAGGAATACGTGGAAGTATTTGGGATCTTTTACACTATCCATACGCCAAATTGGCCAATCATCCATCAACCTTACAATTGGAAAATATCAGTGGATTTCCACCAAGCAACCAGTGGGAGTATATACACTCTCTCGATCCGACAGTGAGACAATCGACACTTTTTGCGAAAGACTTGACTCTGTTGCATCCGTGGCAACGAGATGGGATGATTGCCTTCCTCTTTTGGCATTCGATCCAAATATGTCAATGGCCTCAGAGAATATCAAGGAGCAGCTGCCGGTGACTCGACTGTATTTCCTCGCAGCAATGATGGGATGCTCAAGGGAATCTCGCTTCACATCCTGGACAACTTGAAATGGATTGTTGGAGCCCATCGTTGTTTTTTGTCACATAATTGGAATTTTACACTGCCCCGACTCGATTTTATGGAGAAGGTGCAGTATCATTTAATAAAGATTCATCGTGAAGCAAATAAAAGAGCACAGTAACTGCATCTCACAAGTGTCGTGGGACCACCCACAGTTTTGGTGGGGGATACTGTTGGAGGGTTTGCGGATCCCAAGGCAACCCTAACCCTATTTAAAAAAGTGAGAGGGATTTGGGCAACCTGCGTGTGTAAGTCCAAACCCGATGATCACATAGTTATTTGATTAGTTACAAGTCAATAAAAGGACTTTAGGCCTTTTTGCGGGACTTTTAATGTCGCAGGGCCTAGATGTCAAGTTAGTGAATAAAGTTGGGTTTCCCTCCAATTTGGATGGTTCCCACTCTTTTTAAATTTGAATAATTTAGGGAGGCATAAATGGACCAATAGGATTCAGAGACCAAGGTCCTCCTCTCTACTATAAAAAGGGACCAACTCGAGTTCCTACACATGTTTTATTTCTTCATTTCAATAAAGCAGATTGCTTCTCTTGTGAAATGGATTTATGAATGTCCTTGCTCTTTGTCACTTTTCCTCCATCTCTCATGCTTATTTGGATTTTGCTAATTGTTGGCCTTGATTATTATTGGGATCGCATGTTATTATACTTTTTATGAAGGAGAAAGGGAGAGAGAGAAAGAGTAAGCTATCTTGTTGTGGATCTAGTGTTAGTGGATGTAGTGTTAATGTTTAGGGTTCGATGTGAATCTTTCATTCATGTTGAAATCTGAACTATACTATTGCTCTCATGGAAACAAATCTATGCGTGACAGCTAACTTCATCTCTTTGATGCTAGATTGATTAAATCTTGGATTGAGGTTAGGCAAGGAAAGAAAACCCACTACAGATTGGGATGCTGCTTATGAGGTATGGCTTCAAAACAGATTTTAACTTCACTACATTCATATAGTCTAACTCTCACTCTCACCACATTTCTCTGAAAACTTATTCATGTTCATTGTATGCAGGTATGGCAATCACATGAGTCTGATGGTCATGGCTAGGACAAGGACGACTCAACTGGATCTGATTAGACATTTTATTCTAGCACATACATATGTGTGCTTACTGATTTAGTTTGTAATATATTTTCTGTACTTGGACCATTTATGTATAACTATCTTGTTAATCATAATTGTCTTTCATTAATCTTTAATACGTGGAAGGATTTGGGATTTGGGATGGTGTAAAAGGACTTATTTTTTTAATTTTTACTTCAAAGAAGCCTCAATATTAGGGTGTCGAAAATGTTCCAAAATGTTGTTACAGTGTATTGTACGGATTTTAGAAGCAAATCTAGGATACATTCTATCTTTTCAAACTCATGTTTGGCATTTTTTATTTACATACTTTTTGTTATTTCATATTTTAAATGTTTGTATTATTGAAGCATCAACTTTTGCACACCTATTCTTACTTGAATTATTCAATAAAAAAACATCTTACTTATTAGTTTACATGTGAACTCAAACAATCTAAAAATGTCGGTCAAAGAGTATATTTACAATTTAAATGCCAAATGAAGAAAGGGAAAAAGAAATAAGCCTTTCATGTGTAAGGCAAATTTAATATGAGTAAGTCACGGGTGATGGGTGGAAAAAGTTGGATATGCCATATAAAAAGGAGGTTCCCCTTTCCAATTCCAAGGCTTGCTCAAGAGATATAAATTTGGGAGTTCATAGGGCTCGCCACTTCCTCTCTCCAAAAACCCTTGAAAAAACTCAAAAAAAAATTCAAATCTTCATAAGAACTCTCGCAGAGCCCTCTGAAGTATGCAAATTCCATTGCATGAATAGCAAGGTATTGCATGTTGTAAGACATTGAGTTCATTCTTCATGCAAGGATGGACTCCTTGAACTTTGAATATTGTTCCATTATTTGTTAGTTCCATTGCATGAATAGCAAGGTCTTGCATGTTAGCCGGCAAAGTCCAAGAATGAAACTGGCAATTTTTGTTCGGGAAAGCCGGCAAAGTCCAAGAATGAAAATGGCAATTTTTGTCAAAAATTGGCATGCTAAAAAATTTGCAGGTTTTCTTAGGTCATAAAATAATGTATAACCAGGATGTATTAAAAAATTAAAAAAATTATTTAAACATAGGTTTTTGGAGAGAAACCCAAAAAGGTTTTCCCAACAATGGCTCAATTTATTCTGATTTTGAATAGACAAGAGTCAAGACCTCAGCATTGATGTTCCGTAAGTTAACTCTTGAAACACAGATCATGGTACTTGTACGTGAAACATAAATGGATGTACATATGGTTATCAGTTAGTTAATATGTAATATATCACATATGTACTACCAAAGATATGCAATTTTTGAAAGCTCAAGGGCCGTGGAACTGTGGAAGACCGTGGAAGTACACTCCAAGACTCTCAGCTACATTTTTGATGCTCATTTGTCGATGCACCACAGCAGCACTGAGCGCAGCAGCTGCTGCTGCTGGGGCGGTTTTGACCAAGACAACAGCCGTGCCAAGCTTTTCTATTCACGAGTGGACAAAGAAACCACAAACTCGTCTCTCCAGAACGATCAGGAGATTGGAAGAAGAATAAGAAGAAGATTCGGACGTAGCTTTTCCGTTGCAGACGTTGTTTGAATGCTCAAGGCAGCAAGGGACAGGAAATTACTACCTTCTTCTTCTTGGCACTCTCATGTGACATGGACGGATCGAGGGAGACTTGCCGGTCAATTGTGATATTATTATTCTTGTTAATAAGTTGTTATAGTTGCAGTTTCATTCTCAAAATCTGGCGGCCTATTTGCAAGAGGCCCGAGTGTGTCGGCAGCTGAGGTTCCACGTATGTTGTAAGGCTATGAAGGTTTTGATAAATCGGGGCCGGGGGCGCCGGCTCTGCAAATGGGGAGCGCGCGGAGGTGGACAATGGGCAACCAGAGCAGCTGCTATGAAAGACGCAGACTTGCAGTCCAGAGCTACGTACAGAGATAAAGAGCAGTAGGTATACTCGGGACCGTGGGGCACATGCACTGATGGATCCATATTTGCTCAGCCTCCTATACGGCTTGTGCGAACACGAGAGACACACAGAGAGAGCGCGAAAGAGAGAGAGAGAGATTCACACACACACACACACACACACACACCCCACACCGACAGATGAGAGAGACAGAGTGCGGCAAGGGGGGGGGGGGGGTGGTTGACGGTTGCTGTTATTGAAAGCCATAAGAAGAGATAAAATGTAGATGGGGACGAAGAAACACGAGCGTTTGTAATTCAAATCGGTCACGTCTATATAGTTGTGGTTCTTCTTCAGAAGCTTCTCCTCATTGATTACCTTATAATGGTTGAGATCATACATGACACTTGACTTGTATTGCAATCTGACAGATTCTTATATAATCTGAATGTTATATATAAACTAACCTAGAATTGTAACTCAGTTATTTCATAACAATACTATTCCAAATCTCTACCATAGGAAAAACATATTCACTAGTCACCAAACTTTTAAAACATTTTACTTTTTACAAAACAAGAACGATGTGGTATTGTACCACAAAGGCTTTGCCATGTCATACTAGCATGAATCCTAAAATTTTAGGATTTTTTTAAAGTGTTTTTTTTTATATTGTTATGATAATTTTTTACATCTGAATGTTAGATGAGATCTATAATATTTATTATAAGTTTTGTCCAAAGTTATTTTTTAGAAAAAGATGATTCCATTCTTGTGCTTGTTGGCTTTTGCAAACAATGGCCCAAAGTTTGAATCAATTTATATCCTAATCAAAAAGAATAAATTTGTTATATGACTTTGTATAATAATTTTAGTCTTGTTGAAAAAATATTTTGAGCATTTTGGCCCATGAGTTGTTGAAGAGCCTAGATAAATTATTTTGTGTAATTAGTGTATATAATGATTTTGAAATATGTGAATTATTGTTTTAGGAAATTGATAAGAACTGTAATTTTTATTAGTTTATGTAATGGATTTATGTTGTGATTGATTCCAGTCACTACCAATGTTACTTCAACCTAAAATTTTGCTCCAATTGTCAGTTTGTTTATTCTTTATGTGAGGCAATGATATTAACTTCGACAAAAAGAAGAATCTTAAAAGTACCTCATTGTCTTTGTTTTAGCATGTGGTAAAATCTCTAATTGCAACACAATCAAAGACTTGCAACTTTGTATATTTGTGAAGATAATCATTGTCTTCATTCAAACCATAGATGCATTGCGTTTCTGAAACGCGTTTCAGAATCGCATTTAGAAACGTGGTTCAGAAACGTAGATATGAAAAATACAAAAAAAATTCAGAAACATTTTATATATATATATTGTTTTTGGTTTTTTTATGGGCAATATGGATATCATATGAAAGCTCTAATTAAGAGCATAATTACTGTGTAGTTTGCCGACTGTTTCGGGTGCAGGATGGTCCAGTTTAGGTGCATTACTCCATGTTGGGCTTTGTCAAAACTAACCTCTAGCCTGCTCATTACGATCATAGATGGTCCCAATTAGTGTGTTTTCACTCAGGGAGTTGGAAGGCCAAATCATGAAGAGGCCTTACCGTCGAGGCCTTATGAATCAGCCCCCGGACCCTACCGTTGTGGGGCATTGCACCCCAAACCCCCCATCGGGAGGCTATCGCCCTCCAAACCCCCTGTTTCTTGGGGGGCTACCGCCCCCCAAACCCCTTGAGCATTTATTGAAAACCATAGCAAATAACAACCAAATAGCTATTGAAAATAAGATCCGTTTGTGCCCCATCTACTGCACTTCTGAGAGGCAAAACGTTGGTTGACCATTGATCCCCTAAAAAAATTTCAGCCATAAGCTATTTTTTCAAAAAAAAAAAAATAGTACGATTATGGGAGGAGGAACACGTTTTCCGAAATGTGTGCCCTCATAAACGCGTTTCGTGTCCTCAGAAACGCGTTTCCGTGCATCTATGATTCAAAGCTATAGAATAATTTTACCACAAGTAACGAAGATTAGCAAGCGTAATCTTTGTTTTGAATAATCACGTTTTAACATTCATAATTTGTATTTATGAAAGTTCATATCAATCACGATTGTGTTGTAGATTGTTTTAGTATTTAAGAATATTCAATATCAATATTTACAACACGTATTCACAATATTCACGTAATATACGTTTCTCAATATTCACAAGGTCACATCAGTATTCACGATTTGTATTCACAATGTTCACGATCAGTATCACAAAAAAGTCACTATTCACAACATTCACGATAAAAAACTCAGAATCTCAATTTCTCAGAATCTCAGTTTCTCAGTTTTTCAGAATCTCAGTTTCTCAATATTCGCAATTTCAACGATCACAAACCATCAATAAAGTAATCTTCAAGATACATCTCTGAAAATTTGATCATTTCTTCATCCAATATGGAAGACATTGTCTACATGTCTTACGAAAGAAAACACAATCGCAAAATGAATAGAATTTAATGGAATTGAGCCTGCAATTTAATAGAATTGAGTTTTTTGTTAGTGAAGAAAGGGCTTTATGTATTATCGTAAATTCAATAATATACTTGGATGCTACAATTAATTTTTATACAGATGCAAAAAATAGTCTCTTTTCTTTGAAGGATTAGCAAATCTTTACACTTGTAATTGATCTTGATGGGCATATCTCATGGAAATCTACGTGAGAGTACTCCAAAATGACCTGTTTTCAAGGCTGCGAAGTGAGCTCATACGTCATAGCCAACTCCATTGTCACAAACGTGGTGGCACTACTAGATGCCACTTCCTCCCACACCAAACTAAGCAGTTGCGTATGATTCAAGTACTGGTAGTTTGCTAGAAAATGATCCGTAAAGCTGTAGTTTGATTTTTGCATCAACACTTTTGCAATCATATCAACATGCAAGGTGCAGTACATGTAATAAAGGTTTGCAGGAAATGATCAAGAGGTTATGCAATTGGAGAATATATTCTTACATCTTTTCATTTCAGATGTTTCCTCTGATCTTCAAACAGTGCATCCATGACCTTGGATCTGCGAGTCTATAAACGCTTTGTCTCATTCTCTACCATCTTGTTTTAGATAACTCGTTTTAAGGGTGGAAAAAAATCTCTTCAATATTTAAGAGTTGCTCCTTGCACCAGATATGTCGGTAGGATGTCATGTATCTTTCATTTTAAAAGTGAGCCCATGCCTGCTACATGCAGCTCCTCAATGTCTCTTCCCAGCGTATGCACAATTCAGATTGATGCAAAACATGAGAAACGTTTTTCAAAAATATCGGTAGTAGACTAGTAGTGCAGTCACACTCGTTTGCACACACGAATATCTCCGTCTTATGACCAGCAGAAAAGAGGTTTGTGCATGATCATGATCTAAGAAGTACTTGTGTGGTAGCTTGGAATTCAACCTATCTCAGTACAAAGCTAAATAGAGTCTTTTTAATGTAATCCCGAACCTTGACTTCTCCAGTGGATCGAGAGTAGAGAATAGCTTTTTAGATCAATATGCAAGGATTCCATCATCTTTTGAAGCTCACTAGCTTGAATTTGTCTATTTTCTCTCTGTATTCAAAACAAATCAAATCATTATGATCACATTAGGATAGCATTGATTTGTTCCATCTTCTAGACTCTAAAGCATGCAAAGGCATAAAGCACATGTTAATCTTGAAAAATTTCAATGATCATATTTGCATTAACAACACCTGTTGAATGGCTTCAAGCCCTAGTCATTCTCATTGCCATCACCATCACCATATTCATCGATATTGGCATCAACGCCTTGTAGTCCGACAAACCTCTCATAGATCCAGTAGCCTTGGAATGCGGTGAGACTTAGAATTTGCTTCGAACAGGAACACAGATCATGCTACACAATAACATAGACATAAAACACTCTCCACAACAAGCTCACATAGCAACTGTATTTCTCAAAATGAAATTACATATAGTTGTTCACTCAGGCAACTCCTGCATGCCCCAAGTTGCCGTTGGTGGGACGCGTGTCCCGTTGACTTGCCTCATGGCGAGGCCAACTGATCCTTATCAACTGATAGGACCCACAGTACAATAGCACAGTGATTCTACTTTAATTCTAACTCTCTCCCTTAAAGTAGAGTCTACTTTTTATATAGTCATATATATAGCTTTAAAGTCAACAAACTTTACAGAAAGCTTTGATCTAAACTTATCAAAAGAGGAATGTTAATGCAGAAATATGATAATAGCTCCAGCATTCTTACCAAAAGGATCTTAAAAATTAATTCATACCCAAATAAAATGAGTACAGTCCACCAAAGAAATCATAAGAGATGTGGTATTATTGTAAATCAGATTCAGAACAAAGTAGAGTTCAGAATGTAAAATGATAGTGTTGTGTGGTAATGCAAGTTCCTCAGGCATTATAGACAACCATTGTGGTGGCCTAGTCGTTATAGATTTCCACAAAATCAATGAGTTAAGTAGTATAAAAGGTTTGATTGTTTCCCAAAAGAGAGAATAATCTCGTCTTTTTTGTATGAGAAGTGTATGTAAGAAGGAAAATGGATTGTGATGCGTAATATTCACAATGAATACTATAGCGACATATCTGGTTATCTAAAGATATTTGGGTAAATTGGCATCCAGAAACACCAATGGTGAAACGATTTGGTCAAGGTCTGTGATTATAAAGATTACTTTATCTTTCAGGCTCTTCGGATAACAGTAAGCAATCAGATCAGACAGCAACTAGCAAATAGATTCATCAAACAAAATCATATTGGCTAATGATTCCTCTTAATCACAAGAAGCAAACAAAACAGAGCATCAAACAAGTTCATTATCTGAACACATAGTTCATTCAGAAGTAAAAGAAATTCTACTTATGGTTATGCTTAACAGTTTCGGCTAATTCCCTGCACACATTAGTCAGAATTGTCGCTCGCTAATGACGCCTGAAAATCCACGTTAGAGTGACTGAAATTCAATAAAACATGAGAAATATATGTGACGCAGACAGAGCAGTATAACAAACAGTTACAGATCATATAGAGTGTATTCGCTCAATTGATAAGAAGTAATGCTGTAAGAGATGGTAGAGGGAAAGAATGCTCAAGCTTATAGAAACTGGTGCTCTTCTCTCTCTATTGATACTCAGATTTGTGCAAATGCATCAGTACAATGGCATGAAGTGTTGACCTTATAGGAACGATCATCGGCCTCAATGTCATTTACCAACCGTTAAGATGTCGGTTGAGATCTGCTACTGCATCTCTATAAAACATCGCAAGTTCTAATCTAAATATGGATTTACAAAGTACAAATAGGCCTTTACATGAATTTAGACACTATAGCACATATACATGTATAAAAATTGAAACTTTTTACGATATAAACAATCATTTTGGATAATGTGGGATCATGAGGCTCCACATGGAATACACTACCTTGTTCTTCCTCTCAACAACTCCACTGTGTGATATTTCAACCTGCTGCGGAATGATTGCTAGAGTTGCTGGTTGGTCTGCAACAGTTGTGTCTCTGGTTGCTTTTGGCTTCACAACATCCTCAGGGTCAGTTTGCACCTCTTGATCTTTCTGAATTTGCTCGTGTGACAGCTCAGCCTTGAATTCTTCCAACTCTGTATTTTTCTGGATTAGGTCTGTTTAGATGGAATCATACTTTGATCCAAGCTTCCTTGAGACTTTCTCTAGGCTGACAAAATGTTTAATAGTTGCTTGTGTGTATGACATCTATGGTCTCTAGCTTCTCATCACTCCTTTCAAGAAGGAGGGCTTATGGTATACTAGTTAACATTCTATGTGAAAATTCTGATCTAGTGGAGAGTGCAGATTAGAGATGCAATCACTGACTAATTGCCAACCATCGAAACCATAAACAGCATCCACAAGTAACAGAGTGATGGAGGAGCTCACATAAAGCAAAAGAGCTCACAAAGCAAAAGCATCTTTATTACAAAGAGACTGATACACTTTGCATGGGGACGCCACATGGCATAGACCTAATAAATGCATAAAATTCACTATTGGCCTCTACGTGGCATTTTAGCCTATATACAAGTAAACTCCCGTTATCGGCCCGGAACAAGCCCCCGGGCTGGCTTCTTAACTAAAGCCTACCAAACTGAAACAATATGTAACTGTAAACTACAATCGCAATTGAGCTTACTATTTCTAATTCTCTCTCTTAAGCTCAAGTGTGGTTTAAGTATCAACCTAACTATACACTTATTACAGTATCACATTTGAAGCTTGCATGAATAAATCAGATCAAATCTAAGCTCAAATGTGATAAGAGTATCAGAATAAAAATGTGTAGCCATGTCCTGGAGTGTCCATATAGATCATATGCAATTTTCTTGCTACATGTACTCGACTCACACTCAAGTACACAATCAAAGCACTTGACTCACAAAGTATCAACCAAACACCATGCTCTCAACAAGAGTTTGCCACACTCTGAACTTGACTTTTTCACCATCCAACTTGAAACACAAGCGGACCACATGCGACACAAGACTCACACCAAGGAAACCTCGCTGCCACCATGAGATTATCATCCTCCATCTTACTAGGCTGACATCCTATCATATGTTTACAAGACAAACTCATAACGTTGATAACAATGAGCGACTATGGCTCAACCTGAGGAAATCTTAGTGCCACTAAGATTATACCCTCACCAGAAAATCAGCTAGTATACATGCCAACAAGTCACTGAGCATCAAATGAGTACTTTGTTTTTCTTTCAGTAGCGAATGCATAACCAATCAGACTCCAACTATGATCTACATCTAGTCACAAAGACTCTCATAACCAAGTCACTTGCAAGCAATCACATTCATGCACCCAACATGAATGACAAACATATCAACTGGTGATCACTACTTGCTGAAGAAGATATCCTCCTGTACCATACACCTTTGTCATATGTAGATCCACTACAACAACCATGCATCCAAAGCTCCACGCATCTTTCTTGAGATGTCCTCGAATGCACCATGTACCTCCCAGAGATACATCCCTATCCAAGTGTCCCATCCAATCATCCATTCCACTTTGCCTTGCCTTGCCAAGCTATCATTCATCCTTCATGCACCAAGCATACGAGTCTACCAAGGACTCTGATGAATCCTATTCAAATCTTGAGCTTTCTCCTATAGGTTACACACTTTGACAAGCATTCACATAGAATATGGATCATATATCATCTTGGACTCTTCACAAAAGAAACAAGCTAGCAAGCTTTGACCTATAAGTCAGGTGGTCTCTCTTACCATAGCATCCAACTCACCATCAAGGCTTCCCGATCATGGATTATTAAGTTCCATAGCACCACATGTATCCTGCTTGTTGCTTCCTGTTACATCCTGTAACATGATCTTTGAATATGCTCTCATAGATGCATGGCTTCTTGCATACATTATCTTGCTGCTCTAGCGCCCTACTGTAGCTTCTTACAGTAGCAAAAACGACCTCCTACAATGCAAGATCCACTTGTTTCTCCTCTGAAATCCCGGCTGACAGTTTCAACCTTTCTTGCATGCCTTTGCAGTTGTTTCTGATCCAAATACTGAGAACCCAATTGCTATGGCTGCCCTGTCTGTCCAAACCACTTTGTCAGCTCTTCTTGGCACCACATCGTGCGTCAATTCACTGAGAATTGCTCCTGTTGTCAGTATTTCTTGTGGGCTTCCTCACAGCTTGTCTGCTATGGAATTTTCTTAACTTTGATTCTGCAAATTGGCTTCGTATGCACTGAATCAAAGGGCTTTGCATCACCGATCACCCTGGACCATCTTGTACCCCGTATGACATCCTTATCGTTGCTTGGTTCTGATGCTACCGTCCATGGAACTGCTCTTCCAAGAGCTTCAATCGTGCACGTTCCTCCACAGCCTATCGACTCTGATACCAAGTTAACATTCTATGCGTAAATTTTGATCTAGTGGAGAGTGCATATTAGAGATGCAATCATTGATTGATTACCAACCATCGAAACCATAAACAACATCCACAAGTAATAGAGTGATGGAGGAGCTCACATAAAGCAAAAGAGCTCACAAAACAAAAGCATCTTTAGTACAAAGAGACTGATACATATACAAGTAAAGGTCCCTTTTGCATGGGGACGCCACGTGGCATAGACCTAATAAATGCATGAAATTCACTATTGGCCTCTACGTGGCATTTTGGCCTATATACAGGTAAACTCCCGTTATCGGCCCGAGACAAGCCCCCGGGCTGGCTTCTTAACTAAAGCCTACCAAACTGAAACAATACATAACTATAAACTACAATCACAGTTGAGCTTACTATTTTTAACTATATTGATAGTGGAGCCTCTTCACATATGTGTAGCTCCAAGGATTCTTTCTCTTCTATTGCACCTTATGATGGAGTCAAAAAATCAATATACACTGCAAATGATTTTGAATGTCCTATTGAAGGCATAGGGAACATTCCCTTAAAGCTTGCATCAAAGTTCTTTCTCTTTCTAAAGTTCTTTATGTGCCTAAGCTTACTAAAAATCTCATTAGTGTTGGCCAATTGCTTGACAATGGACTTGATGTAAAATTGAATGTTGATACTTGCACTATCAAGAAGAATGATGAGATACTTGCATTAGGATCTAGATTTGGAGGCATCTATAAACTAGATCCAAATGAATATGTGAATGCTTGTAATGTTGCTCTTGTGAACAAGCTCTCTATGGAGGAATTATGGCATAGGAGGTTGGGACATCCCAACTACAAATCCATGATATCTATGATCAAAGAGGCCAAAGCTATTGGCTTGCCAAAGTCATTCTCCAAGAAGATCAAGCCTTGTTATGGAAAATTCTAAGAGCATAGGTACTCCAATGGAGCAAATTGTAAAAGATCCTAATAAAGGTGATGAAAGATCCTTCAAGGACAACACACTTTTTAGGAGTCTTGTAGGCTCCTTGATTTGGCTTACAAGTACTAGGCTCGATTTAAGTTTTTGTGTGCACAAATTGAGTCAATTTATGCAAGATCCTAAGATCCATCATTGGAAGATGGCCAAGAGGATTCTAAGATATGTATCTTCATCTTGTGATTATGGTCTACTTTATAGAAGTGAAGATCTATCCATTGTTAGCTACTCGGATTTGAATTTCGCAAGTGACAAGATGGATCCAAAGTCTATTAGTGCATACACTATCTTTCTTGGAGGCAATCTAATATCTTGGCTTTCCAAAAAGCAAGATATTATATCTCTCTCTTCATGTGAGGTCGAGTACAAAGTACTCACTACAACCACCAAAGAGGTGCTTTGGATCAAGAGATTATTATTGGAGCTAAAGTGCATTAAGGAAGATGATCTACCAATGATCAAGTGTGATAATATCTCGGCCTAAGATCTTGCCAATAATCCCATATTTCATGCAAGAAGCAAGCATATAGAAGTGGCACACCATTTTTTGAGAGAAAAGCTTATTGGAGAAGAAATCTATTTGGAGCATGTCAACTCGTCCTCTTGTATTGCCGATCTACTCACCAAGCCTTTGAGCAAAAGTGCTTTCATCAAGCATAGATATAATCTTGGAGTTATATTAAGATCAATGCTTAGATCTTCATAGATAATTTTTTAGGAGTGTGAAGAACTGAAAAAGATTATCTATGTTAGATATAGGGGTCTTATGTTTTTTATATTAGGCATCTAGGTGTAGGATGTTGATAGGACCAAATTTGGCATAGATGGCAAATTCTCCATTTCCACTTGTAATGCCACTATTTAGTCAAAATAGAGCAAGAGGCTAAACTCGTGCCAATTAGAGTGTAGACAAGTGTAATATCTTTTGTTTGATGAAATTTAAGAGGTCCAATAGGATTTACAGGTGGAACCTTGAGGGGTCCAATAGAATTTGAGATTTGCTTGAAAATGCTCCAATAGAATTTAAACGTGAATGGATCAATGGTCCAATAGGATTAAGAGGTGGCAAAAGTGTGGTCCAATCATAGTTAAGCATTGTGGTAGCTCGTGGATCTACTAGTATCATTGTACTTCTCCTTTGGATCTAATTGATTTTGGAGATTGAGTGGATCTTGAGTGTTATTGGTTTCCTAGCTTTCTCTCTCTACCTGAGAGCTATTGATGATTTTCTCTCTCTATCCGAGGAGAGCAGCTTGTTTTTACTTAGATTACTTTTGGAACACTTTTGTGAGAGAGAGTTGGAAGTGATTGAATGCATGTAGTAGTGTGTTTTTGCCATAGAATCAAAGATAGATCTTGAATCTCAATCTAGTCTTGATCTTGGTGCATCTACACACCTTAGGAGATTACAAGTACATGTTGTGGATAGTCCACACGTGTGAAATTAACACATGTCATAAAAACATAATCTAAATCAGTACCAAAAGTATCTAATTTAATTGCACATATTTGTCTATAGTAGTGTAACATCAAAATCTTACCATATAATGTGTTATATGATCAACACCCCATGCACTTTGAACTGCATCCACAAATTCACTGGTTGTTTTTTGTATCATTTGTACATCAGTATTTGAAAATTTATCTTTTCTCAAGTATTTCACCATGTTGTCTATTTTTTCCCAAACCTCTACTTTGTGTATACGAGTAGAACCTTCTTCTTTGAAATCTTGAGTTGCTGCAATAATTTCTTTCCAAACCGTGTATTGAATCTTGTATTGTTTGCCAGAATAATTTGATAAAAATCTGCGAGCTTTGGATCCTCCAATGCTCGGGTTGCATGGAATATTTCCTATTTTACTTGATAGTTTGTCATCTATTTTTAATTTTAACGTGGCCTTTATGTAAGCCTGCTTTATTGACATTCTCATTTGTAATACTGTAAAAATATATGATGAATGTTAGTAGCTAATTAATGTCAATAAATTAATTGTTGGAGTATATGCTATACTTTCTCTTTTTGAGCAATACACTTCATTGATATGAGATGGATTACCAACTATTGTCTGCATACCTTGGTTAGCATATCTCTTTTTTTAAAGATGAAATGGTCGTGCGATTGGAAACTTTTTAATACTTATCAGTACAAATGCCTCCTTTATCATCTTAAACATCGTATGGAAAAAGTGGATCTTGAATGGATCCAAACTCCCAGAATACTTGGCTAAGATCTTTGCACAACAAGCTACAAAAGCTAGAAATGGCAAAGCATCCTAATGCTACTTTTGATAAACATGAACTCGACAAAACATTCAAGAGACAAAAGAAACTGATAAAATGTACTAATGGAAGCCAAAAATAGCAACAAAAAAGGCTCCCAACAATAACCTACCACTTTAAGATCATACACAAAAGCTTGAAGACAATACACAAAGCAATGCTCTCAATGGAGGAAGAAACTGTGACAATGATCTATTGATCTCTCTCAACAATACAATAAGTTTCTCCAACCTATTCTCCACGTATTTCAGCCTAATATAGGTGAGAGAGGTGACTTTCTCTCCTCTCTCTAGAAGTTAGGACCCAATTTTAGAACGCCAGTAGCCTAAAATAGCCAATTTTGGCCTATATGTCCAAATAACATGATTTTGGTGTCATTTCGAAGGTCCTGAAGTTTGAGACTTCTTCAATATGAAATATATACCTAGGAAATGTTGACAATTTTCACACTCCCTCTTCAACTTAACTTGCTAGTTTTACAACACTACTTTGATCCAACCTAAGAATGATCTCCTTCATGATAATAGATCTCGTATCAAGTGTTCTAATATGAACAATATGAAGTACAACATAATTGATATAGATAATAGTGTCCATACAGGATGCTTCACTATTTCTTACATCAATTTTACATATAATGGTGAACAAGATACATGTAAAAGAACATAGAATCATAATGAAAGGATTCTTCCATGTATCCACCTTTGAATTCTCTGTAACAAACAAGTTGTAAGTGAAAGTAACCAACAAGTGTTTGCATGCCTCCTCCACATTCCACTATGCCCATAGTGAATGTACCATGTATCTCCAGGAATGAACCTCCATCACCACCTTGCCTTTGTAGATCTCCATGAAAGCCCTTGAGTGAATGAATGCCAAAATGATGTGTTCTCTGCTGCATTTGAATGAGCAAAACCTGAATTTAAAATACTTGAAGTATCTCCACAAGATTTGCATACAACCCTTGATCCTACATTGTCAACAATTTGCCAATTTGCCAACACTAGCGAGACTTGGAAATCTATGAATAGAAGAGTTCAAGCATGATACTAATTTAGCACCACATGACTCCATTTGACTAGTAGGTAGCACTAGTCCATCTTCAAGATCCAATGGATCCAAAACATTGATCATAGATTCACCAAAAGTTGCCAAGTTAGCACAACAATAACTATCTCCAAGAAGCTCATTAGATCTCAACCTAGATCTAGCATAACTTAAGCTCTGTAGACTTTGCGTATCTTGTTGGACATAACAAATGCATCAAGCTTGTAAAGTCTACCTTGTCTATTGCCCCTACCAATCAAGACATCTCCCTTAGTAATGAAGCAAACATCTCCAACAAACTTTGTCTTGTACCTTTTTTTTAACATTTGACCAACACTTAGCAAATTCCTTGAAAGTGAAGGAATGCAAAGAACACCATCAAGCCTTGCATTCCTATTAGTAGAAAGATAAGTAGGAATTGAGGCAATACCTTTGATCATACACTCACCACCATTTGGCATGTGAACCAATTTCTTGGTTCCAACATAAGAGATCAAAGAAGTAAAGAACTCCTTGTGACTAGTCATGTGTGAACTAGATCCACTATCTATCCACCATGAATCCTTGTCACTTCCACTTGACATTAGACTTGAAGAACACATCATGAGAGAATCACAAGAATCTAGATCCTCATTAGAAGTACAAAAGTTGTTTTGCTTGCTACCTTCATTACTTTGCTTCTTATGACATTCATTTGCAAAATGACCTTTTATCCCACAATAAAAGCACTTGAACTTTGACTTATCTTTCTTTCTAAAAGAAGTAGAAGAGGAGGAGGAAGAGTGATCATCATGATCAGAGTTACCACCTTTGGACCATTTCCCTTTGCCTTTGACTTTGCCTTTTGTGAAGAAAGCCTCTTCACCTCCACCTTGCAAGGATGCAAGCTTTGATTGCAACCTATGTTCTTCAGCCAATAGGATTTCATGCAAGTCAACCACACTTGGCAAGACTCTTTGAATGGCAAAACTTTGCACAAGGTTAGCATGTTCATCTAGCAAACAATTCAACATAACCTGGACTATTTCACCATCTTTTATGCTTTCATCAATGCATGCTAGATCATCACTTAAGGACTTAACCCTCAAGACAAATGCATGAGCACTTTCACCCTCTTTTTGCCTACTAGAAAATATTTGCTTCCTTAGGGTCAATACCCTCCTAGATGTGGACTGTGATTCAAAGAGCTTCTTCAAGGCATTCCATGCCTCACTTGCACTTTGACTTTTACAAAGAGAAGTTCATTGGTAACATCCATTTTAATGATATGAAGAGCCCTTTTAGCCTTCTTATCAAACCTTTGTTGCTCTTGAACTGTGGGTGGTCTCTCTTTAGTTCCTGCAACTATGTCCAAACTCAAGTAAGGACTCCATCCTCACTTTCCAAGTAGAGTAGTTTGATGAACTCAACCTATCATTAGTTTCTAACATGATCCCACCATTGGAAGCCATGAATATGATGATTCTTTAACTTTTAGGCTCTGTCCTAATGTACCTAGCATCACTTTTCTCTCAACAAATGATGGATAAGGAGATCTCAGATTATCTAGGACCCTAAAACACTTCTATTTTGAACCTGGCTAGTTTCTAATCATAGAGAGGAAGATTGAAACACATGCAACACTTTTCACACACTAAGAATGGATTACAAACTCAAACTGACCTGAAAACACTCTTGCTTAAGCTCTCAAACTTTTCAGCAAGTGACCAAATCAAGTTATGGTGTGAAGAGTTGCTTGCATTCCTAGAAAATACACAAGACTAGGCTGCCAAGAATACCTAGAATTGAATAAACTTAATCAACATATGATCAACACACTAAGATATTGATTCAACCTATAAAACCACATCTAAACCACACTTCTAAAATCTTATAAACTCCAAAAAGTGATAACTACAAGCTTTAGAGGTGAATGAAAGAGCACTCTTAGTGAATCACAAGACTAGCTTCACTAGCTTGTCAAATCTCGATGTTTAGATGTAGATCTAAGATCACTTCACATGATAATGTTCCTCAACCTGATAAGAACCTAAAAACACATTTGCATAATGGTTAAAACCTTCCAGCAAATGCTCCAATCAAATTACATAAGGAGAGTTACTTACATGCTCAACAAAGTACACCAAAATTTATGCAAAAGATTGCTCACAATCTGTTCACCCAAAAAGGGATCTTTCATCCAAGTGGGAGCTTTGCTCAGCCTTTTGGAGCAATACAAAATCACTCAAAGAGTATTTGTCATCCACTTAAGGAGAAGGTTCATCCACTTAAGAAGAGTGTTCATCCACAAAAGAGAGTGTTTATCCACAGAAATGGAGATTGTCAACAATAGATTGAACAGAACATTGTCACTATTGAATATGCACAAGCCTCACAATCAACAAATGATCAGGTGTTTGATCCAAAATCTGATCTTCAATAGACCTGAAATATGCTTTTGATCCACAAGTTCAACTCACAAAACAAAGGTTAGTAAGATTTAATCAACAGTGAAATGCATAATCATGCTAGAACTTGATCAAACATCCAAATATCACCATAAATGGAAATCTTACTCAAAACAACAACCAACTAGCTCTGATACCATGTGAAAAAAGTGGATCTTAAATGGATCCAAACTCCCAAAATACTTGGCTAAGATCTTTGCACAACACGCTACAAAAGCTAGAAATGGCAAAGCATCCTAATGCTACCTTAGATACACATGAACTTGACAAAGCATTCAAGAGACAAAAGAAACTAATAAAATGTACTGATGGCAGCCAAAAATAACAGCAAACAGGGCTCCCAACAACAACCTACCACTTTTGAAAACCTCTTAAGATCATACACAAAAGCTTGAAGACAATACACAAAGCAATGCTCTCAATGGAGGAAGAAACTGTGACAATGATCTATTGATCTCTCTCAACAATACAATAAGTTTCTCCAGCCTGTTCTCCACAAATTTCCGCCTAATATAGGTGAGAGAGATGACTCTCTCTCCTCTCTCTCTCTCTCTAGAACTTAGGACTCAATTTTAGGACACCAGTAGCCTAAAATAGCCAATTTAGGCCTATATGTCCAAATAACATGATTTTGGGGTCATTTCTAAGGTCCTGAAGTTTGAGACTTCTTTAATATGAAATATATACTAAAGTAAAAGTATCTAGGCCTCTTTCAAATGTGTGAAAGGTTAGATCCAAAACTATGTACAAAAATTGCCAATTTAGGCCTCAAACTAGCTAGGAAATGTTGACAATTTTCACATATTGTTGCATATGCTTCTCTACTAATGCTAGAAAAGTCACATGCCCCCTTAAGAAACAGATTTGACAGATTTTGAAATTAAAAACCATAAAAAAAATCCAGAAAATGTCATCAAGTTTTTTTTATGGCTACTTCTATGAATTATTGGTGTGCTCTTCAAAAGCTAGAAACAATAAAAAAAAATGCTAGTAGATTTAGATTTGGGAGGGAACGAGTCACACTACACTTGTCACGTTGGATATAAATGTTATTTTGAATTTGCAATGTGAAAAAAGTGGCAACATTTGGGAGAGGGAGGGAGCATAATTTGGAAGAGAAAAAATCAAGCAGGCAAAGAAGAAGAGTTTGCATAAAAGTAAGTAAGAAGGGGAGGGTTAAGTTTTGCCATGGTTGATTGTATGATTGTTTCTGAGCAAATCCATGCTATACGGAACCTTTATATCAACCATGGTATAGGGACATTACTTAGGATAGACATTAATTATTGTTAGCAAGAGAACTCCAATGTCTTTACAAGGTATTAGGGCAGATCTGTGCCATTCTAACCCTTTTATACATATCCATGCTGTTTTCTTGGAGTCCCTACTATTAGGTTTTTGACAAGGATTTCTTTAAAAACAGTTCAGTCAGTTTGCTTTTAAGATTAGATGCAGTCTCTTTTACTTATGTCGTTGTTTGAGTGTGTTGAAGAGAAATAGATATTAAGATATAAGGAACTACTCATCCCATGCTTGTACATGCTGCGTAGGGTTCGCATAAAAATTGATAACAAGAAATCATATCTGAATGTTTGTAGACGTGACTTCTTGAGAGGCTGCCATTGTTGTTTTCACAAAAGGATTCTTTTACTTTAAATCATAACAATAGAAAAATAGTCTTGTTAGCCCATAGCTATGTTAAGAATTATGTAAAAAACGTTTAGACAATGTACACAGAGTGTGCTAAATTGCTTGCTTTATGAAGTTTCAGTAGGTAACATACCTTTTTTTTAGCAAGATGATGCTAGAATGTAGATGATAACAGGCTGTAGTAACAAAACGATGCTACATTATCACATGCATCGATAACAGTTTAGTATCGTAAGGTGAGACTGAAAGCATGAAGAGATATTTGAGAGTATCATTTCATTGCAAGATCAGAGATTAAGTCAATGCCTAGTTCCTTGAGCATTTCTAAGAAAACTTAGGCTTATGATTGTTAGAAGTGAGCCATAAAGTATCCTTCTATCCATCACTGGATAATAGAAGGTATATACATACAAAGCACCAATCAATAAAGAGTGTTTTGGCTTGTTGTCCATCACTGGACAGTAAGCCTATGGATCACATAAACCATCAGAGTTTCCATATCTTGTGATTGACTCTAAGAAGATAAATCTTTCAAAGTTTGAAAAAGAAGGAAGAGAGTACTCATGTTTTTGTTTTGAGGGTTAAAGCATTCAATGATGAGTCAGGTATTGATGAGAGCATCAAGGAGGTAGAACTTGTTCAAGTTATACTTAATGGCTTGTTGGATGATCATGCTAATCTTGTTCAAAGCTTTGCGGTGATGAAATGATTCCTCCATGCTTGAAAGTTTGAACTCTTTGAAAAATTACGAAAACAAACAATAAATGTGAGCAATGACCATTTGCTTCCTTCTCTCCTCCATATTTAAAGCTTTCTTTATCTGTCTCCACCATAAAACTCCATGAATGAGCCTCCATTGCCATCTTGCCACAAGATATCATCAACACTTGATGACTTGTCCATGAATGAGTGACATAATGAACCTCCAATAGCTTCATTCCCTTCATCAAAATCAGCCAAGAATGCTAGTACAACTCCAACAATAAGATATTGCAAGACAATGTAGCTAGTTTTACCATATCTTGACAATTTGCACACATCCACATGAAATAGCTCAAAAATGAGATAGAAGTAAAGTAAACTTAAAAAATATTTCTTTGTTGTTCTTTTGACCTTACTTGAGTCTTTAAACACCTGCAAATATATCCAAATCCAAGGAAAGGTGTTCTCTTTGTGGAAAGGTGAATGAGGCTTGGAGTATCACAAGGATTTACAAGAATTGTCTTCAAGAGTCCATCACAACACATGTCAGACCTTTTATAATTTTTCATTTGGAAGTGCATTGTTTGGTTCAAGATGTAAAGATAGATGTCACTTTCATGGAAGTAACTTGGATTTATTTCATGTCCTTGGAAAGTATTTTGCTTGGAACTTTAGATAAGTTTAAACTTATCGTTATGATCCAAGAGAAATCAATCAAGAATAAGGAGGAGCAATCACAAAATGAAAATAGTCTCATTTATGCTCTCATGTCAACTTATGAAGAACTATTTTTCTTTGTAAAGATTTTTGTATCACAAAGGTGAATTAAGGCAATACTAGTTGAGTATGATCCTTAAAGGATAGCAAAGTATGTTTTCCTTGTAAGCTTACATTAGTTCTGAAGTCAAGGACATGGCAATATCTTCATAATGTAGGACCTTTTGATTTCAATAAGATCATGAATGATGTGTTCATTCTTAAAGATGAAAACTGTAAGTTTTCAATCTTAAAAACAAGTTGTAAACTTCTTATGAGAATAAGTGAAGCATCCAAAGTGGACACTTATATCCATAAGCAAGTAGTTAGCCTTATTGAGATGCAAATACCTTTTGATTTCAATATTAGAAACATCATGCCAAGTTGTGGTGATTTTTGGACTTATGTTTCTAGCATAAGTAATCTTGATAATCATAGGAAGTGAATATTGAATGGTCATGATTGTTGTGATCGTTATGAGATATGGAGGTCTCGGATTTCTATCAAGAAGGAGCACCATGAAGAGGATTCTAAAGAGTCATTTCAAGGTTCAAGTGTGCCAAGGATTGAGGAGGAGAGTCATTCTCAAGGTATTGTGTGTAGATTGGTAGATCAATTGTATCTAACATCCAATCACTCTTGTGGATCATTTTAGGATCCATTCTTGGTCCAATTTTGCAGATTTTCCACAGAGACCAATATCCTCTTCCATTCCATTCTTTTTGTTAGACATAACAAAAGCATCAAGCTTGAAAAGTCTACCTTGTTTATTGCCCCTAGCAACCAAGATTTCTTCCTTTGTAATGAAGCATCACCACTAAACTTTTCCATCATATCCTTTCTCTATCATTTGACCAACACTTAACAAATTCTTTGAAAGTGAAGGAATGTAGAGAACACCATCAAGTCTTGCTTTCCTATTAGTAGAAAGACAAATAGGAATTGAACCAATACCTTCAATCACACACTTACCACCATTGGCCATGTGAATCACTTTCTTGGCTCCATCATACGTGACCAAAGAAGTAAAAAACTTCTTGTGACTAGTCATGTTGTGTGAACTAGCTCCACTATCAAACCACCATGAATCTTTGTCATCTTCACTTGATATTGGACTTGAAGAACACATCAAAAGAGAATCACAACCACCTAGATCCTCATCATTAGTAGTAAAGTTGCTTTGCTTGCTACCTTCATCTCTTTGCTTCTTCAAAACATTCATTAGCGAAATGCCCTTCGATTCCACAATAGAAGCACTTTAACTTTGACCTATCTTTCTTCTTACTAACAAAAGAGAAAGGCTCACCTTGATCTTGACCCTTTGACCACTTGCCTTTTACTTTGCCTGGACATCAACACTAATCCATTGATAAACTCAATAGAGATCACCATTGATAATTCTCGGCATCCATATACCCGTCAAACACCATGCTATGCCCTAGTAGAATACAATAGTGGCAGTTTATCATAGTTCTTCTTTTCTACCCATCTTAACAATCATGCTTTCTCAAATCTTTAAAGGACTTGTTTTTGTATCATACTATTCACCCTTAACCATATATGTCTTGCCAAGTTATTTGCAAGAGTATAGATTATTAACACTCTTGGAGTTGTAGAAATGAGCAAGTCCTAGACTTCTTGTGTCACTTCAAGCTCTCCCAAAGACGAGCAAATGACAACATTTGCCTTGTGTTCTCTTTGCCTAGTGCTCCCAATTCGTTGGCTGGTCTTGTTCATCCAGATTCCATTATGATGGCCTTCTTATTCGTATCAATGACAGATCAAACAACCACATCTCCTACCTCCATACTTCATAATTTTATCCATCCAACTTCTCAATGATACTTGGATTGATCGACATGACCCTAACCTACAAAGCTAGTAAAAACATAGCAAAGAATCTGTCTAATTCACAAAAGAGTTGGTCGACTTGGGTAAGGCAATAACAAGAACATAATCAACAATGATCAAAATGAGTATATTCATTTGTAGTGTTATGCTGATTACAGAGGATGCAAGAAGCAATTTAAGGCCAAGAAGTGCATAGAACGGCCTCCTACAATTTGCAAAGCCACCTATTCATGCTATTTTAGATACTTGTTCACATGTTCCCTCCATAATTACCTCTTTCAGCCAACAATACAACTTTAATCACGGTTGAATTGCTATCCAGCCATATCATTTCTGAAAGAAGGATTGAAAGACCAATTATGTATTATACACCTATACAGCCAAATCAAGAAGCAACTAGAACATACGAAGGGTACCAAATTCACTATCAAAGGCAAGCTGCTAGCATAATCAAGACCAATGTGTATATCAGAAAGAAGACAAGTTCCGAGGGCCTACTCACTACTCTATCACTGAAGAGTGTATCATTAGCCCTCAAAATCCTTAAACGATCAGGAAGATATTATCTACGATTATGTGAGACTCATGTTCAGCTGCAGAACTATGTTCCATATATTGTATATTCATTATGTGATGTATCTATTAAGTTTTACCCAGATGTATTATGCTAGTTCTGCGGCCTGATTGAAGTGAACTTGGATCATAGATGGTGAAATTCCTGGGATTGCCTGTAGTTGATCCTGATTGATCTAAATTTTCAGCTTGCGCAGCATAAATACATTAAAGAGATTGTAACTGTTAATCTACTGGACACTGATCTGAAGGTGAACGAATAGTGTGCACTTATTGGATCTAGTATATCCATCGGCCTGTCTTGCAGATTTTGGTGCAGGTATGCAAGATTCAGCGTCTAATTTCAGTTCATTTCAAGTTTTCATACGATTTTAATCAATAATCCCGTTGCAGTAATGCTAGGCACCTTGCTGGTAAACATTTCTACCACGTCCTGCATTGTTGGGCGCTCTGAAGTTGAGGCCTTAGTGCAAAGAGCGGCAAACCTTAGAAACTGCAAGATCTCTTCGTCTCTTTGCCGATGCCCCGTTCTCAATGAAGGGTCCACAATTTGTTCCAGTTTGATATATGACTCCGAGAGGGCTTTGTGAACCTGATCAACCATATAAACATGCTCTCCACAAATTTCTGCAGGCCTTTTTCCAGTTACAAGTTCCAGGAGAACCTTACCAAAGCAATAAACATCCGCCATCTTTGCCAGTTTTTCGTTGTCAGCTTCGTCTGCGTGAACAACAGTCAAAGTAACTTAAAGGTGTCTGATGTACTTTCAGGGACAGTCTACAAGCTTGTACTGGAGATTTACTTGGAAAACAGATAAAAACAAGAATTTTATGTACCTGGAGCAGCATGGATAGAATTTGCGAGCTTTGATCTCTGTGATGTTCTATTAGCTCTCCTCGAGTTGGGTTTTAGCAGGATATGAGCATTAAATTTCTCATCAAGCAGAATATTCTTAGATGTTAAGTTTCCAGAGAGAATCTGAGGCTTGGAGCTATGGAGATAAGCAAGAGCCTGAGCAATTTCCACAGCGATTTGAGCACGTCTTGCCCACGTGAGAGCGTCAGAATTGAAACCATGAAGCACTGATGCCAAGCTGCCATTTGCCATGAATTTGTAAATCAGAAGCTCTGTTTCGGACTTGAAGCAAGCCCCTAGGGGACTCAGAATATTTTGATGGTGGATGTTCCCAAGTACATGCAACTCTTCGGAGAGTTGTGGTGGTTGAACAAAATATTTCTTCACAGCAAAAACTTCCCCAGTCTCCATCACTCCTTTGTAAACAGCAGAAGAAGCTCCTTTTCCTACAATTCTCTCCTCCTTGACTGTCTCGACAACTTCGGTAGCTTTTAAAAGCAGTCCCTTCTGGTATAATATAAGACACCATGAGCTTGATTCAGTGAAGTTTACTTTTTGGCTCATATATTCTGATGCCTTGGCTCTTCTCGAACGGAAGTAGTAGTATGAAAGAGCAGCAGCAACTCCCATTGCCAATCCGATTCCCACAAGCCATGCTGCAATCCCTATTCGGTGGTCATCATCATCTGAGCAAGCCTTCAAACCCAAGAGAGAGTTCCCACAAAGATGAGCATTGCCAATTATAGAACTGTTGCCCACCACTGCAAACACTCCTCCGACTGGTACAGGACCTGAGAAATCGTTATATGAAACGTTGAGGTAATTCAAGGCTTTATTGTAACTGAGCTGCGGAGGAAGTCTTCCAGTAAGCTGATTTTGGGAAACATCTAAGTATCCCAGAGCCTGCATGGTTGCAATTTCTGGTGGAATCTCACCAGTAAGATCATTGCTTTGCAATTTCAGAGTTACCAGTTGCTTGCAAGCACGAAGGGACGACGGAATGTGGCCGAATAAAGCGTTACTGCTGAGATCCATCACGGCCAATTGGGAAAGGTTCCCCAGATGGGATGGAATCTCTCCTGAATATCGATTCTCCGAGAGGTCTAACTCTACCAGTTTCGAGAGACTCCCAAGCTCCAAAGGAATTGTTCCTGACAGCTGGTTGTTCTGTAGGTGGAGCACCTGAAGATCAAGTGGAGCATTTTCCTGCAAGCCACTGAGATCTCCAGTGAGTTTGTTACCGGAGAGCTCAAGAAAATAGAGGAGAGGCAGTGCCCAAATTCCAGCAGGAATGCTACCATAGAATGAATTGTTTTGAATGCGTACACGTCGCAGGCTCTGACACTTACCCAGACTCTCTGGAATCGTCCCACTAAGCTGATTATCAAACAGAATAAGCTTGTAAAAGTAACCTGAATCACATAGGCCCAATGGGATGGATCCTGTCAAGCGGTTAGAGGAAAGGTCAAGTACAGTCAAGTTGCTGTTTCGTCCAAGATCAGGAGGGATGATTCCTGAAAGCTGATTCTCCCATAAAGCTAAAACCTGCAGGCTAGATAGATCCACAAGGGAGGTTGGTATCTCTCCGATCAGATTGTTAGTGAAAAGGTTGAGAATTTGCAGGTTTTTCAAGCTGATTATACTTTTAGGAATCTCTCCACTCAAGCTGTTATTGCTCAAGTCCAAAGAAATAAGCAGTGTGAGATTGCCTAGGCTTGGTGGGATCTCTCCAGAAAGTTTGTTTGAGTAGAGAAATACATATTGCAGCTTTGTGAGATTGACAAGAGAATACGGGATCGCTCCCGTGAGGTTATTGAACACAAGATCAAGATGATTTAGGTTGGAGAGAAGCCCAAACTCATTGGGTATACTGCCGTTGAGCATGTTGTAGCCGAGATAAATCCATTCCAAGCAAGAGAGCTTTCCTAAAGATATTGGAATACTACCCTCAAAGTAGTTTCCTGCGAGCGTGATATGTACTAAAGAACTCAGATTACCAATCTGGGTAGGAATTTTTCCCTCAAATTGATTCCCACCTAAATCTAGATGCCGCAGATTGGAAGCCAATCCTATTTCTGCTGGCACACTACCTTCCAGAAAATTGTTCCACAGAACAATAGTCTCTAGATTAGGTATCCGCCAAATCTTAAACGGAAGGATTCCGCTGAAACTGTTGTCGGTAAGATTGAGATACCTTAAGCTGGAGCAGTTAGTAAGTTCATCTGGAACTTTTCCAGATAAGTTGTTGTAACCTAGATTTAATTCCTGCAATGTAGCTAGCCGTCCGATCTCTGGAGAGATTGAACCAGAAAGATTCTTGTTAGAGAGGTTGATGCTCAACACGTCTGTGGAAACATCATTGCAGATGATGCCTGTCCATGTACAAAATGTGGCATTGTTTTGCACGTCCCAGCTATCTAGCACGTTGAGGGGATCGTGAATGGAGTTTTTTAGATTCAAAAGCACTGCCACTACCTCATTGCCGTCAACAGCTATAGAAGTTATCTCTGCTGACTCTGTTAATGCTGAACAAACCATAGACGCAAAAAGCAACAACTGAAATGCATAACCCATCTCTCTCTCTCTCTCTCTCTCTCTCTCTCTCTCTCTCTCTCTCTCTCTCTCTCTCTCTCTCTCTCTCTCTCTCTCTCTCTCTCTCTTATACACACACACACACACACACACGCACACAATATATATAGCTAACTTTCTCAAAGTACTGTATGCTTGCTTTTGGTTTCAATCTAGTTGGTCAACAAAGAGCTTATTGAGCTGATAGTACCTGCCTAATTAAGAACTAATCTATGTGGATCTACAAAGTTAGATGGAAGTAGGAAGCAGGTAGGTGAGAAGAACTATATATACATAGTAGGAAGTTGAGAGAGTAATAGAGGGTGATTCGCCAGCCTGAAACGCATTATCTAGATAAATGATTCTGCGTCAATGCCTGCCCCACCCACGCTCTCTCTGAATTCTGGGCTGCAGAATATGCAGATGGTGGACGTCCCACTCTCAGCACAGCTAGTATCTTTATCTCATTGAGTGCCCACCCTTCATAAGTCTCTGTAATATCTTAGAGCATCTGCCGCCTGCTGCATGCATGCATGCAGCTCTCACTAAAGCCCATCCCACCACCCCACATCCCCAAGACAGGAAGGCTTGGCATTTGCAATGCAAATGAGGCATATTCACCTTTCAAAGAAAAGCAAAATATCATTTCAAAAGTTACTCCTCTTTTTTTAATGTGACTTTGAAAACCCAAATTTGATATGAGAGTTAAGGGCATAGGCAATTCCTTTCAAAAACTGCGCCAACCCCCTGCCTCCACTTTTCAAATATACCTTCTTTGGAAAGGTATATTTGAAAATACCAATGAAATTGGTATTTTCAAATATACCTTTCCAAAGAAGGTTAGCTTTTTGAAAATACCAATTTCATATGAAATTAAGATTTTCCTTTTAGAAAGGTTTAAAACCGTTTAGTCTGGTTACATATATATGCTTTGAATGATAGCCATCAAAACCTGAATGTCATTTGGCAGTAAAAAATAAAGTAAGTCATCTATTCGCTTTCCAACAAAACAGTACTACTAACAAAAATGCCGTCTCGAGATTGTTTTGTCTGCCACAATAGCATTGTTTTATGCACAAACACATTCTCTTGATCAAAGTCTGGGCCGGATCATATGAGAGTACGCTAAGCACTCATCATTCCATTCCTGACTCATCACTACTTCCCAGTCTTGCCTTCCTTTTTGACTCACTCAAAGATTCTAACTTCTACGGGTCGTTGAGGTGAACGAGACTGCTATCATTCCTCCATACTTTCTCACTCGTGATGCTAGAAATCATTACGCACTCCAGTATATTTTACTTCCGTCTTCCCACTAAGACGCCCCTTTCTCTCTCCTTAGTCCTCATTTGACTGCAAGCTTTAGTGACAACAAGTTGGACTGTTGGAATCTAATCATTTCTTCTTTTGCTTTTTCTTTTCCTTCTACTTCATTTTCGGCTTCTTCTTCTTCTTACTTCTTATCCTTATTATTATTCATTGTCGTAGCTCACTTCTTATCCTTGTTCTTATTGACTATTGTGGCTCATGTGGATGATAGACTTGAAGAGGATGATGCAAACTTTGAGATGGTGACTATACTCCAGTTTGAGAGGCCCTAGGAGACTGTTGGGCATCTTACAATGAGTCATGATATTACTATCAGAGCCTTGTTACTCAAAGTATCTATATTTTGGAAGTGCCATATGAGAGAGAGAGAGAGAGAGAGAGAGAGTTCGGTCCCGTTCCATGAAGATTCCACTTATGTGAGATTGCACTTTGCCTTGTGGTCAAAACATCTGACTTAAATCCAAGTTAGTCTTTGCATATCTTTCACAAGTTGGTGGTGTCTTATTCATTGTGCGCAAAGCTCCCATTCTACAAACTGTCATTTTTCCATGAGTAAATATGCAAATCTACATTTTTCAGTTGACAATTTTGTTGAATTCTTATATGGGGTGAGATTGAAATCCAGGCTTTGGAAAGCCATGATACTACTCCATCACATAGAAAGGTGGAAAAAGCACTTGTTGATTTTCTATCCACTTTGTCACCTGTAAAATCCGAGTCACTATAGGCTCTTAAGCCAAGATTAGTCCCTCTATACAAAATGTCAGTAGATGAGATGTACCTAAGAACGCTTTTGGCCATCTTCCAATGTGAACCTAGAGGAATTTGCATGAATTGGCTTAACTTTCCAACACTATAACTAAGATTAGGTCTAGTTATAGTTAAATAAATCAAGGAGCCAATAAGTTCAAGAGCTTGATCTTGATGTAGATCTTGAGAAGGGTAGTTTGTGAGCCTTTTAGAGGCTACATGCTTCACATCTCTTCCCACACTTTGACAAATGCTTGGGGAGTCCAACTGCAAGCTCCTTTGCAAGCATAGATTCCATGGCTTTGAAGTTGGGGTGGCCCAACTTTTTTTGCCATAGTTCCACGTTTGATAACTTTACCTTTGCCAAGTTAACACTCTCCATTGCAATATTAGCGTCAAGCTTAAACAATATCCCTTGCTTAAAGCCTTTGGCTATACATTCATCATTTCTAAGGATGGAACAAACGCCATGCTTAAATTGTACATCAAGGCCATTATCTATTGATTGGCCAACACTAAGCAGATTCTTAGTTAACTTAGGAACATAAAGAACATTCTCAAGATTCATTCTTTTGGATGATCCAACATAAAATGGAATGGTTCCTATTCCACTTATCTTACATTCTTGACTACTTGCAGTATTAGCCCCACTATCAATCCACCAAGAATCATTGGTGTTGCTCTTGGATGATGGTGGTTTGTTGGAAACCATCAAGGATGACTCTTCATCCTCCTCCTCCTCCTAATGTGCAATGTTGGTTTATTTGCTCTCTTGTGCCTTCTTCTTCTTGAGACATTCTGATGCAAAATGTCCTTTCTTTCCATAGAAAAAACATTTGTACTTGGACTTGTCTTTGATCTTGCCCTTTGAGCTTGAAGCCTCATCCTCCTCCTTGGTCTCCTTGAAGTGCTTCTTCTTGCCATTGGTCTTTTTCTTGTCTTTGAATGAGAAATTAGCTTTCTCATCACCATCCTACAGAGAAATAGCATTCATTCTTGCATTGGTATGCATCATCCTACACTCTTCAGCCACTTATACACTGTGAAGCTTTTCTATAGTGAGCTTGGATTGCAAAGCTTTCGACCAGATTTGGGAAGTCACTACCTAGACCATTAAGGACAATCTGAGCAAGCTCACCATCTTGAATCACCTCTCCAATGGAAGCTAAATCCCTATTGAGATACTTGATTCTGAGCACATAAGCATGCACTCTCATCACTCCTCTTCATGCTTTGCAAAATCTGATTCCTAGGCATCAGAACCTTCGAAGTCTTACTAGACTCATAGATTGATTTTAAAGATTCCCAAGCCTCTTTAGCACTAGTACAAGCTGATACTTCTCTTAGTAAATCATTGCTTACATTCATCTTCACACAGTGAAGTGCAAGCCTAGATCTTCTCTTGTATTTAGCTAACTCCTGTGCACCTAGAGGTTCATCTTCATCATCAATTCGAAACTCATAAAGATCCTGGAGCACCATGAGTGACTCCATCCTCACTTTTCAAATAGCATAATTGGTAGAATTTAACCTCTCACTAGCTTCTAGAAGGTATGCTCTAGCAGATCCCATCTTACTAGTAAAATTCTACACAAGATATAGATTTGGTTGAACTTGAAACTGACAAAGGTTTCTGACTTGTAGTGTTTCACTCAAATGTTGACTTCTAATCCAACAGAAAGACTTGTAATCAAAGTTCTATCACTCCCTCACAAAGCTAGAATGAAGATAAGATGAAGTGAAAACTACTCTCAAGCAAATCTTGCCAATCTTGGCTATTTTTGGACAGTAGAATGACTCTATTTCTCTCTTTCACTTTGATGTACTTTCTAGACCTGGTTTCCACTTTAATAAGGTCTGAATTCAGCCTAGATTAATTAGTTCTCATGAATCAAATCCAAAACTAATTAATGCCAGGTGATCTTGGTAGCTTATCCTAGGATTCGCACCCAAAATTACATCAAACTGACACTAGATGAAATTACAATGATCCAAAGAATATGGGGGTTTAAATGCTGGTTCAGAGTTGCCCACACGTGTGAAAAATATAGATTTTGATCCACATAAAGTTTGGGATCAAATCTCCTCACCAATTTCAGGATACCAACTTGCCCTTCCAATACTAGCTTTTTGCACCAAAAACCTGCTAGAACTAGATTAGTTTCAAGCACTGATCAATAGGCTTGTACTTGGCTCTGATACCATGTGAAAAGTACAGTACTAAGGACCATAAATGGATCTTTGAATGATCCACAAGGTTGATTGTGTGCTTGTTAAACAATCTATCAGATACTAGTCATCAAAAAACAAGATCTAGTATAGCAGCTTGATAGAAAACAAGTAGAGACAATCAGAGCATTGATCAAAAACTGTAATCCGATTTTCTACGTGTGAAGATCAGGCTGTAGTACGGCTTGTAGACAGAGTTTGAAGTGTGCCAAAGTTGGGTTTCATTGGAATCAATAGCAATTACAATACATAGAGAGAAAATCCGAGTTTCTCCTTGAGGATCCAAAAAGTTTCTATCTCCTCACTATGGAGAATGGAAAACATAGTAAAAGACACTTCCTTTGCAAAGTTAGGTGAAAATCCAGCATGTAATAAGGAACTAGACTCAACTTTCTTGCCCTAAAGTGAAAACCCTAGCCTAGATCCAAGAGTCATGCTTGGTAGGTGCATGGTAGGTACAAATTTCATCATAAATCAAGGTCTAGATCCTACACAGTAGGAATCACTACCAAATGGACACAACCACTCTTCTTGACTCATGGTAACCTACCTTAGGTGTAAATTTACAAGTGGCACTTTGGCCATTCAAGTGACTAACAAAAAATATTGACAATATATACAATATTCGACATGGCTAGATTTGCCAATGTAGGCAATTTTTCACAAAAAGTTATAAATTGAATAAGTGAAAAAAAAAAAGGACAAAACTATCTTGTGTGCAATATTAAATTACAATCTAGTGCTATCACGATGTTTTGTTAAAATGCTCCATGTTTGTATATATTTTTTCAAGAAGAGAATGTGAGCCCCCGTGCACTTTGAAAGGCTTGTGAATCTAGGCCACCCCTTTTCAACTTGCACAAAATACATGAATTCACCAACTAGTGGTCAAAAGATACAAGTAGGGAAGGCACTTTGCATGGAGAAATACAAAACTAGATTTTTTTGTATGGTTTCTATTGGCATCCTTTTATGGAGAAGGGGGCATGGCATTTGATCTTTTTCTTGGTTGTGTTGGAACTATGCCTATTGGAAGAAACTTGGGTGTGCATGTCATAAGGAGGGACAATGATGAGCAAACCATTCAATGGGTGGAGAAGACAAAGTTTATGTATATGAATTTTTTTTTTTTGATGATATTGGTACAATGTATTTTGTCATGTTTGTGTTTCACTGGCTTTTCTTTTCTTTTTATTTTTAATGAGTATTTTCTCATCTTGACAAAGTGACTAGCACTACAATAGTTTGAGCAATTTATGTTCACAAATACTGAGTCTTTTGGTTGCGAACCTAAAAAGAGTTGGTATTCCCTTGGAACAAAATTGTTAGTATAAACAATTATCGCCGACAACATAAACCTTCAATATAACAAATGCTCACCAATAGTGTCCAAACTCCGTATAAATGTCCATGTAATAATTGAATCCGACAATATTAGTATAAACATTGACGTTAGTGAATGATCATCAATATAGACAATGATCATTGCCAATGAAAAAAAAAATTGGGACAAATTGGAGCCATTTGGTTTCATTCTACTATAAGGGTATGAAGGTTGTAGGGGGCAAAACATATTCACCCATTAGCAACATAAAGAACCATAAATAAAAGAGAGAGAGTAGTCTTAAGGAGTGAAAGAACTTCTATCAAAAGGCAAAAATAAGAGTTAGCAACTACTAGGTAATAAAATGCTTCAACAAAATGTTTGAAAAAGCCAAGTATACTACATCAAGGATATAACGAAACAAACCAAACAATAGTTCAAATTACTCAAAAGATGATAAATTCAACAACAAAATATTTGCATGAGTAAAGTGTGAAAAAAAAATGCCACCCATTACATAAGCACTAGCTAAAGTCATATTTTAAAGTAATCCTTAAAATATTAGATCAATTAATACTTAAATTATAGTCACCAAAAATATAAACCCACAGCTTAAAGAAATGCAACAACGCTAGCCTATTTAGACAAGTGTGACAAGTAAGAAACGAAAATACTAAATTTATGGAGTGTGATATAATCAAGATGAGTACAAAACCAAACTATAGGATAAGGTATACACTATCAACATCTCTACCATACGAGATATACATTGACGGCCAAAGCTAGTCAAGTTTGACAGCTAGAAAAAATCAAAAAGACAATGAAATATATCATTTTTAAATCACAAAAAAAACACAAACCGAAGCAAGAAAAATACAACAAAGGCTACCAAGCAAAAATCGTTACACCATAAAAAAACAACATAAAAACTTGTCACATTAGAGCAAAAACATCCAAAATTGAACTATTCAAACAAAAAGAAATGCAATTTGTAATTTGATAAAGAACGTGATTTGCATTAGAAAGCTATGAGAAGGGGGGAGGGGGGCACCCATTACATAAGAACCAACTAAAGTTCATGTAAAGTGATTTTTTAAGGCATTAGATCACTAAATATTTGAATTACGATCACCAAAACTATAGTGGTAGCCTTTAGAAACATAACAAAGCTAGTCTATTTAGACAAGTATAACAAGAACAAAGAAAAATACCAAACTTATGGAGTGCGATATAACCAAGGTGAGCACGAAACCAAACCATAGAATAATATAATCCTTATCGACATCTCTACCATAAGAGATACATGTTGGAGGCCAAAGGAAGTCAAGTTTAACCATTAGAAAAAGCCATAAGACAATAGGATATAAAACACACAAAAGACACAACCCAAAGCAAGAAAAATACAATAGATGCTAAAACAAAAATCGGGTAGACTCTTGTTCAAACATGAAGACAATCTAAGGACTTATCACAATAGAGCAAAAACATCCAAAATTGACCTATTCAAACAAACAAAATGCAATCTATAATTTTCAAATGTGTGATGCATTGTACTTCATCACCTTCATTGACTATTACTCTAGATTAACAATCCAAAGATAAATAGAACATTTTATCTTGTTCCAAAAAATTCAAGGAGTCAAACTGCAAGAAATGTTTTTGAGCAAATCGGATCTGCTAATAGAGTGTCATTATAACTGACAAAGATTGACAATGATATTGGTCGAAGTCGGTGCTTTGCTAACATACTTCTAAATAGATCTTTATAAAATATATTTGCACATTTGTAAGCATAAGTTTGTAAAGAGTTGGCTCCAAAAAGAAAATTTAAGCTAGAAATTCTAAAAAAAATTAAATCTCTTTTGTAAGCTAGCATGATGATGTGCTGGCCTTTGCAATTTATAAACATATTTTCATGATCAAAATAAATCTATATTTAGAAAATAGAAACATGTCTTTTGATGGACTTATTTAAGTGTCTTTGCTATTCTTTAAATATAGATTTATTTTTACTATGAAAAATGTCATGAAGCTGTAAAAGTTACCATGCCAATGTGCTAGCCTACAAAAAAAATGAAAAATAGTCACTTCGGTTAGCACACCGGCATGCTACCAAATTGACTCCCAATTTGAGTAGCATGTTGGCATGCTATCCTCTAACTTTATTTTTCAGTAGGCCACCAGCACACATGCGTGCTAGCTTTTATAGCTTCATAAAGTTTTTATAATACAAAATAAACCTATATTTAAAGAATAGCAAAGTGTATTTTGATCATTCTATTTAAAATTTTATGGCTAGTAATATTTTTAACTATGTACCAGACCACAATCCTTATCTACAGAAAATCATGTAGTGGCATAAAAATGGTAGCACATTATGTGCTACCTTTTTGTTGAATCATGGGCAAAGAGAAACCCACAAAATACAATGCCCTATAGAAAATATATGTTTACAAATCTTTAAAAATATTTGCATTCTTATAAATCTACTATTTGTAAATTGATTTGTAGTAAATTTGCAAATATATATATATACATATATATATATATATATATATATATATATATATATATATATATATATATATATATATATATATATATATATATATATATATATATATATATATATATATATATATATATATATATATATATATATATATATATATATATATATATATATATATATATATATATATATATATATATGTATATATATATATATGTATATATATTTGTAAACTGATTTGTAGTAAATTTGCAAACATATTTGTAGAGTTGTAAGCAGATATATTTGTAGAGTTGTAAACAGATATATAAATATTAAAATAGTCAATGTCAAGTTTATATATTTCAATATTATAGATCTTAATGAATCTTTGTATTGTTATATAACACTTATACATCATAAATGAGTGGCTGTGTTTTTTGAAGAATGATCTTGAGAAGATTTGTGAACAAGACCCCTAGATATGGGTGTAATATCTTCTTAAAAACACAATATAAATAGTAGTGTGCCCTCTCTTCATGTGTTGAGAACTAAGAAAAAAACAGTCTAATGAAGGGCTTATTATGTTATATTTGCAACATTTTGATGGCAATTACAACAAATTTGAACAAATAAAATCCCTGATGGCATCCATTGAGCATTAACAATAGATTCTTCATAAATTCTGGTGGTTGGAGGCATCTCTCTATCAAACTTTGTTGTAGGCCAAACTGGAGGAAATAGCCTTCAAATAAGGTCTAGCAAATTTTTTTTTTAATCTTTCTGAATCTCATTTAGCAATGCTTTTTGGATGTGGGAGCTTGAAGGCCTTTATTTTGATAAGAATTTCAATTTGGAAGTTAATGGGTGATGTGGTATTTGTGAAGTGTTTAAGGGACTTAAAAGGCCAAATAAGAGTTCTTCAAAAAAAATCTCATTTTAAAGTTTTAACTCAAATTTGAATCAATTTGGACTTGGGTCCTTCAGAGACTACCTTAAGTTTTCAAGGCCATCTCTCTACATCATAAATAGGAGAAAAGTTTTCTTTTTTTTAAAGTCCAAAATCTGTTGGAAATATTTTATCACCATCTTGCACTCGTTGTAGCCCCATGTTTTCAGCTAAAAATTATGCAATTTGAATGCCAATAGAAGGATCTATTACTTTTTTTTAAAAAAGAGGGCTATTACTTGTTGTTTTTCAAGAAATTAGTGTTGCTCTTGAGCAATACACCTGCACTATCTCTACAGAAGCTAACAACAAGCTTATTACAAGAAGAAGTACGGAGAAAGAGCTTATTTACGATGAGTACCAAGTCAATGGCCCTGTACTCCAATAAGCAACGTTCCAAGAAGAAGAACTTCAAGGACAAGAAGATGAAGGCAGAACAGCCAGATTCAACTCAACTACAACAATCGCAGAACAGTCGACAACAACAACCTACCAAAGACTAAGCTCTTCTGCAGATACTGCAAGAGATCCAATCACGACATCAAAGACTGTCGGATTCTCAAGCACAATGAAGCCAAAAAGAAAATGCAACAACACCAAGAAGGAGGATCTGACTCTATCAGACATTCCCAAGAAGATAAAAAGGTATTGCTGGTACAAGACGAACCCATTAGATATGCCATGAATTGGTATCTTGATTTTGGTGCTTCTCAGCACATGACACTAGGTAAATTCCTATTCGTAGATCTCACACCAGCACATTCAAAGTATGTTTACTTCGGTGACTCAAGTGCACTGCAAATTGGAGGGAAAGGATCAATACGTCTCTACCTTCCAAATGGTGAATTAACCTTGCTTAAGAATGTATTGTACGTACCCAAACTGACAAAGAATTTACTATTAGTCAGCAAGGTTATTGATCAGGACTGTAGAGCCTTGCTCAATTCAAAACAATGAACCATTTTGGATAAGAACAGTAATGAAGTCCTCTCTGCACACAGAATGAAATTTATATATTTTGAGTCATGAATATGTACTTACTACTTCTATGAGTAATTTTGATGCTCATATTTGACATCAAAGATTTTGTCAAAGATTCAACTAGTTTGATCATATTTGCTAAATTTCTATATTTGGCAAATTGAGGCCAACTTTATATTAGACTTTGACTTTGACATTTTAAAGCTAATAAGTCTAAATTTCATTTGAATAAACACTTTTGGAAAGTGTGGAAAAGTTAGAAGTCGAGTTTGAGTAGATTCAAATTTGAATTTTGGGTACATTGAATCTAGTCCCAAAAATAGTAGGGTTTACATTTTGGAGGGAAATCCAAGTGGCCAAATAGGGTTTGGACCTGTTATAAAAGGATGTAGCTAGTGAAGAAGCAGATCTTCTCTCTTCTCTATCTCAATTCATGCTTATACATGGTTCTCTTGAGTTCTACTATCCATTGGTGCACTATACTTGTGATTGCTTGTAATTCTGTATGTAAAATGATCTATATTTGCTATTTTCAGGTTCACACATGTGAAATATAGTAGGTATTGTTTCTGTATGGACAATAGCTTCTATCTATGTCTTGATTCATGTTTGATGAAGTTCTATTAGAGTTCGCATCTCATTCATAAAGTAGAGACTGATTTTTGTACATTGGCAGGATTGTTGATTTGTTCTCTTTCTAACCCAAGATCAGTTTATGGATTTGGATCATCAATGATTTGAATTCTTTCACATGGTCAGATCTTGTGTTTCAGGTTATGAAGGCATGTTTGTGAGTCTTGTGCTTTGTCTAAGTCACATAGACTACCTTATACTAGATCTACAAAGCCTTTTCAACTTGTACATTCGGATATTCATGGAATTACTACAATTAGCAATAGTGGAGCTAAGATGTATGTAACTTTCATTGATGATTTTACTAGATTTTGTTGGATCTATCTACTAAAGAGCAAAGATGAAGTGTATGATGTCTTTGTTAAGTTCAAGAATGCAAGGGAGAACCAATTTTCCACAAGTATCAAGTGCTTAATGAGTGACAATGTTGATGAGTACATATCTACCAAGTTCAAGGCCTTTTGTGATGAGCATGGGATCAAGAGGGAGTATACAACACCAAGGACCCCACAACAAAATGGAGTGGATGAGAGGAAGAATAGGACTTTATGTGAAAGTTCCAAAGCCATGAGGTTAAGTGCTAATCTTGATAAACCATTTTGGATCAAGCTTTGTTGTGTGCCAATTTCTTGTGCAATAGGTGGCCGAGTGCTATTTTGTTCAAGAGGAGGCCGAGTGTCAACTTTCTAGGAATTTTTGGATGCACATGATATGTCAACATTACTCTTGATGATAGGACCAAGGAGGACCCATCTTCAAGGAAAGGTATTTTTGTTGGATACAGTGAGGTGAGTAAAGCCTATAAGGTTTACATTCCTTCTACTAAGAAAGTGATTGTTGGTAGATATGTCAATTTTGATGAGGGAAACATTCCAAAAGTGTCTTCAAGTACCTCCCTTTGTTCTTCCATTTGCCTTTGCTGGTTCCCTTTGCTTGTTGATCACAATCCTGCCTTTGATTGGAGTCCCTCTTAGGCTTGAATTGTTGCTTTGTCTTTTCTTTGTTGTTGTAGAGGGCTTGGTCAGAAGCATCCTTGTGATCAAGATGATCTCGAGCCTCGACTTCCTCTCGAATCTCGACAATTGTCTTTTCGAGATTCATTGTAGGATCTTTTGCAAGCAGAGTTCTGGTTGTCTGGAAAGATCTAGGTAAGGCTCTCAACAGGTAAGTAAGTTGTTTCTCTGCTGACAGTGCATTTTTTGCTCCAGAATTGTGTAGTGATAGGAATAGATCCTTCATCTTCCTTACAAAGAAATGAGGTCTTTGCCATCTCATTGCAGATTTGTCAACTGATCTTCCAGCATCATTATTTGACTGTGTGATTTTGTTTGAAATCTCCTGAGCAGTGTATCCCACATCTCCTTTGCCTTGGAGAGTGTAGCCGGGTCAAGTGTGAGACTATCCTGGATGGATGATGATAGCAAGGCTACTCCCTTGTCATTTTTCTCCCTCCATTCACGTAGCTCTTTGCCTATTGTTGTAGGCATATCCTCTATGCCATCCACCTAGGGGAATAATCCTTCACCCTTTAGTATCATCGATGTCTTAACTTTTCATGTTAGAAAGTTAGATCCTGACAAATCTAGGACTGTACAGATCTTGGATTGTATGCTGTTGATTGAAGCCATTGCTTCTGAATTCGTGTACACTTGTTGATGGTTGATTGTTTGAATGCTTTAGCCTCCTAGATCTGATAGCTTTTCGGCTATGTCAAATTATGACAAGGTAGGCTTTGATACCACTGATGCGAAAAAAATGCACTCAGAAAATGCAAATTCTAGCTAAAACTCTGGTGACAAACTGATAAAATTAAATCACGAATGATTCACGAAACTTTTCACGAAACTCAAATTATTTCTGTTCGAGTTGGATCAATTAGGCTCTGTAACACAATGAAATAAAATGAGATGAAATCTGGAAGAAAACGAAATGAACTGAAGCAAAACGAAACTTAAATGAGCTGTGACATTGATTTATGCTGGAAGCAAAGAGATCACAAAACAACACAAAACGAAACGAAGCGAAAGAGTTCACAACAAGATCAATCAGGCTCTGCAACAACACGAGATGAGATGAAACAAGATGAGACGAAACGAAACAAAATGAAACTTAGATGGGCTCTGTAATTGATTTACCCTTATGGCCAAGTGATCACGACGCGAAGCGAGACGAAACAAGAAGCGAAAGGATTTGCGAACAAGATTTAGTTCGTCAAGAATTCAGATATGATCGCTGGTCACTATCGGCTATATCATTCCTACAATTCTTCAAAGAGTAGTCAGACATTGCTGATCTACATTAACAAATTAATACAGCATTCAACAATATCAAACAAAAGTGCGGAATCAAATGAGCAAGTGAATTAGACACACGAATTGTATCAGACAAATTTACATTTAAGATCATGCAATCATATAGATTAATAATGTGCACAACAGCTACAATATCATCTATTGATTTTCTTGATTCTTCAGGCACTGCATGACAGATCCACGTAGTGCATTGGCGTGAGAAGAATACAATTCTCTTACAAATCGCGTCTCACTTACTAGCAAACTTGTGGATCTATAGATCCTTTACAGAATTGTCTCGCACGCAGGTGGACTTGTATTCTATATTTTTTGTCTTTTGACTTCTTGTATTGCTTACTAGCATTACAGCATTATGCATCCCCAAAACCAGTCTTACCGGTTTTACAACCATTAGCTATAGGAGCACAAATTGAAGGACTTCTTCAATTCGATTCCTCACTAATCCTTACGGATGTGTGCCATGAGCTGATCCAAAATTTGAGCGAGACAGAGGAAGGACATATTTTCACCACTGTCCAGAATCAAAAGGTCAATATTCCAGAAGGATTTTATTGTTGTGCCTTAGGTTTGCCTATGGACGACAATATGCCTATTACAAAACCTGACTTCATCACTGAGAGTGGAGTTTTTCAGGAAGAAGCTTATCTCGAGAAAAGGGGCTATAGACTCTCTTATATTAGAGACCCCAATCTCAAAAGCTTTGTGCAATTTGCTCTTGCTTCTATATTCTTACCGGAGCAAGAGTATACCATTTCCAACAAAAATATGAAATACCTATTGAGAGCTCTGAACGGAGAACCCATTACCTTCAAACAGATTGCTTCCTCACATGTGTTCGAGCACCTGATTCCGTATAGTACCAGGTCAGACCCAATCAATGCCCTATTGATCTCTTTTGATCCAAATTTAGACAAGATAGCTAGAAAAATGGTTCTTGACAATTTCTAGCTCAAGATTGATGAAAAGTTTTCACTCAAATGGATCAAAATGCATGGTAACCTTAGGTAGGCTCTGATACCATGTTAATTTCACATGTGTGGACTGTCCACAACATGTACTTGTGATCTCCTAAGGTGTGTAGATGCACCAAGATCAAGACTAGATTGAGATTCCAAATCTATCTTTGATTCTATGGCAAAAACACACTACTACATGCATTCAATCACTTCCAACTCTCACTCACATGTGTGGGAAGTGTTCCAAAAGTAATCTAAGTAAAAACAAGCTGCTCTCCTTGGGTTGAGAGAGAAAATCATCAATAGCTCTTGGGTAGAGAGAGAAAGCTAGGAAACCAATAACACTCAATCTCCAAAATCAATTAGATTCAAATGAGAAGTACAATGATACTAGTAGATCCACGAGCTACCACAATGCTTAACTATGATTACCCCACACTTTTTCCACCTCTTAATCCTATTGGACCATTGATCCATTCACCTCTAAATTCTATTGGACCATTTCCATCCTACAAGTTGTTCGATCCAATTGAGTTAAAGATATTCACTAAACAGGATGTCATCTTCATCGAAGATCAGTCTCAAGGCCTCAAGGGAAAAGACACTTCCCATGTAGCCGACCTGTCAGATTCTCTGACATATTAAACTTTCCAGTTCCTCAGTCGACTATTCCCATTGAAGGTCCAAGCTCTTCTACTTTTGACGAACAACAAATCAAAGGCGAATCAGAAGATGATGTTGTTGCAGTTCAGCAACTACAGTATGATGGAAATGATCAACTTCCTCTATTACCCAGAAGATCTTCAAGGACTAGCAAACCACCCATGAGTTATATCGATGAGTCTACAGCATATCTTGTTCAAGAACCGACATCTGTTCAAGAGGCACTTAGTCAACCTTATTCAGATCTCTAGAAAGAGGCTATAAATAAAGAGTGGAAGTATCAACAGGAGAAAGGCATGACTTGTCGTCAGAGGATTTTCTCAAGTATACAACGTCAATTACACTAAGGCCTTCAGTCCGATAGTCAAGCATTCTTCGATTCAACTTTTGCTATCATTTGTCACTGTAGTAGATTTGGAAATACATCAAATGGATGTATAGACAGCATATCTCAATGGAGTTATTGAAGAAGACATTTACATGTGCAACCCAAAGTTTATGTTATCGAGGATAAACACAATCATGTGCGTAAACTCCATAAGGCACTTTATGGCTTGAAGCAATCTGCTCGAGCATGGTTTCAAAGGATTAATACTTTCCTTATTGATCACAGCTACACACCTAGCTCTTCATATTCAAATGTTTACTTCAAAGCACTGCAACAGTCTTTTATCATGATCACTTTATACATGGATGATACATTGCTTTTTAGCAACAGTATCAATCTAATAAAAGAGGCCAAGACAATGCTATCTTCCGAATTCGACATGACCGATCAGGGCGAAGCTCATTTCTGCTCTGGTATACAAATCCACAGAGACAGAATACATAAGTTGGTCTACATTACACAACAGAAGTACATCTACAACATGTTAGTCAGATATAATCAGATTAATTTCAAGTTAGCTCTCTCACCAATGGAACCAGGTCTCAAATTGTCAAAGGACCAGTGTCTCCAAACAATTCATGAGAAGCAGCAGATGCATGAGTATTCTTACCATCCTATTATAGGAATCTCTTATTACGACATTGTCGGGTTTTTCGCAAAACCTGACACTGTCGCCTTTTTGCAACACTGTCGCCTGTGGCAATTTTAGTTCATTTATGAAAACAGACTGTTTACGGCCAATTTCCACCACTTATTAGAAATCAATTTTTGAACTGGATGAATGTCAGCGGACACCAGCCAACTGACAATCCCATTTGACGACCTAATTACTTAGTATAAATCAACTATTTATACATCTCTTTGATCATCTGAAATAACATTGTGAATTGTGAAGGAGTTGAGTATTATTACACGACGCTTGTTGCGCTCTTATCAAGCAGATCATTCACAATCAGAAAGTATTATTGTTAGCTCTCTATCAAGCTTTCAAGCTTGAACTCTCTTGAGCATTCTAGCTCAGTCTTTTAGAGATTTATTTTAGATCTGTCTTTTTTCTATAAAGTTTGTAAATAGCAATCTTGTTATTCTCATCATTTATGTAGATTATATCATCTTGAGTGGAAATTGCATGAAACTTGTTGATGAGACAAAAAGGGCATTAGGTAGTGAATTCAAAATGCAAGATCTAGATGAGCTTCACTAGATCTTAGGCCTATAAGTAGATGTTTATCAAGATCATGCATTATTAGTCAATCTAGATATGCTCTTTCTATGCTTAAGAAATTTCATATGAAAAATTGCAAGAGCATTGATACTCCCATGAAGCAGGTTGTAAAAGAACCTATCGAAGGGGATGAGTTTGGTCCTCGCATGAAACACCAAATTCTTTACTAGCTGAATGTCACTCTGACTATCGCTATGTGTAATCGTAGGTTTTTCCTGCTTCATGTCCATCTCATCCAAGATTTGCCTCAACCAAATGGCTTCCTGTGTTGCTCTACAAATTGCCTTATACTCTGCTTCTATTGTGGATAAAGCAACTATACGTTTCTTCTTACTAGACTAGGAAAAGCAACTACCACGAAGCTGGAATATATACCCTATGGTAGATCTACAATCATCATAATCACCTCCCCAATCCGCAATTACATAGCCACATAACTCAGGTACACCTTCATGCTTCCTGTATGCCAAGCCATAATCAGAAGTAACCAAAGAAATCATACCATCAAAGAATAAGACATAAAGGTTTGGATCAGAGTTTGTTCTCACCATCCCCTTAAAACAAAAGTAGGCATCAATCCTGCTATACCATGCACGTGGTGCCTATTTGAGAACATAGAGCACTTTCTTCAAGCAACATACTTTATGCTCCTGTTCTTTCGTTACAAAGTCTTCAGGTTGTTCCATGAAGACCTCTTCTTCCAGCTCACCATTTAGAAAAGAAAATTTTACATCCATTTGATGTAAAGGCCAACCAAAATGTGAAGCTAAAGCAACAAGTAGACATAAAGTATTCCACTTACACACTGGTGCAAAGGTCTCCTAATAGTCAATGCCTTTACTTTGTGCGGGTTTCTTGCCAATTGGTGGTTCCAACAAGTTACATGTGCCATGCATGGCAATTGACTCTATCTCTTCTTCCATGGCCTTGACCCAAATGCCATCATCCTTCTCCTCAGCATAAGTTGAAGGTTCTTTGATTTGAATGATGCTAGATAAGAGAGCATAATTTGGCTCATACCTTTAAGGTTGTGTCCTCTCTCTTGTTGATTTTTGTAGCTCTCCCTAAATGGATGATTCAGGAAAGTCATCAATGTCACGACTCTCCATCAATCTCTCAAACCACTTGGGGAGCTTCTTGTCAAATGATCGGCTTCCTGGTGAGTATGTATCCCATGATACATCATTCTCCTTACATTTGTCACCTACAACTTCAATCCTCTTAGCACCAAACGGTTTATCCCTACTTCTCCAAGTTGTATCATGAGGTTTAGTAGCGGCATCATGAGGTGTATCCATCTTTCCATCACCAAGAATGTCAACAAATGGTCCATCATCAAGAGGAATTCTCACTATACCATCTTTGCCACTAGATGTATCTATCCAGCATCCTTATCTTTGTACATCTTAGATTCATCAAAGATAACATCATGACTAACATGAATTTTGTTCTCCAATGGATCAAAGCATCTATAGCCCTTCACACGATCATCATATCCTAAGAAGGTGCACTTCACAGCTTTTACATCAAGCTTACGCCTCTCTTCCTTAGGAATGTGTACAAAGGCCTTACATCTAAATATTCGCAAGTGGTTCACCTTTGGCTTCTTCTTTGTAAATGCCTCCTCAGGTGTTATCTTTGGTACAACAATGGTAGGACTTCTATTTTGAAGATAGACTGCGGTATTGCATGCCTCTGACCAAAAATCCTTTGGTAGTTTCATCTCAACAAGCATAGATCTAGTGCTCTTCACAATTGTACGATTCTTGAGCTACACCATTGAGTTCAGGAGTATGAGCTTGTGTGAATTGTCTTTTGATCCCACATTGATCACAAAGGTCATTGAATTCAGTAGACTTGTACTCACTTCCATTGTCCGATCTTAGGACCTTGATCTTTCTACCTGTTTGACTTTCAACCGTTGCCTTGAAGCTCTTATAAGTGGAAAAAGCATCCTATTTCTTCTTTAAGAAGTATATCCACGTCTTACAAGACATATCATCTATGAAGGTCATAAAATAATATGCTCCACCTATGGACATAGTCCTCATAGGCCTGCATAGATATGTGTGGATCAAATCCAAGATGTTCTTCGCCCTTGCAACACCACCACACTTGAACTTCTCTCGATGTTTCTTCCCATACACACATGACTCGCACATTGTCTTCAAGTGGTCTTCCATCATAGGAAATCCCTTCACCATTTCCAATTTCCTCATTAAGCTAAGGCTTTCCAAGTTCAAATGACCAAGCCTTTTATGCCACAGTTCAGTTTGTGATGGAATGGACGAGATAAGTCCATATTGCCCCTTAATTGTAGCATTCAACATGTACAATTTAGTCTTGGGCTCCTTTGTTCAATCTACAATGACCTTGAATTTTTGGTTCATATCCTTCACAAAGCAACAATTATGAGCTAAGATACTATAGTAAATGTCTTTAGATTGATATATTGACTTTCATAAAGTTTTAATGTTTTTGTCCCAAGGCAAATCCAATCTTTAGCAACACCTTCACAACATTGTATCCTTATTTAAGACTAGGTAAAATGATCAGGTTATTGGATGCACATACCTTGTACATAAGTCTAGGATCAAAATGGTAGTACAATAAAGACTCTATAAGATGAATATGATGGGATTGAGTTTATACATGGTTCAAAATGATGAACATATTTGGGTTTATCTTTATCACATTTAATATTTTACACGAGTAGAATACTAAGATAATTCAATACAGTTATAGAAAGACATTAGTAATTCAATTCACATGGTAACTCAATCATACTTATCATCTCTCTAGATATCTTTATTAAAAATTGCAAGAATGATCTTCATAGGCATCAAACACGAAGTAAAGATCATAAAAAGTAAATGTACATAAAAAGTGAAAAGTAGCCCAAACAAAAACACAAATGGTGCTCCTAGTTGTAGCTTATAAGAGTGTCTTTTTTCAATGGAGACTTAGACTCATTCCCATTCAACATATGTGAAGTTCACGAGCTCTAAAACCGGAAAACTTTATGCTCAATATTGTGGCTATGTCTATTTTTTGACTTGATGTAAAATCTAGATATTGTATAATGATGTCAAGGAGATTAAGTGGACTCATATTTTAGAAAAAAATTATGCAAGTATCTTCTAATTGGTTGTGGTCTGTTCATTTATTTAAATTTGTATTTTGGATTGTAGAGTCTTGGTTATATGTGTGTGTGGAACACACACACACACACACACACACACACACACACACATGTATGCATGCTGTTATCAATCAATATGAAATTGATTTGCATGTGTTTATTTTTTGCAAACATCATTAGAGTACAACTTGGAAGCATGGGTAGTTGATCTATCTTATTATGGAGAAAAAGAAGTTACCTATATTGTTCATTTTGTGGGTTTAGAAGAATTATGCATACTTGCATATATAACTAACTTTTGACATATGTTAATATAGGAGTAACACATTGTACCACACAAAAAATGACAATAAAGTTGCTCTTATAGAAGAGCTTTGTACATTTGTACACTTAAAAATGCTTTTACCATTTGGATGACAAAATTCATGTCATACGTACATGGGAGAAATGTAAACCATAAGAGAATCCATATACAAGAGTTTAAATATAAAAAAAGAGTACCATGATTGTGACATTTGTGGGTGTTTGAATACAACGACAATAGAGTATGGCTGATATCCATTATGAAACTTTGACCTATCTAAATTTGATTCCACTTTGAGTTTTACAAACATTACACATATCAATATCTTATTTCTAATTTTGTGTATCTGGTACGTGCAATGCCAATGATATGTTCAAATATGCCAGTTAAAATTTGTTTTTTAAGACTTTATAGCAATATGTTTTTTCACATCTTTATCACTTATGGACAATTCCATTATGCACTCTTTGAGTGCATCACTATGCACACTCGTGCAAGTATAAGTATAGTTGTTTTTTAATAATATGTATGACAAGATGTAGCCACTTTGAAAAAGGACTTAGTAGCAAAAGAATCTTGTTACAATCAACATCCACAACTATAAAGTCTCTTTCATATTTTTTTTTGTGAGAGAAGTATAGATAAAAACTACTTAAAATATCAAAATATTTACATCAATTTTCTTTTTTAGAGATTGTTATTCTAGGTCGACCTTTACTAAATCATATACTAGATACCATTGGAAATATTTCATGTGCTAGCACAACACACTTTTTACTAGTACTTATTCTATAGATTCAAAAGTTAGTTATCTTTGAAGTAGGTTACAGAATGTAGTATGACTGTCATTAGATTTTGAAGTGTCTTCAATTTTATATATGTTTACAAATATTTAGGAAATTTAATATCACAAAAAAAAACCCTTAATATAGTGATTTCTAAAAGTTTGAAAAATTCCAATAATCAATGAATATATTCACACCCTCTTTTTTATACAGATTTTTTCTCCACTTTGAGAGTTTCTAGATATGTCAACAAAGCACTCAAATTTGAAGTACTAAATTTTGCTATAACCAAGAGATATGCAAGTATAAAGGTTATTCTCTGTGATTTGCAAAATCGAGGTGCTATAATTTTTTTGTTATAGACCTTGAAAATCCTTCAGTTATTAATAAGCATTATCCAGGTACACTTTGCTTTTCAAATAATTTATCATTCTAGCTAGTTTTACAAGCTCGTCATGTACTCTAATCTCATAAGTCAAGTATTATGATTTGAATAACCAATCTTTTTATGACACATGTTCTATAGGAATGATGTACCTACTTATATCATTGTTGTGTTGACCACACAAGCATCTAAAACATTGAATCATTAAAACTCTTTTCTAATTATTTTGATATTCTGAGAATTTGTTTTCTTGTTTTGTAAAGAAAATTATATTGAAATATATAATGATAAAGCTATAAAGTTACATGAGTCTAGATTTTTTGATAACTATAGAAACAAGTCATAATTGTTTTCAAATTGTAATTTGAACTATAATTTAAAACATAAAATAAAAAATTTGTGAGGTTTATAAAATCAAAATTTAGTATTGTGCAAATAGTACATTATGTTACTTTGTAAAACAAAACAAAAAGAACCTAAAACATATATATATATATTTAGACATTTGATCATATTGTGATGAATTTTATAATGTACAAGATGCTATAGAATAGCGGGTGAATCAAATTTAAGTTTCACCTCAAATTAAACTAACAAAGCAACCGACATGTTTAACAATGAAAAATCAATAGCAAGTGAGGCTCTCAAGCCTTGATGAGCTTATCATATTTTAGACTAACATTTGAAATATGAAAACTGTGAAACTTCAGGTTAACACTACGCACAAAAGTGTGTATTTCATGCAGTTTGTATCTCATAAAGTATGATGAATCACATCAGCACAAGGTCCACAAACAAGCGCAATCACTCAGCCTTTAGGCTCTCTCTCATAGAAGTAATTCGCACTGGTGCAAGTCGCTCCCTCTAAAACATAGAAACAGCATGACTTCTGATCAGAACTGCAGATAGCCATCCTTCACTCTCTTCCTCAGAAACAACGTACCGTGGTCTCTTCCTTCACAAATGGTCACCCTTCAAAACAGCCTCTCAATGGCACAGATCAGGTTGCGATGGTGCAGCGACTCTCTTCCTAGGCAGCGTGGGATTTCTTCACCACAGGTCACTCTTTCGAAACAACAGCAGGGATGTAATTCAGATCCTCCTTCTCAGAGCAGCAAACAGCAATAGAATGAGGCCCTCCTTTAGAACAGTAGAAATGATAATGCTTCACAGGACTCCAGGCTTCCAAAATCCATTGTAATTCAGATTTGCTTCAGCAGCAACTATCAGATTTAATTTAGCATGTCTGTGAACAGATTTCACACAGTTGTTTGCCTTCAATCTGCTTTAGATTTCTTCCTTCCCCATTGTCAGTGAACAGGGAACTACAGGTAAGATTTACACATCAGGGAAAACTCTCTTAGTGGACTTGCAATGACAGAGAGAAAAAGAAAGCTTTTGCTCTCTCTAAACTCTCCTTATCAAACTGGACACACTTTTCCTCTCTCTCACCCCTCTTCTTCCTTCAGAAAGCCACAAAGCCTCCTCTCCATAACCAACTTTCATGAAGGCCAAGGTGTAATAGATCCTAACACCACAGTAGGGCAAACACTAACTGATCCACCCAACCTTGCCTACTCCCTAATATAGAGTAAGCCCCTCCTAGCCTAGTGTGAGGACTGGTAGCATGCTACTGCCAAGTGTCGGCCACGTGGCACTGACGTGGCCGACTGCACGTCGGGACCCAACTGGGGGCCCTATCCTGCTGACAGGGTCCCTAGGCTGTGTTAGGCCCGCCATGGCTATGGACCGTGCTAGGGCACACTACTCACACTGTCTTGCCCTGTTGGTCATGTACGCTGGACACGACCCTGACTGTGGTATCTGACCTATCTGTGTTCTCTAGGGTTCGGCACTGGTTACGAGCTCGTAACACTCCCTCCCCCTTAAGAACCGTCTTGGTCCTCTAAGACAAAGTCTGGAAAAATCTTGCAAAGGACGCTGCCTCTTTCCCAAGTGGCATTCTCAACAGGCTGATCATTCCACTTAACCAAATATTCTCGGTATGAGTATGACGAGTCTGCGTCTCTCTACTATCAAGAATCTCCTCTGGTTCATGTGGAGGTTGTTGAGGATCCAATGGGAGAACTAGAACACTGTCCCCTACCAGATTGTCTGATCTGGTTAAGGCTTTTCGTAACTGACTTACATGAAAGACTAGAAAAACCTTACTGTTGTGTGGGAGTTCTAGTTCATAGGTGACCTCGCCTAGTCTCCTACTGATGGTAAAGGGACCACAATACCTTGGAGACAACTTAGCACACACTCCTGATTTGAGGGTTTTAGAGTCAACTGGGACTCTCAAATAGACTTTTTCACCAGTGGAGAACTGCACATCCCGTCTGTGTGGATCTGCATAATGCCTGGCTCGATCCTGGGATTGTCTAATGCTACGCTTAGCATGTTCTATCATCTGGTTTAGGTCTTCTAAAAAGTTTCTGGCTGCTTCAACTTTTTCTTGTTTAAACCCTACAGCTGTGGGTGAGCGTGGCTGAAAACCGTACATCAGCATAAATGGGCTGTATCCCGTAGCTGAATGTTTGGTACTGTTGTAAGCAAACTCTAATATCGAGAGATACTCCTCCCAATTAGTTTGTTTCTTGCTGACGTATGCACGAAGCATATCCTCCAGCACTTGATTTACCCTTTCTGTTTGACCGTCCGTCTATGGATGGTCTGTGGTACTCATATTAAGTTTAGTATGGAGATGATGGAATACTGCCCTCCAAAAATTTCCAGTAAACTTACTGTCCCGGTCGCTGACTATGCCGGAAGGTAGACCGTACAATTTAAATAGCCCGTCTACAAACAACCTCGCTAACTCTGGAGCTCTAACGGTTGTTTTGGTCGGAATAAAATGAGCCATTTTGGTCAGACGGTCAACTGTGACCCATATAGCGTCATTACCCTTTTGGGTTTTAGGCAGGCCTACTATAAAATCCATGGAGATACTCTCCCATTTACCAGCTGGTATTTCTAAGAGATGCAACAACCCTCCTGCCTTTAAACGCTCTGCTTTATTTACTTGACATTTCTGGCAACTGGTTACATACTGGTGGACGTCCTTTTTCATACTGGGCCAGAAAAACTGCTTACGAAGAAGCTCATAGGTCTTCTGTATGCCTGGGTGTCCCGCGCTAGGATTGTCATGACATTCATATAGGACCTGCTGCCTATAATCCTCTGAATTGGGGACACATACTCTATCTCTATAGAGCAAGTACTCATCCTGAATGGAATACTATTTCCATTTGAATCCTTGAGTCAACTGACCCTCAACCCCTAGGGTTTGCTTGGGTAATACAGGCTCAGAATCCTCAACGTCATCTGACGACGTATACTCGGACTCATCATCATCCTCAACGGAAGTTGTCGTATTCTTGGATGAACTGGCACCAGCCCCGGGAACTGGTTCTGGAGTCTGTAACTGTCTGTTCTGGACTGAGTTTCAGATTATAGAGAAGAATGCATCATGCTGGCATTTCCCTCTCAAGGACTCGACTAACTCATTACGAATCTGAGTAAAACTCAGCTCATTTATCATAGGCATTCTGCTAAGGGCATCTGCTACTGTATTTAATTTTCCACGCCTATATCTGATAGACATGTCAAACTCTTGCATCAACTCTGCCCAACGAGCTTTCCGACCTCTAAGCTCAGGTTGATTGCAAAGGTATTTGAGACTCTGATGGTCTGTCAGGACCTCAAAGTTGGCACCATACAAATAATGCCTCCAAGTCTTAAGGGCATGGACTATAGAAAAGAGTTCCTTTTCATAGGAATTATACCTAGTCTGTGCTGGCTCGAGTTTTTTAATCTCGAACGCAACTGGTCGTCCACCCTGAGTTAGCACAGCACCTACTGCAAAGTCGCTAGCATCTGTTTCGACCACAAATGGCTGATTGGGGTCGACGACTTTTAAAATTGGTTTTGTAGCTAAGGCTGTTTTGAGAGCATCAAAGCTCTCCTGTTGTGCGGACTCCCAAATGAACTCCTTTCCCTTATCCTTAAGGAGATTTGTCATAGGGACTGCTATTTGAGCATATTCCTTGACAAATCGTCTGTAATATCCCGCCAGACCAAGAAAGATTTGAAGTTCCAAAATATTCTGAGGTCTCAGCCAACTGAGTATGGCTTTAACCTTATTTGGGTCCATCTTAATCCCATCTGAAGAGATAATGTGACCCAAATATGCTACTTCTTCAACGAAGAGTTCACATTTGGATTGTTTAGCATAAAGCTTATGCTTTCTGAGCAGTCGAAACACCTTTCTGAGGTATTTTACATGCTCCTTCCTCGTTTTGTTGTAGACGAGGATGTCATCTAAAAATATGACTACAAACTTACCCAAGTATGGTCTGAGGACACTGTTCATCAAGGTCATAAAGGTAGCTGGAGCATTTGTGAGCCCAAATGGCATCACCTTAAACTCATAATGACTGTGACGAGTCCTAAAAGCTGTTTTCGAGACATCTTCCTATTTTATACGGACTTGATGATATTCCGATCTGAGTCTATTTTGCTGAAACACTTAGCCCCGTCGAGTTGATCAAACAACTCGTCTGCCCAAGGCATAGGGTATTTATTCTTAATTGTGACTTTATTGAGGGCTCTGTAATCTACGCAAAGACGCATAGACCTCTCTTTCTTTTTCACCAATAGGACTGGTGAGGCCCATGGTGAACTACTGGTCTGAATTTGGCCTTTCCCAAGATAGTCTGTTAACTGCCTAGTTATTTCTTCATCCTCTTTTCGGCTGACCCGATACGGAGGTTTAGAAACAGGTGCTGTACCTGGTACTAGGTTTATTACATGATCTACCTCTCTGCTAGGTGGTAAACCATGTGGCAAATCTTCAGGAAAAACATCTTTAAATTTAGACAATAAAGTTTCTAATCTATTGATTTTCTGCTGAATAGAACTGGAAATAGAAGCTTCAGGAATAAACTGAAAGTCACATAAGAATACCTGATGGTCTTCGTCTCCGATTAGCTGACAGAGCTCTGAACTGCAGACCATAGGGCTGTTGGGAACATCATGCTCCCCATGCAACTGGATCTCTCGGCCTTTATACTGAAATCTGAGGGTGTTCTCCTGATAGTTTCTGTGGAGGGAAGGTCCTAAACTGTAGAGCCAATCTCTCCCGAGAACAATGTCTGTTCGATCCAGGTGCATTATCTGAAAGTTTATTTCATCTTGGTACCCCTGAATACCAAGATTTAACTTACTTACCATAGTTTCCCATATTTTTTTATCTTCACCCTTAGCTAATGAAACTATGTACCTATGCTGACTAGGTACTTCTGGTAGTTTAAGCTTTTTAACCAGGGTGTGGTTGATGAAATTATGGGTTGCCCCATCATCAACCATGACTCTTACTGACTGGTTACCAACTTTCTCATGCATACGTACTAGGTCATGCGGCCCAAAGCTGAAGGGTCTCGCTAGCATTGTAGAGGTCAGCCGGCAACAGTGTTCATGATCTTCATGATACACTTTGATCTCGGAAGCTGCCGAGTCACTGGGGAAACATACTGTCTGAACAAGATGAACTTGTTTTTTATCTTTTTTAGTGAAAGGCCCCTTGGGACACTGTCTGATTGTGTGTCCCTTGCCCATACACACAAAGCACAAACGTTCTTGTTTGGCTTCTCAAAATCATCTGGTTTTAAGGGCTGTATGAGTGAAGGGCGTTTCTGAGGAGCTTCACCTTTAAATTTATCTTCTTTCTTTCTTTTTCAAAATTTCTTTTTAAATTGAAAGTCTTTCTGAGGAAGCTGCTCAGAAAGTAGTTGCTGTCTCGCTCTCTTCCTACCCACTGAATCATCATAGATTTGAGCATATCTGAGAGCTTGCTCAAGGGTAGTAGGCGAGTTTCTCTGGACCTCTACTTTATATTCATCTTTGAGGCCACGGACAAATCCCCTGATTTTTTGATAGTCATCCATATTTTTAATCTTTAAAATTGCTTCTCGATACTACGAGATATATTGGATGAGGGATTTATCCATTACTGTTCTTTCCCAGGCTCTATCCAGTTTATTTTCTGGTAGAAATTCTCTTAGGAAAGCTTCTTCAAAAGCTTTCCATGACCGGGGAGTGTGCCCAGTCTCCTGGAGATTTAACCACCACTTATAGGCCATAGGCCCTAAAGAAAGACTGGCCTCAATTGCTTGCAAATGGTCAGGGGTCTGTTTAAGAGCATGAATGTTCTTCCATTTGCTGAGGAAGGTTTGTAGAATATCTGCATTTCTATCCTTCTCTTCTCCATTAAAAGTAGGAGGCTTTAAATCTTTAAAAACACTGGGGTGAGACCGTAAAGTCTCACCCGAAACTGATGGAAGTGGAGAAGGGGATAACTGAGAAGTGGAGGGAAGGCTTCCTTTCGCGAAACTCAAAATCAAGTTTTTGAGTTCAGCGAACGAGTCGTCCACACTGGACTTGAAATTGGCTAATGCCAACTTCAGTTCATCCACTTCTGTTACCAATTGGAGGAACTGCTCCTTGGTAACCAGTTCGTCGAGTTCTTCGGCGAACTGTTCCTGTTCTTCTACTTCCATGGGTTCCTTCCCTTTTCTGTAAGCCAAGGCTTCTGTTTCAAGTTCGTCGAAGCCTCTCTCCGGGGGTTGATCAGGTCCCTGAGGAGTGGTCATCTTCGGAACTGGAAGAGAGCTACCTTAACTTCCGATGAAAAAAAGTCAAAAGACTAATTTACAACTGTACAAGGTAAAGGAAAGATGACTTAGCTGTTTCTAAGGACTGTACTTCCAAAGAAATTACGAAGAAGAACCCTCTCAGCTCTTTTACCCACGATTTCAGACCTGCTGTCCCGGAAAATCTCAGCTTGAAGCTTCAAAATAGCATCCAAATTTCCTAGTTCTTGAGTGAAGTAGCTCGTTGATCTGATTTCAGATGTTGGGCTCCAACAAACCGAGTAAAAAACGGAAAAATACAAAAAGAAATCCGGAATTTTGAAGTCCCTGCCCTCGCTGATTAGACAGCAACCTGTCTGGCCCGATTTGTCCAAATTTAGACTCAAAAATCCGCTTAAATCTCTGATTTGACCTCAGCTGGTAGGTCGCTGGTCTGTGACAAGCAAGTATGAAGCTCAAACTTCTAGAAAACCTTTGAAATACAAGGATAAATTCTAAAATTTGTCCCCTACTGTCCAGCGCTGGACCTGCTGTAGAAATCCGCTTCAAATCTTGCTTAATTTGTCACTGATTTCCACTCAAAACTCAAGGAAGGAGGCTGCTCTGACAGCGCTGGTCTGCATCAAACTTCCTGACTTGAAAACGCTCCAAAATCTGGAATTTCCACTCCAAAATCGAAGTTTAAACCCTGATTGGCAGTGCTGGACCTGGCCTATAAAGCTGATCCAAATTTTACTGTAAAAACAAGTAATCCTACGGAGATTTCCACCATAGATAGCTAGTTCTCTAGCGCTGACCCTGCTCTATCTATCTTTGCATATTCACCATAGTTGCTATGCACTCTGATGGATTTCTCCCCTGCTGAAACTGAGCTCCCAAAGAAGAAGATGGCTCTGATACCAGTGTAAAAGATCCTAACACCACAGTAGGGCAAACACTAACTGATCCACCCAACCTTGCCTACTCCCTGATATAGAGTAAGCCCCTCCTAGTCCAGTGTGAGGACTGGTAGCATGCTACTGCCAAGTGTCGGCCACGTGGCACTGACGTGGCCGACTGCACGTCGGGACCCAACTGGGGGCCCTATCCTGCTGACAGGGTCCCTAGGCTGTGTTAGGCCCGCCATGGCTATGGACCGTGCTGGGGCACACTACTCACATTGTCTTGCCCTATTGGTCATGTACGCTGGACACGACCCTGACTGTGGTATCTGACCTATCTGTGTTCTCTAGGGTTCGGCACTGGTTACGAGCTCGTAACACAAGGTCTCTTTTTTAAATCCATTTCACCCTTCATTTGACAAAGGGGGCTCTTTACATATTGTTGGCCTCCAAAGACCATTTTCCAGTCTCATATTTGTGACTTCCAAGATTCAGGTAATTGAACGGTTTATGTCTTCATAAATTGAACTGACATCCATTCTCATTCCCCATACCCTGTCTTAAACCTTTACAACCTCGATTGTTGTTTTCAATTAAAACTCAGATAATCATTAATGAACAAACAACCATTGCTTCCAAATGGAACTTCACAAACGAAAACATAACCTCCATCAAACAAATTGTTTGATGACTAGACTTCCAAATTCGGTAAGAGATTTCCATCATTCACAACTACAAATATAGGCCCATTGCCACACACATAAGACAGGGACCAGATTTGACCCGACGGCCCTCGCGTGGCAATGTCCGTGACAAACTGCATGGCAATGAATACGAGGCACTGCCACGTCGCCTAAGTTTTCCATCACTGGCTCTTCTTCCGAACAGATTGGGGGGGAGGGGGCTCGGATAGATTCAAATTTTAAATCCGCGTGGCACTGCCATGCGTGGTAGTGCCATGCGTAGCACTGCCACGTTTAAAAAAATATAGAAAATTGCCACACATGGTAGTGCCACGTGTGGCAGTTTCCAGAATGCCAAAATTTGCCACGCGTGGCAAAGTTTGCTACGCGTGGCAAAAATTTTAAAAAAAATTCTAAAGTTTGCCACATGTGGCAAATTTTTCCAGCAAGTGCAATTTTGCCACGCCGTCGCAAACTTTTTTGCAATTTGTTTTTAGGGCATGGCACTGCCACGCATGGCAGTGCCACGCAGAAATATATCAACAAAAAAAAAACCCACGAAATGAAAAATGTGGGGGCCTTGACTGCATTTCCAAAATCAATTTCGTGAAGAAGAGCCTTGGGGTGTGTGTGTGTGTGTGTGTGTGTGTGTGTGTGTGTGTGTGTGTGTGTGAGAGAGAGAGAGAGAGAGAGAGAGATAGTTTTTGTTTGTTAGTTTTTCATTGTTTATTGATTTGTTTATTGATTGGTTAGTGAATGATTGTTTATTGTTGGCTTTTGTAGAAGAAAGCTATGCAATTTTGAAAGAAATGAGACAATCCAAGCAAATGCATAAGGTATCTTAGGCATTCTAAATTTTGAAGAAAAGCTTTTGAGAGAGGGAGAGAGAGAGAAAGAGAGAGAGTGTGTGAGATAATTTTGTTTGTTAGTTTTTCATTGTTTATTCATGAGATATATTATGCATTCTAAATTTTGATAGATTACATTTGAGTCATAAAGTGCATTTTCATAGTATCTTGAACATGCTGAGATTGATGTAACAATGATTAATGATTTTTAATTTAACAATGTATCTATGATTTGTATTCTAGTAACTATCATTTTATTGATTGATTTGTAATCTAACAATGATTTGGTTTTTGTTGTTTGCTTTTATAGAAAAAAAAAAAAGATGCATCTTAGAAGGAATTAAAGATCATCCAAACGATAGATGAGGTATATTTTTATCATTAAATTGATGTTTTGTTTGCTTTTTATTGTTTGTATATATTTACAACAAATTTATACAAGATGAAATAGAAAAACATAAACAATAAACAATCATTCCATACATAATGAGATAGAGATAATCAAATACAAAAGTTTATATTCATAATTCAAAAAAGTGTACATATTCGCATCTAATTCATGAAAAGAGCATTGATACTAATACCCTTTTTTTTTACTTTTGCAAATACGAAAAATACATCAAATCTAAGAAGTAATAGCAGGCTTCTTAGTCTTCGCTATCTTCGCCCTCATCGTTGTCCGAAGCCGAATCTCGTCCTTCGTCTTTGCCTTCGTCCCCTTCATCTTCATTCCCTTCTTCTCCTTGGTTTCCTCCTGTACTTTCTTCCACAAAGGAAGCGGATGCCCTCTACATACACATTCACAAAACAAATTAATAATTATTAGCCAAACACATGTCATAAAATTGAAATGAAATAAAAATTGTGTATCAAAAATAAGAGAAATACAAATTATGTAACAAAAATTTACCCTTGGATGTACGCCTTGTGCCACAAGATGATCAACCAAGGCACTATAGCCATGGCAATATCCAATATTGTACTCGGCATTTGTATACTTACGTCCATAATCTTCAACCTACATCAACACAAATCGATGATTAGAAAAAAGCAAAGAAAATATTGATAAACAATAAACATATGAAATGCATGTTGGCCTTGATTACAAATTGGACATGCATATTGGCCTTGCCTCCCGATCCAAGGTGAGATTGGCCTAAAAGATTAAGCCTTGATTTAGTTGCCTTGATTCATAAACAACTTTTTCCCAATCTTTTTTAGATGCCCATCCCGGCCTCTTCTTGCCTTTACTACATAATCGTCTTATTGATTGGCGCTTATGACGAATATGTGTATACATACTCGTCTTCGTCCATTTGTCATTAAATCGATTTGGTTGTGGAAACTCACGGTACAATATATCAAGTATCTTGTCTTTGTCCCCTTGGTCTTGTTGCTCCCAAGGGTTAAACAAATCATGAACAAAGTATTTAAGAGTAAGGTTGTGCAATCTATTGATGATGACCTTACCCCTAATGTCCATGATAATGGAACCATCCTCATCAAGGTCATAGAAAATATTCGTGGATTCTTCCGATGGCATGTTCGTCGAAACGAATCCACAATCTTGTTGATCGGATTCTCCTTAGGAAAGACAGAGGACTTTCATCCTTTGCCTTTCCCCGGGAGAAAGCATAGTATAAAAATCTTGCACTTGGTCAGAATCCGGTCCCGAGGCTTGTCCTCCTCCACCGGAAGAGGATCTTGGCCTCCTCCTTGATGCTCCGCTACCACTAGTAGACATTTTTATTTAGAGAAAGATATGAAGTTGTGAAAAGAACTTGGAAAGATATCAAATGTGAAAAATGAAAAAATGAATGTGTGTGTGTGTGTGTGTGTGTGTGTGTGTGTGTGTGTGTGTGAGAAAGAGAGAGAGATGTGTGAGAGAGTGAAAAAGAAAAGCAAAATTTTAAATGTGTGAAAAATGAAAAGGAGGTGTGAAAGAGTGTGTGAAAGAGAAAGAGAGATTGGAAATTGGAGAGTGAAAGATGTGTGTGTGTGTGTGTGTGTGTGTGTGTGTGTGTGTGTGTGTGTGTGTGTGTGTGTGTGTGAGAGAGAGAGAGAGAGAGAGAGAGAGAGAGAGAGAGAGAGAGAGAGAGAGGAGATTGAGAAAAGAGTGGAGAGGAGTGAAAAGAAATGAAAGATTGAGAGAGAGAGAGAGAGAGAGAGAGAGAGAGAGAGAGAGAGAGAGAGAGAGAGAGAGAAATGAGAGATTGAAAGCTTGAGAGTGAGAGCTTGAGAGTGAGAGTTTGAGAGCCTCAAGAAATCCACAAGAAAGCGTGGAGAAATAATGAATGAGGCCCTTTATATTTATTTTCCAAATTTCAAGTGTCGCGTGGCTCTGCCAGGCATTTTTTTGCCATGCGTGGCACTGCCATGCAATTTTTTTTTGCATGGAAATCCGTGATTACGGCTTGGTATGTGTCATATGGCGAGTGGGTTGTCAAAATGACAAATTATGGAACTAAAAAAATGATTTGACTCTAATTTTATAAATATTTTTTGAGGACAAAAGCATGTGGGTGATATGACATATTTTTAAACATGAATTTACAAGGACAAAAGCATGTGATTGATATGACATATTTTGAATACAAGAGGACCATGTTTTTTTGAAGATTTTGATAATTTTTTGAAAAGGACAAATGAGTATTAATTGTATTTTGATTTGATGTAAGACAAGTAGATGATTTGATATGGTTGGTACAAAATGACCATGTGTTCAAGAGAATTTTGTGATTTAAAAAAAATGACAAATGTAAATATGTGGTTTGATGGCGCATATAAGTTGTGAACATTATTTAGTTTATAAAGTATTAATTAATTTGTTATATATGTGTCCCTTAGAAACCCTTTCCGACCTTTATCTCATGTGATATGAGCTATCTTAGTATATTAGACTTGGGATTGGTTGAGTCTGATCACTTGATGAGCCGTGTTGAGTGATAAGCAACAAAACCATGCATAGACATAAAATTTAAGTCATCACGTGTAATAGGGGTCTGACAAGGGGTTGAACTTGAGTCGTCTTAATATATTACTTGTTGAGTCTGATCACTTGATGAGCCGTGTCGAGTGATAAGCAACAAAACCACGCATAAACATAAAATTTAAGTCATCACGTGTAATAGGGTTCTGACAAGGGGTTGAACTTGAGTCGTCTTAATATATTACTTGTTGAGTCTAGTCACTTGATAGAGCCATGTCAAGTAATAAGCAACAAAATCATATGTTAGGTAGCAAATTTTGACTTTGATAGAGACACCAAAATGGGGCTATTTACATTGATAGACATATTTATATATGTGTTCCTTAAAAACCCTTTCTGACCCTTTTGGGTTAGAACGTACTGGGTCGGAACATTTTATAAAAATAAAAAAACGTGTGTTAAGCTGGGCGCAATCTTCCTTCTTCTTTTTTGTAATACATTGAGGGACGCTAGATATACTACTACTTCTATGAAGTATGGTACCAATGAGCTAATAGATTTCGAGAAACATGGTTGTGTATTGTGCGGTTAAAGCCAGTTGAAGGAAGATTAAGGATAGAAGAGATTTGAAATCTCTGTGGGTGGAATCCGAGGAGGGATTGGAGGTGGGTTTTTTTCGTGAATGGATTGTTGATGGATAGAGATGAGAGCAATTGACAAGAGCACAGGGGAATGTGGTGGGATGTTTTCAAATTTTGTGTTGAGTGGATGGAAAGGAAATAACTCGGCGGACGTTGTTAGATGATTGCCAACGTTGAGGATGAAATCCTTGGTTGTGGTCTTGTGTAGAGGTGCTACCAGCAATGCTAATAGGATCGCCATGACTAATTGATTGTATCACAGTCGAATTTGAATTTGATTTCAGAAGATCATTGAGAGCGTAAAATTGGTTTTTCTTCAGATGGTGATAGGGGACAAGAAAAAATTGAGCATTTGCAATGTCCATCTGTTGAAGTGCTCATGCTCCTATATTAGATCTCTGCTGTTGTAATCTCTTCTTAAAATAAAACTATTGCTCTCTTGTCCTTCCAAGCAGCAAACTAATCATCATGCCCAAGGACTCGATTCAATCTATCAAGGGCCAAAATTGATTATTGCAAATCATAGATTGACCAAGTTCACTCACTCGATCTTCTATGTCAAGTGATAAGGACCAAGATCTTGTATTGGACACTAGATTTGAACTATCTAAAGTGATGGGAATCGACTTTAATCTATTTCATGAGCACACAATTTCTTGAATTTGGTCACTTTATGAGAAACCTTTAGTGATATGCACCAAAAGTGAGCTATTCCAAAATATACACATCAAATTTAGTTATCTCATGTGATATGAGCTATCTTAGTATATTAGACTTGGGATTGGTTGAGTCTGATCACTTGATGAGCCGTGTTGAGTGATAAGCAACAAAACCACGCATAGACATAAAATTTAAGTCATCACGTGTAATAGGGGTTTGACAAGGGGTTGAACTTGAGTTGTCTTAATATATTACTTGTTGAGTCTAGTCACTTGATAGAGCCATGTCAAGTAATAAGCAACAAAATCATATGTTGGTAGCAAATTGTGACTTTTTCGAGTGATAGAGACACCAAAATGGGGCTATTTACATTGATAGACACCAAGATTGAGCTATCTGATGTGATGTTGGTCAATCATGATCACTCAAAGAACAATGATGAGTAATTAGGACCAAAATTGAGTTGTCTCACATGTAAGCATAGCATTCAAAGTTACATGAATGTCATAAACTTGAAATTACTCTGACTTGATCACTCAATGCCTTATCTCAAGTGATAGACAATAACAAAGGTGTATAACATTGCAATTTTTTTATCAACAAATTAGCTTAACAAGCTACCACATGGCTCTCAAATGTAAGGTACTTAGCATCCTTTCACATGCATATTAAGCTCACGCTTATATTTTTACCCATCAACACCATATTGAAAAAATTGTCAAATTTTGATTAAAATTTGTTCTCAATATAGAAACACATCATAATGTCTATAAATACATACGATAGCATGTAATATTCAACTAATAGTAGCTTTAATTCGTCATAGCATAATAATTTGAGACAACGATCATTTAATTTTTAGTCCACATTTTATTATAAGTATAAACCTATCAAAATATTAAAAAAAAAATCTTATTTGCTTTTAAATTAATCATAAAGTTGTTTTTTTATTGACTTGTTATTCATAATAGATAAAAAAAAATTACAACAAACTAATTTTGCCATGCGTGGTACTACCACGGCAAATTTCTAGAACAAAATTTTTCTAAGTATTGTGTTTTAATATTGCCACGCGTGGCAAATTTTTTGACAGATTTTGCCACGCGTGGCAATAAAAAAAGCCATCGCTCTGGAATTTTCTCTGGAGATTTGCCACGCGTGGCAAATCAAAAAAATTTATGTCACATGAAAATCGGTTAAATAACAACCGTACATGGCACTTCCACGCATGGATGTGGCACGCCGACATATTTTGGCACTCAAATTTTAAGTTTTAGTTTATAAAAAATTTGCATGGAATTGCCACGTAGAATAAAAAAGAATTTGTCGGACCTCTCCTCCAGTCTGGATTTCACCGGCAGGGTCCTTGAAAAAGTTTTAGCGTGGATATGCCACGCGTGGCAGTGCCATGCATAAGAAAAATGTCAAAATTTCGGCTAAGTATCGGGTTCGGGGGGCGGCGTCGCGTGGCAAAACAACATATATGTAGTTGTGATTAACTCATCGATTCCAATTTAAAAATCAGTACAGTACTTCAAATTAGCAATTTTGAACTGATCTCCATTAAAAACCACAACTGGACGTGTCTTCAAACCCTTAACCTTAGGACACCCCCTCGAACTTTAAGGCAGTACTTGAAATTATCTGGACACTTTTTATTAACCACAGTAAAATGAGTACATCATAATATTGCAGTCTCGGCAATGTCAAAAAAACTGTAAATTCTAATTAACGTTAATTATGCCAATTTGAAGGCACTTATTACTGTAGATATCATTTCTAAACTTTATAAAGTAAAAATGACATCATGTCTAAATATAGCAATATTTATAGTGCCATGTCAATTTACTTACTAAAAATAGTAAATAACCATTATGAACCTCTTCTAGGAATTATATAAACTTCAAATAGCTCATTTTTAGCCCAAATAATGTCATCAAAAATTCGACTAACATTGGTGATTCCACTAGGGAGTGTGGTCCCCACACGAACGGATCCAGAATAATATATTTATGATAAACAGTCGGCTCAACACACATTATAGTGTGATGCTAACCACTCTTCAGAATAGCAGCCAAATCTAAAGCCATCGATTAAGCCTTAGAACTCATCAGCAACAAAAGTTTTCAAATTTTAACCTGCCAATATATCCATCCATGTGTCTAAAGAAAGAAATGCTCCCATTCCCATCAGTATAGTGTAATGCCCAATGTCTCTGATCTCGTGCAAATAGGAAAATGGAAATGCAATCTTCATTTTGTTTTGGAACTCATTTATGGATGCAATCTCAAGTTTTGTGTTTAACGTCCTCCATATAAGTGTATATGCAACCTATCTAGTAGAGTTATCTTTGTATGATATTTCATCTTCAGATTTTCATTCTCAACAAATTCCTATGCTCTCCTTACAAACTCTTTTCGTCTCATAAGGTATTGAATCTCTCAAATATATGTCTATCCTCAATTCCTCATCTATAGATCGGATTAAAAGATCAAAACTTAAAGATCAAGTATATCTAGTTCCTTGCACAGAATAATCTAGATTCAATTTCTAAATCTATTTCCAAACTAGTAGGAGATATATTGAAAACACTCATCATTCTCTCCACTCATTTTTTCACTCATAAAGATCTCAGAAATCCTCTCAAAAGGTCAGATACATTTCCATGATGATTCTACTATAATTTTTTTCCATTCACCACCCCACTGGTAATGTTTCATTCCATCCAAAAACTTCATTTTACCTCTCAGACCCCCCAGATGCTTCTGATTCAACAAACATGCCCATTTGGGAAAAGTAATTGACATTGCACCCCAATCATCAAATAAATGTAGTGTGCATAGGGAAATGAAATGCAATTTCAGAATAATATTAAATGGATGCAAACATACCTTGTTTAATGATGCATGTGTAAAGATTATGTGCTCACAAATTTTTATTTATTTATTTATTTACTATAAAAAGCTTTAATCTTACAAATTCTATAATTCAAAATAAACATCACCTTTATATACACTAAGCATTCCATCTTTATAAACTACAAAATATGTTTTGTTTTGTTTTTTCAAGTTTTTCTTAGAAAACATAAGAATAATTAAAAACAACTAGTACACCTTACCTCATAGTGAAAATCAAAGACGGTAAGGTGGCAAATTTCTAACCATCAACTTATAAATAGCGAGTCAACAATAATATAACCTTAAAAATCATTACATGAACCAAAACTATAATACATTGTACACAGTACTAATATCCTACTACATAAAGTAGGGTTTAATTTTATTGAGATTGACTCGACTTTTAAAAGGTGTTCCATTTAATTCAGTCAATCGTACTGTATTATTCTTATAAAGTTTTTTAATTTTATACGGCCCATTCCATAAAAAGGTTAATTTCTGAGGCATCAATTCATGTCGGGCATCATAATGTAATACCAATTGACCCTTTTCATAAACATAATCTTTTATTTTTCAATCATGGATTAATTTCATTCGTCTTTTATACACTTCTTGATGATTCAAAGATATCATTTGTTTTTCATCCAATTCTTGCAATACATTCGGACGTTGCTGTAAAGAATCACGTTCTCCCAAATCATGAGCTAACGCAAAACGTAGTGATGGAATTTCTGTTTCTATGGGTAATACACATTCTTGACCATACACTTAAAAGTAAGGTGTATCATTCATACGAGTTTTCATGGTAATGTTATATGCCCATAGAGCTCAATATAGCTTCTTATCTCAATCTCGTTTATTTTCAGAGACTGTTTCCTTTATGATATTGACTAATTGCTTATTAGTACTTTCAGCCCATCCATTTGCTTGAGGATTATAAGGCATCGTTTTACGATGTTCAATTGTCAACTGCTCTGTTAACGCCTCAATAGTTTAATTCAAAAAATGAGTACCCTTATCTGATACTAATTCTTTAGGAGCACAAAATCTTCAATAACTTGCTTCAAAAGAAACCACGCAGTTTCTTTAGCATTATCTTTCCCAACCGCTCTCGCTTCAGCCCATTTAGTAAAATAGTCAATTGCAACGATGATATAACTCTTTTTGGATGACGAGGCTGGTCTTATTAGTCCTACAAAATCTATCTCCCACTTCTCAAAGGGTAGATATGCTTGAATTGGAATCAACGATCTGATACGGCTAGCTCTTCCATCAGCACGCTGACATATGTCACAACGTTTAACATAATCATGGGAATCCTTAAAAATTGTTGGCCACCAATACTCGGCTCGTAATATCTTTTGACCCATCAATTGGCCTGCAAAATGTCCTCCACAAGCAGAATCATGACATTCTTCTAAGGTAAATTTTATATCATCAGGTACCACACATCTATGATATAATCCTTCCACTCCCTTCCGGTAAAGTACATCTTCTATAAGTGAGAATTGTAGTGCCTGCAATTTAAGTTTTCTTTTCTCGTTATATGTCATACTACCAGGCACTTCCAATGTTGACAAATATGTTGCCAAAGTGGAATACCAGCTTGGTATCATATCTTTATCGATGTGAAGTAATTATAGAAGTTGGTCACTCTCACTAGTTCCATCTTCCTCATTCGGAATTCCCCACTCACAAATACAATCATTTAAACCTTGCAATTGTGGAGGTTTACTCTTCAGATCATAATCAAGTTCTTGAAGTGCAACAATCCACTTGATTAACCTAGGGGGTGGTTCCAATTTATTCATCATCAAAATAACTGCATTATTCTTAGTAAAGATAATAACTTTGCGATGTAGTATATAGTGACGATACTTAGCAGCAGCATATGCAATGCATAAACACACTTTTTCCGCATATGAGTAATTCAACTCTGCTATACTTAGCTTGCATCCCACGAACATATAGGATGATATATCTTGTCCCATATTTGAGCCAAACAACAATTCATGCTCTTCTTTGTAGCTGAAGTAAAAATGTAAAACTCTCGATCATACATTGGAGATTTCAATATAGGGGTACTGGCTACAGTTTCTTTTAAGTCTATAAAAGCTGTATCACAAGCTTCCGTCCAATTCCATACTCCATCCTTTTTCTATAATTTCGTTAGAGGGAGTGACTTTAATGAATATTGCCTAATGTATCTTCGATAATAACCTATAGATCCAAGAAATGATTGTTATTGTTTAAGCGTAGTAGGAATACTAAGGCTTAATATTATTTTTATTTTATCTGGATCAGTAGATATACCATTCCTACTAATCACATGACCTAGTAATACATCATAAGGCACTCCAAACAAACATTTCCCAGCATTGAGTGCAACACATGTTATCTCACACTTCTTTAAACATTTTTCCAAAATAGCCATATGATCTTTAACAAAAGAGGCTCCACATAGATCATCGATGAAAATTTTAAGAACTCCAAATGTCGTAGTAAAGGTAGTTTTCAGCTTATTTTCCTCTTTTATTGCAATCTGATTGTAGCCCGCAAAACAATCCATAAATGAATATCTTTCTCTTCCGGCTAATTCATCAAGAACTTGATCAATAAATGGAAATGGATAATAATCTTTAATTGTGTGCTTATTTAATTTTTTGTAATCTACACAAATCCTAATTTGTGTAGAATTTCTCTTAGGTCTCGGCACTATTGGTGAACACCATTTCGTGTTTTGTATAGGAAATATTAAACCGGCTTGACATATTCGCTCTAATTTTTTTATAAACTCTCACTTCGAGATTATAAGGTAATCTTTGTTGCTTATGTCTTACTGGTTTTGTATCTTCTTTTAAAGGTATCGTGTGTACCACTTTTTCTGGGGGAATACCTTTCAAATCTATATAATTCCATGCAAACACATGTTGGTATTTTTTACAAAGATTTTCATATTGTTGCTTCCCAATTATATTTAAATTAGCTCCCACCTTTATGTGTTTAGGATGCTCATCTGTTCCCAAATTGATTACACATATATCTACATCTCTTACTTTTGAAGGTGAATCTTCAGGAGTATTCCATTTAACTTCTAGAACTTCTCCATATTGAGAATCCTCTTCACTTGTAGTTGAAGAGGAATCTTTTGTAGAAACATCTTCCCATTCAGATGATGGAATTGGAGCACGTTCCGATAAAGGAGTCCCTGGATATGCATCTAGTACTACCCGTTCTTTTCCTCTCTCAAAAATTAATACTCCTGCTGGTATATGAATAGTACAATCACTCAACCGTAACCAGGGTCTTCCTAATAAAAGAGAATATCCTCTTATATTCTCATACATACGTATCACGTGTAAATCAACCTTGATGGTCCTTCCTCCTATTGTCAAGGGTATGTCATGTAATATTCCTTCTGGCTTGATAACTGAATTGTTTGCCAGTTTTAATATTGTAGTATTTGAGGGTGCTATAGTGAATCCTAACCTGTTGGTTATTCTAGACTGATAATATTCACGGCAGCTCCTGCATCCACTATGGCTCATTGTACCACCAATCCATCTATTATAACGTCTACTTTTGGACAATACTGATCTAAATTTTTTGCACTCACATTGCCTAATTCAGGAGTATGTGGTGTAGGATCTAAACCATAAGAGGGTTTCGTCATTTGCTTCACATATCGTCGTACAATTGGTGAGAGTTTTAATAATTTTCAAAATTTAACATCTAGACTTTAATCATCCATTGCCTTTTGCATAGGGATTGGCACTACTCTCATAGCCCTCCCCTCCGCATTATTTTTAGAATGATTTCTTCTCTTACGAACCAGGGGTCTAACAGTATCCTTTCTTGTTGGCTTAACGGTCACTTTTCTAGAAGGTTTATTACCAACTATTGTAGAAGTCTCTCCTTGTTCTTCATGATCTAAATTAGGAGTCTCTGTGTTATCTTTCAATTCATCTACTTCCGCCTGATTCTCAAGTTCTTCCTATAGAGGTTCATGGAATGTTACCTTATTCTTTGATATCGATTTTTTAATTTGTTTGGTCAAATCACTCTTTGGTAGACCTTTATTAAGCTTACTTCTAGTGATTGCCAACACAGATCCTTTTCTCCTGTCCATTAATGAATCAGATTTTTCTATAAAATTCACTGGTGATCCTTGATCACTAACTTTAGATTTTCCTTTCAATTCTCGTCTATTATCTCTTTGTAATATTTGAGCAGGTTCAGGAGTATTATTCATTCATGCATCTTGTGAACGATGATTTATTGGTCTTGGTAAATTAGTTCCTTCATTCAAGGCTTTACGTCGTACCCAACATCCGTCTTCCAAATGGCCTGTTTTTTTACAATAATTACAGACAGTATCAGAACAATTTCGGTTAAAATGAGGCCCCTTACAATAACGACAGACTACCTTTGGAGTTATATCGTCACTAAAAGGTTTATGTTGTCCTATCACATTTTGTTGTCGCTTTAAAAAATTTACATCCGATGCTAGAGATGTGAATTGTCCACTCATAATATCCATATATCCTTTCAACATTTCTTTAACATCCTCAATACCATTATTAGATCCAGCACTTTCATAATTTGGCTCAACTAATTGTACCTGATTTGGTCTATTAGACGGTAGTGCAAGCTGATTGTGTGGAACTCTGTCATATACTTGAAAACTCCCCTTAGCATTATCCACATCTCTATAGGGGTTTCGAGACTGAAGAGGGGTTACATCATAGAGTTGTCTATTACTTGACAACACTGGAGGAAAATTTGCCCTTGTTCGATCATAAGCCTTATCCATGGAGCTCATACCTTTTGACAGATCTCTCGCAGTCAATTGTGCTTCCTCTATTATTATGGCCTTTTGTATTGCCCCTTCTAATGGAGCCAATTGTCTCATAGCCAATTGTATATCCCTTTTTAATCCTCTCAGATAAAACGATAATAACAATTCAGGTTTAATTTTTACTAATATAGCAGCTTGTCTGGCTAACTCGCTCACTCGTCTCGTATATTGTCTAATATTCTCTCCAGGATCTTGTTGTATTGTGGATAATGTGAATATTAGTTCATCCATATTTTGAGTCGGCCTGAACTGCACTAAAAACTGTTTAGGGAATTCCTCAATAGTAGCTATAGAGATTTGTTGTAAACTCTGATAACAATTCCTTGCTGTATCAGTTAAAGTAATAGCAAAGAACATCATCTCATGATATGGGTTGGTTATCTTGCTTATAAAACAAGTTGTCCAGAAAGCACTAATGTGTCTCTTTGCATCTTCATAAGGTGCTCCGGTAAATTCAGGTGTTGTCCCATGTAACTTAGGCAGAGGTTCTACATTATCAGGAACCACCAATGGTTTGGTTTGTTGACCCACCATCTTGTGATTATTATCAGATGATGCCTCTGGGTTATCTATCAAAGATGGTATATCCTCAAGTGGTGTCTCAAAACCCAGCTCTATATTATGATCCTATAATTCTAGTACTCCTTCTAGTGTTCCAGGTTCGAATTCAATGTCAAAATTTTCAAGAGATACAGGTAATTCTTCCCCTACGTCAAAACGGGATTTATGGTCTATCTCTGCTTGTAATCATCGAAAATCACGTATGACTCTTCTCAGAGTGCGTGGACTAAACGCAGTAGTTAATGATAATTGTTCTAATAGCCCTTCCCAAGGATTATCACTTGGGGTACCTATCGTTTCCAAGTCAGATTTAACTACTAAGTATGGCTTGTTGAACCATAAAAAAATGCTAAGTCACCTTCAGAGGTCCAATTCATTATAACTTCAGCTTTTACTAAATTCAGCAATGGTTTAATAATTCCTGCAAAGTTAGATATAAACTTTCTATAATACCCTGCTGAACCTAATAAAATTTGTAATTCCTCTTGTGTAGTTGGTTCAGTCATCCATTTATTACGCCTATTAATTCTCCCCATAACAAGCGTCGTATATCATTCTAGAATTTACCCACTCTAGTTTGTAAGTAAGTCTCAAATAATCTTTATTGAATACTTATTCGAATCTAGAGTCCCTGAATAATTCCTCTTATAGTATTATAGTATTCATATCATCATATAGACTCAAATTCCATTTTGTATGGCCCATGCTATATTTTTGCAGTCTATGATAAAGTGATAGATATGTTAACCCAATTAAAGGTGTCTCTTTGACCTTTAATTTGAATAACTTCAATATTTCATATATAATTTCACGGGGGGGGGGGGGGGGGGGGTGTGGAATAAAAGGAATGCCCATATGCAATATTTTTTCCTTATCAAATCCACACTCCCAGCAGATGCACCAATGTTAAACTATTTTCTAGCAAAGGATTGAACTAACTAGAAATGCTCAAAGGGGTAAATCAGCAAAATCAAGTATCAGATTTCACTTTACGCGAGTATCGATGATTTTCTATCAGTCAATCCTGAATCTTTATAGGATACACCGTATTTATATAGAAGAGAGTTTCAAACTCTTCATAAATGTAACGGGGCTAAAATAGAATAGCTACCTTCAGGTAACAATTCAGTAATAGTTTCACTAATCTCACTATCTAAGTAGTCCAACACTCTTCGTCTAGTGTGTACTCAATGTTAATATATATGTGGATGATTGATTCTTGATAACATGATTCTGATAGAAAAGTGAGTATGCTTCTACGATCATGTTTAGGGATTTGATGAAAGTTCCAACAATGTATAGTAACAGACATACCATCCTTATTTCCCAATATCTCCATATTAGTTCATGGTACATTTACTCAACTTTCGTTCTTTAAAAACCATATTAGTATAAGTATCAATATGGCGTCAACATTGTATGTTTTAACAATGTTCCTCTTTCTTATCTTCACAGTAATATCCCAAATTGTGTGCTCCAACAATTTTGGGGATAGTATTCAGCTTGTATGTTCCAACAAGCTAATATAGGTATAATAGAGACTTATTATATATCCGATTGTAGGACTTGTTTTTTATTAAATTCTTGATAACTTAATAACTTCCAATCAGTCATTAAAAAAAACTATTTCTTCCAACAAAAGTAGATTCATCACATGATTCCACTCACTTTTGCTTTTCGGTTTACTCAAATCCGACTTGAAATGCAGAAGTTATGGCCGTTATGAGGTTTAGTTCATTTTCCTTATGCCAAATCATATAAAGGCCTCACAGAATTATAAAATCTGAAAACCGCAATTACTGCTTTCAGTGGATAAAGTTATGAGATTTTCAAATCGTCACTGTTCAGAAATGATAAATGTAGTTCAGTTATACTCAAAAGCCCTTCAGATTGTAAACTTCATAAAGTCTAAAAAACAGACTTCCAAATAGAGTCATTGTAAATTTTAGTGGAACAATCGGCACAGCCATTAGAAGTTCTTTAAGTGTAATTTTAATATCAGTATGAAATTACAACTTACCTCAGTGATTCAGATAGACTCTGCCTTAACTTCCCAGGATGTATCCAACGGTTAAGGATTTCTAGACAGTCAGTAGTCAGCGGTCAGCGAATCTTCACTTCAGTCACTGTTACCGGTCCCTTGCGTCTCCTTACATATAAAATCTCAAGTTTACACTTGTGGGCACCGGAATCTTTACCGGGTCTGTCTCTCCCAATATTCCAAAAATTAAGCGTGGGCTGGCCAACGTGGGTCCTCTCCTCCTCTCTTCTCTCTTCCTTCAGACACTGATCGCGATGATGACTGTTTAGGCTCTCTCTCACAGAAGTAATTCGCACTGGTGCAGGTCGCTCCCTCTCAAACACAGAGACAACATGACTTCTGATCAGAACTGCAGATAGCCGTCCTTCACTCTCTTCCTTAGAAACAACGTAGCGTGGTCTCTTCCTTCACAGATGGTCGCCCTTGAGAATAGCCTCTCAATGGCACAGATCAGGTCACGATGGTGCAGCGACTCTCTTCTTGGCAGCGTGAAATTTCTTCACCCACAGGTCACTCTTTCGGAACAGTAGCTTCTCAGAGCAGCAAGCAGCAATGGAATGAAGCCCTCCTTCAGAATAGTAGAAATGATAATGCTTCACAGGACTCCAGGCTTCCAAAATCTGTTGTAATTCAGATTTGCTTCAGCAACAACTATCAGATTTGATTTAGCATGTTTGTGAATAGATTTCACACAGTTGTTTGCCTTCAATCTGCTTCAGATTTCTTCCTTCCCCATTCTCAGTGATGTGATCAGGGAACTACAGGTAAGATTCACACAACAAGGGAAAACTCTCTCAGTGGACCAGCAATGACACAGAGGGAAGGAAAGCTTTTGCTCTCTGTTCTCTAGACTCTCCTTATTCAAACTGGACACACTTTTTCTCTCTCTCACTCGTCTTCTTCACACTTTTTCTCTCTCTCACTCCTCTTCTTCCTTGAAAAAGCCACGAAGCCTCCTCTCCATAACCAACTTTCATCGAACGGCAAGGTCTCTTTTTGAAACCCATTTCACCCTTCATTTTGACAAAGAGGGCTCTTTATATATTGTTGGCCTCCAAAAACCATTTTCTAGTCTCATATTTGCGACCTCCAAGATTCAAGTAATTGAATGGTTTATGTCTTCATAAATTGAACTGACATCCATTCTCGTTCCCCACACCCTGTCTTAATCTTTTACAACCTCGATTGTTGTTTTCAATTGAAACTCAGATAATCATTAATGAACAAACAACCGTTGCTCCCAAATGGAACTTCACAAACGAAAACATAACCTCCATCAGGCAAATTTTCTGATGACCAGACTTCCAAATTCGGTAAGAGATTTCCATCATTAACTCATCGATTCCAATTTAAAAATCAGTACAGTACTTCAGATTAGCAATTTTGAATTGATCTCCATTAAAAACCGCAACTGAACGTGTCTTCATACTCTTAACCTTAGGACACCCCCTCGAACTTTAATGCAGTACCTGAAATTATCTGGGCACTTTTTATTAACGGCAGTAAAATGAGTACATCGTAATATTGCAGTCTCGGCAATGCTGAAAAAACTGTAAATTCTAATTAACGTTAATTATGCCAATTTGAAGGCACTTATTACTATAGAAATCATCTCTAAACTTTATAGAGTAAAACCGGCATCATGTCTAAATATAGCACTATTGCTAGTGCCATGTCAATTTACTTACTAAAAATAGTAAATAATCATTATGAACCTCTTCTAGGAATCAAATAAACTTCAAATAGCTCATTTTTAGCCCAAATTATGTCATCAAAAATTCGACTAACTTGGATGAACCCAAATGATTCACTAATCATGCGTCTTACAAGCAATATAATTCACAAACCATCAGTTCTTGGTGAATCCACATGACACTGATCATTTTACCAATTAACTTCATTATGGAGTAATCAATTACTCAAGTTAATTGTTTATGATTCAGAAATCTCAATGTCCAGGTGCAGCTTTTAATTATACATGTATAACACTACATTTAGATCCTTATCCAAATCATTTATTAGTTAACTCATAAATCTTCCATAGAAAGATCCGTTAACTCTGCAAGTATCTGTTAAAACAATATTTGATCATATATTCATGTTCACCGATTAGGTTAAGTGCACCAAATAACTCTAGTAACCAGGAATAGACAGTAGATTCATACAAGATTAATCGTGCACATATGTGAATAATCTCACTATGACCCAGTACATAAACACATTCTTAACTGGCAAATTTCTCCAGAACCCACATATGTTACTCCCATATCTCACTGAGATCTTGTAACTCAGCTACAAAAGATTTTCTATTTTTCATGAGTAAATAACATTTCTAGAAAATCTCTGAGACGAATAACATTCACTCTCAATAGTTTTCCAATCCCACTTACCTCTAATTACATAATTTCTCCCACTAATCAATTCCTCTCTGATCCTAGTGCTAAAACTAAGATTAGGTTGATCCAATACAGAACTTTTAGACTTAACTTCTGATCAAACTTACTTCTATTCCAACCGAAATGGAATTAGTAACCTTTGACCATTCACTGTACTACTTATAGATAATGATGCAACTTTCAACCTGCTCTAGATCCAGATTGTCCATACAATCCCTAGAGAATTCCTTTTATTCAAAAAGTTCCAATTAGGTATCTTACTCTAAATTTATCTGAAATTACTTTCAGACCAAACCTCATTTCTATACCACAACCGATTCTCTTCCGAAAACTATGCAATCTACAAATTCCCAAATAGAATTTTATCCCACCATTCACCCCTCCTTTTAGTGAAATTAAAAATTCAATAAAAGTTAACCGGAAAGATGATATATGAAAATATCTAAACACGTGAAAAAGTCAGTAATAAGTGCATCCACTAAAAGATTCACTCTATTACAAACATAACTTTTCCTTCAAATATTTTCAACCCGAATGATAGAAACTACCATTCTTTTGAAATCCATTTATGCAAAAAGAGATATTCTAGGCTTAAGAAATTGAAACACATTAACCTTAGAATTTATCTAAATTCTAAGTCTATTCACACAAGTAGTAATTTATATGACATAACAGTCTTTCAGAAGAATAATTTCATGCTGAAAAGAATCATATAAACCAGTCTGATGTCTTATATACAAGAAATTACTAAGAAGTAAAAAATAAATTAAAAAAACGAGAAATAGTTTGAGGGCCTCTGATTTCGTAAATAATGAGATACCACATTGGGATCTAGATTAAACCTCAAAATTTTCCAAAATATCCCACATTCGATCAAATGGTTTTTTTTTTTTCCCATATCGCGACTAGGTACTAAAACACACCATTGATCATCAGATCTTTACAGCCCCTTTCCAAATTACTAATGTCCCATACCATCAGCTTTTCCTTCCAGAAAAACTCTTAACTGACTCATCTGATATTCTAGAGATCCACTGCTCATCTAGTTGTCATATAACTTATATAGGATAGTATCTCTTGTTCCCAAACACTAGAGAATCCATTTATTTGAATGACTGGCATGTCTATCAGATGGATACCACAAATCCACACCTGATCATGTGATCTAAACAGAAAAATTAACATGGTTAAATATTACATTATGATCTTTTCTGGTTAATGATAAGCTTCAAAACCCTACTGATGCATCCAAACTAGGGACAAGCTTTTGACAATTAATGTAATCCATGTATTAATTCTACTTCTAACATCACAATTGACATCCAAAATTTTGGATAACTCAATGGTCACAAGGATATCAGTTATGAATTCAACTAAATGAATTTTCTCCAGGAAATTAATATCTGATATTAAGCAATTAATTACTGAGATTACCAAAATCTTGATTGCGAAATACATTTCCCAATCACAATTACTATCATTGATGTCTACTCTTCTTCTCTCCTTAGAATTTTCAGTTCCTTGAAAATCTTTCAACTAAGGTCTCAAGAAGACGTAACGACATTAGTAAATGTTTAGAAATTAAATGCTATAGGAATTTTGAAACTGAACAATTTCATTTATGTCCTATACCTGGGCTGAATATCTGATATATCAAAAATCATTTATTAGTATGTGAAACAGTACTAGTCTAATCTTTTGATTATAATTCACCATAGAATTTTACTGGAAATGAATTCGATTTTATAATTTCTATTATTACAATTTTTTCCAATAAAATTGGACTGCTTTTCCAATTATTGACTGGTCTGGCATTACTCCATCGATATTGATAAAAACTATCCAAGCTCATAATATGAAATCACATGGACAAAAATCCTACCAATAGGATCTTAGTAACTCTTAAACTGTATCCAACAGATTTTTACTGTTTAGATAAAGAGTTCTGTCACCTCCCATCATATCTGGTCATTTCATATTGTTTGACGGTTTTATATTCAATTTTCACGAGTATCATGCCTAAACGTTCACTTGATCTACACAGTAGCAGAAAAAATCAAATTTTCTTTGACAGGGTACCGTTTTGGAAAATGTAACCATGAGGAATGAATATCGCTTCCAATCCTAAATCTGCGAACTTTAGTTCACCAACTGACTGTCAGGATAACAAAATATCACTATACACCATTTTCTCGGCAATGCTCCGAAGAATCGAAAATTAAATTCTTCGTTGCTAGTTTAGGAAAAATATCTCATGAATCTCCTTTTCGAAACCATTACCGCATGCCAAGAATTCTTAATTTAAAAAAAAAACCCATCTAAAGCCAAACTTTACCCCAAAGTAATTTTTTTTAAGGGTTTTGTAAAAAAAACCACAAGCAAACTCTAAGGGTTTCTTAATAACATTATGGCCGCCACAACTTCATTCCATGAAGCGTTCTCCCGAGTATCACGCCGCACCTATCCGCCTCAATAGAGAGAGAGAATGAACAACCTGGAACTATACTTGCTCTAGCTCAATCCATCACACCTCAATGCCTCAGCCTCACGCTCCTCACTGCTTTGGAAAGGAAGGGTTCCAATCTTGCTGGTCAAAATGTGCTCCACTTCAATAATGGATGCAACTTCAATAGATTTTGCAAAAGCCTCATGTCTTTCATCAGCCCTAAATCGCTGACAGCTTTATACTGAGCGTTTCATATTGTAGGGTGAAAGACAACACATCAAGAGGCTTCTTGCAAGACTCTCAGATCCAGAAACCAACAGCCAGTGACAGCGCTAATCTCTTCTCACAGAGGGATGCAAAACTCGAAGGTGAACTTGTGATTAGCAAATTTTTTTTCATTCATAAAGATTAGCCTTACTTTGAATGAGATTACAACTCTCTACCTTCTACAAATTCAATTGCTGGACAACAATCATCTATTGCTTGACTCCAGGCTTCTCACGGCCTACAGCTCAAAGAGGAACAAATTCTCAAAATTTCTGATATTATTCCATGCCAAATTTCAATACTTGCAGGTCATGTTGAAGTGAGCATAAGCTTATTAAAATTCTACGGAGAGCTGAACCAAAAAAAGAGGTTATTGATCTTAACTTACGTTCATAGCTCAACTTCCCTCTCAGAATCAGAATATTGAAAACTACAACTCCACCCTATGCTCTCAATGTGCATGTTTACAGGACTTGAGTAAACAATCCTTACTTCTATGCATGCAATAGCTGGAATCATGTGCTTGTGCTCCAACAGTCCGTACAAATTAGACAATTTCCCTTCAAATTGTCTACGAACTTGAACAAAACAAATAATGATTCAGAGCAATGTGGACTGATGCAGTTAAGTCATAACTTCATCTGAGCGAAATCCAGCAATGAACCAAGTAACCAAATTAACCTTACAAATCACACAACACCATTGGAAGACCTCCTCAAGAAATCATGAAATTACATACAGATTCCTACAAATTCGCAGCATCTTTTACACAAAAAAATCTATGTATAAGTGCACTCTATCATAATTTCGAAAAGCATGCTACTTATTCGGAATTTGTGAATCCAACTCCATAATTCTCTTGAGAGAAATAGCACTCCAATTGGGATGGAAACCCAAGTGCTTCAAACTTCCAAATCAATGTAGTCTTGTCTTTCTCCCATCAGTGACCGCATCTTAGTCGGGCTCTGATACCAATATAAAGACCCTAAAGGATTGCCCCTAAGATGAGGATAGGAAAACACAATAGAAGAGACTATGGAGCCAATCCACCCAGCCAATCCTAAATCAAAACTGGATCTAGCCCCCAAGCCATGCCATGTGAAGCAAGAGGAGAAGAGAGAACCTGGTCTCCTAAACTCAATATGTCGACGGGAGAATTCTCACCTCATTATATAGAGAGTAACCCAACGGGGTTGGCTCAACTGGTTAGCTTGGCATCCAAAGTTTCTTTGGTCCCAGGTTCGAACCTCCCCTTGGAAACCAAGAAGCATTATATAGAGAGTAGAGTCCTGTGCATGAAACCATGCAACCCCCATGCAGGTCAACTATAAATAGATCACACCTCTTCATGCAGTCCTCCTACCTATATTTGTCACACAGACATGCAATACATGTCTCAATTAGAGTGTATGGGTCCTCTCAAGGTAATTAATCACAAACAGGCCTTGACATGGAATTAAATCATGGCGTGACCATAATCTCAAATACTGGAGGGCCCGTCTACCATATTAGGACTATTCCAGGTCCTTAACCAAATATGGCCATAACAAGGGCCATCTTGGCTCTCATTGGCCTATTTACAATGGTATCCTAGCCCTTCAAACTAAATGAACTTCAATCTAATGGTTCGTTAGGAAAAGGGTCAAACTCACATGATTCATGTGAGTTTGAGAGATTCTCTTTTAACTTAGAACCTTATGAACTTGACTTTGGGCTTTTTAATTAATTTATTCTACTAAGGCCCAAAGTCCTTTTATTCAAATTCTATTTATCCGACTTGCGTGGTCACTGGGTCAGTCTTATACACACAGGAAGCCGGTACCCCTCGCACATTATTACTTGTATTATACACTATAGGTGGTAGGACCCACCCGTCGCCCTACAATGAAAGCTTTACCATCCTTCGATTTCCATTTCAAGTCTTCTATGTCATCTTCAGGCTTCACTTCAATACTTGTAACAACATCCCACAACTCGTTGGCGATTAGGTCTTCATCTTAAATTTCCATAAATGATAATTGGATCCACTAAGCCTGTCTATGATAAGACCAGCTTTACTTTGAGAATCCAT